>JACVVK020000314.1:47500-360000 GCA_018292915.2 Batillaria attramentaria | reverse complement strand
AACTGTGTGTTCAGTTCTATTTCGGTTCTGTCTGAAAACACATAAAATCAGAAAAGTGTGCCCCCTAGCCCCTCCACTCCCCCCCCCCCTTCCGTTTGAACTGTATGAACAGGAAGCTATCGGTGTCGGTACCAAAAAACACGTTTCAGTCGCAGGCTCTTATCTGTCTGTTAATGCCACAGAGACAACATAGGTTTATGAGAAAGTGAATCGCGTTAAGAAAAGAATTGAATCGTTAGCGACCATAAACAGGGTGGGTGGGTGCGTGTTTTGGGGTTAAACGTCCTTTTCCACCACATACGGGTGATATCAAAGACGGGGCAACGATGAAAAAGCCAGCACAAACATTTGGCAGCAGCCGGGATACCAACTCAGGACCCGAGCATTAGAAGTCCAACGCTCTCCCATTCGGCCACCCGGCTCCCCGAACATAAACAGCTTGAAAAGTATACATACATATATGTGTATAAATACAGAAGCAAGACACAAACAGCTTAGCAGCAAAATAGCAAGAACAACAACCGACCCCCTCTACCCTCCTCCCCCCCCCCCCCTTAAAAACAAAACAACAAAACCAAAAACCGTTTGTTTATCTCTGCATGTTCTCCCCTTCCTTCGGTTCGTCTGTTCATCCTTGCATGTTCTCTCCCCCTTCGGCACATCTGTTATATCCTTGCATGTTCTCCCCTTCCTTCGGTACGTCTGTTTATCCTTGCATGTTCTCTCAGTCCTTCGGCACATCTGTTTAGCCCTGCATGTTCTCCCCTTCCTTCGGTACGTCTGTTTATCCTTGCATGTTCTCTCAGTCCTTCGGCACATCTGTTTATCCGTGCATGTTCTCCCCTTCCTTCCGTAGTCTGTTTATCCATGCATGTTCTACCCCTGCTTCGGTACGTCTGTTTATCCTTGCATGTTCTCTCAGTCCTTCGGCACACCTGTTTATCCCTGCATGTTCTCCCCTTCCTTCGGTAGTCTGTTTATCCCTGCATGTTCTACCCCTCATTCGGTACGTCTGTTTGTCCCTGCTTGTTCTCCCCCTCCTTCGGTGCGTCTGTTTATTCCTGCATGTTCTCCCCCTCATTCGGTACGTCTGTTTGTCCCTGCTTGTTCTCCCCCTCCTTCGGTGCGTCTGTTTATTCCTGCATGTTCTCCCCTTCCTTCGGTGCGTCTGTTTATCCCTGCATGTTCTCTCCTTCCTTCGGTAGTCTGTTTATCCCTGCATGTTCTCCCCTTCCTTCGGTGCGTCTGTTTATTCCTGCATGTTCTCCCCTTCCTTCGGTACGTCTGTTTATCCCTGCATGTTCCCTCCCAGATTCTAACAGCCGCCTTCACATGCCTTCTTCAATTAGAAACTAATAAATAAAAACATGCCCGCGGAATAGGATTTCAGGGGCAACCCACACTTGACTAGGTGACCCTACTGACATTTCGACATCCAGCCTTGTAGAGAATCAATCTTTGTCTGACAGACAGAAGGGCTGGCGTTTTTTTCCCCTGATCCCGCCAGCGTGATGCAACAGGAACATTTCCCAGTAAATTCCCACTGGATCGTCAGTCAAAGATGATTGTTTCTGATGATAGGCGTTTTTTTTAAAAAAAAGTACTTGTGAGTCACCCACAGACTTCATTAGCTCTATTGATCAGGTAATGCGTCTCCAAATTGGCATGGATTGTGTGGCACGGGTGGTATTTTGTATTGAATCTTTTGCGTTTGAATTATTATTAGATATTATTAGGTCGAAACGATTGGCCCGGGTTTCTGAGTAAACAATGCACAAAACAGAAAATGTGATGCAGTTAGTTTTTGTTGTTAATGGATGTGTATTTTATGTGAAGTGCGTGGAGGAGCCGATATCAGGTTATGTGCTTCATAAGTATTCGAGTCTTCTTCTTCTTCTTCTTCTTCTTATTACTTGTGGCCTACGCAGCAGCCCTTCTCGGTTGATTATTGTTCAGCTGGGCCATGTAATTAAATAATAATAATAATAATGAGTATTTTATAAGTGCGCAATTTCGTGAATCGGCTCAAAGCGCCGCGAACTGAACCCAACAAGCACGCTCACGTGAATCACACGCATTCTCTCACACACTGGACATAAACACATTACAATCACATGGTGCGAAGGGTCAGCTCAGCTATTTAAATTTCGGAATTTAGAATTGCATTTATTTTTCAAATTTGGTGGGCTGAACATTTCCAAAGCAGAGGGGGAGGAAGCCGGAGTACCCGGAGAGAACCCCCGACGATCGGCCCGAATGAAGGGTGCCACGTACGAGAAGGAAATATTCTTTGCCCTTAGTGGGACTCGAACCCCTGACCTCTCGCATTGGTGACAAATCTCTTAACCACTAGACCACCGACCGCCCCAATTAGGGTGGGTTCCCCCTGTGCACCTCAAGCATCCACTAGGACCGTCTTTCACTGATAGCCCTTGACAGACCATCGCTCTGCCAGTTCCAGTCTATCCCGGCTTCTCGGGTCGGTAAGAGAAAGAGCTGCATAAAACTTGCATGTCTGTCTGTCACTTCAAACAATACGATCAGTTCAACCCAACGCCTGCATTTCCCTAGCGAGGTTAAAGCACCGAGGACTACCAAGTGCGTGTTTACGGTTACCGTCCTGCGGTTTTCCACGTCACCGATTCCCAATGCAGCGCTCAATTAACTGGTCACGCATCCAACAGAAAAAGCGAGTTGCTAGTGAAAAACCGTTTCAGGCGTCAGAATCTGCGACAGGTATGAGTGCATGGTTGATTGTGGCCTGGACGTCGCGGTGACTCTGTAAACCTTTGACGAGAAGGGTGCCCCAAATTTCTTGTCACATGCGCTAGAAAAGGGAAACGAGTGAACGTATCGCCACCAAACTCTAACACAGGGCGGTCGGTAGTCTAGTGGTTAAGACTTTGTTTGCTGATGCTGCGCTCTGGTGGATTTGGGCAAAAGCGGTTGCGTGGGTGGGTGTTTAAGGGTTTAACGTCCTTTTCCACCACATGCAGGTGAAATTGGGGCGGTCGGTGGTCTAGTGGTTAAGACTTAGTCACCAATGGGAGAGGTCAGGTTCGAGTCCCACTCGGGGCGAAGAATTTTTCCTTCTCGTCTGTGGCACCGTTCGTTCGGGTTGACCGTCGGGGATTCTCTCCGGGTACTCCGGCTTCCTCCCCCTCTGCTTTGGAAATGTTCAGCCCACAAAATTCAAAAATAAGTGCGATTCTAAAATTCCGAAACTTAAATTGCCGAGCTGGCCCTTCGCACCACGTGATTGTAATGACTGTGTTCATGTTCCAGTGTGTGAGAGAATGCGAGTGGTTCACGTGAGCATGCGTGTTGGGTTTAGCTCGCGGCACTTTGAGCCAAATATCTGGGATAAAGCGCCTATATTAATGAGCTTATTATTATTATTTCCTTGAGACACCTCTCATAAACCAGTCAAGCAAAGTTTTAGCCGCGCTCTTCACACCTGAAATGACGCTGAGTGATAAAGGCACTAGGGCCTTGAAACCTTCCATCGTGAAAGCTTCTATCAAGCTCTAGTGGCTGTTTAATCAGAGACTCTGTACTACGGCCGTGTCATTAACGTCGTTTTGGGTGGTTTGTGCGACTACAGGGTTAACAAGGACTTTTCTTGCGGTTGATTTATGTCAGGGCTTAACTCTTTGACGACGAAGCACAATTTCTAACACGCGATTTCCTATAGGAAATCGCGTGTTAGAAATTGTGCTTCGTCGTCAAAGAGTTAAACGTGAAACCTGAAGCTTTGCTGAGCTTACTTCCGTTTCTTGGAGAGATGAACCGCCAGACGGAGGAATTTAGCATGATGTCCTAAAGACGATCTTGTTGTGTGGTTTGGCTGCAGGCCGGTGTGTTCTGCGATCGGAAACTACACAATGGAATATCATTTTCATTACTCGGTGATCCTTTTGGGGAAAGTCAGGCTGCCTCTCCTGGGAAAGCACGAGAGCAGCGCCACCCGCTCCTTTTCCCCCTAGTGTCTGTATAGGTATATATATGTTGACAATAATCTCATTCCATTCCACCGGTCTTGGTAGGTCTTCGATTTCGTCTTTGAAAGGTGGATATTTGCTCTCTGATTTAATTACACATCTGGTGGGCGAGTCTGCCGTGCACACGAAGGCGAGTCATGCAAGGATGTTCTGGTCTGCACGTAAATTTGACTCCATGGGAAAAATCCCATTTCTGTTTACCAAGGGACGGCCTAACCACTAGTCCACGCCACCATTAAGGGGGGCAAAACGGCAAACGTCCACTGACGTGTTTACGGCTGCGAGATTCGCGGCGGACAAAGCCATCAAAATTCAGAATGACCCTACACATGGTTTAAACACTTTCTTTGAGGCCCTTTCCTCGGGCAGGCAACTGCGCGTGCCAAAGTTCCGCACAAAAAGTTTCAATACAGTTTTATATTACGTCAGCAATCAACATCCTCAATTCCCTGAGGAAGACAGGTGTGTGTGTGTGTGTGTGTGTGTGTGTGTGTGTGTGTGTGTGTGTGTGTGTGTGCTGGCATGTCTTTTTACCTGAATCATACTGTGGTCAGATGGACCGGGCATGGTGGATGGAGTCTGTGGTTATTGTGGGCCTACTGAATGTGATGAATAATATATATCTATATCTATATATACTACTTATTTTACTGTGCGATAAATTTGATAGCTATTTTCATTGGTACTTATCATGAACACTAAAATTATTTTAGGTGATATCTGAGTCATAGAAATCTATACGTGAATTGTACATTAGTTTATGTGTTTCTTCATTTGATGTTGTGTGTATTATCTTTTTCTTTCTTATATCCACCACACCTAAATTTCACACTGGGGATAATAAAGATGTATATGATTTGATTTGATTTGATTTGATTTGACCCTATGACAACTTTGAATTTGGCAACGCCGGCCGGCCAGACGAAAAGATCGGCTGGGGGAATCTTACACCAGGGAGGCGGGAGAATGTGAAGTTTGGCGTTTCTTTCTGCCAAACAGTCTGATGTCAAAAACGGGGACACTTAAAAGTCTGTGGAGATTATCTTCAAACTGTGGCCGAATTCAATGGCGGTCAGAGTAGCCGAGGAAACACGCATCAGTCTGGACCCTAGAGTCCAACTAAAAGGAACACACACACACACACACACACACACACACACACACACACACACACACACACACACACACACACAGATCATCCTCGAGCGTGACACACTCGCTTCATTATGGACCCCTCGTTCGTTTGGGCGGACGCGTCTGTCTTGGAAGTCGGCCACTGGTAGCCGGTATAAAGGGGGATAATTTGGGCAGCGGAAGGAAGCTATCGGCCTGGCGCCCCCCTGCCGATGTCCGAGTCATTGATCGTTGTCGAAAAGTCTTCAAAAGATCGGAGCTTCTGCATCGACTAGCGGCGGTCCGCGGCCCAGCGCATCGTTTCACAGGCGACTCCGTATACCGCCGGCCACGGCCAGCCGGTCAGCCACTTCAGAGGCGCCTCGCACCAGATTCGCTTTCATTTCAACGATGTCCCCCCTTCCCCTCCGGGTCCTCCTTCTCCCCTTCTCCCTCCCCCCTGCCCCCCCCCCCTCCTTCTCTCTCAGCCATCCGGGGCCGGGTTCTCCTCGATCTGTGCCATACCCAACACCTTCCTTCCACTTGTTTTGCTGTCTCCCCCCCCCCCCAACCTCCCAACCGTTTATTTTTGATTGACCGCCTTCTGCACAGTTCAATCCATATGCGGTGGATTAGGTTAGACTTAGAGAAGAAACAGTTTCAATGTTTTTTTGTTTGTTGTTTTTTTTTTTAATTGGGCATGTAGTGACAATTTTTCTTTACGCAGAACAGAATCATATTGTGATGAATGAATTTTGATGAATTTTGGCAGTTGTTGTGTTGTTGTTGTTTGTTGTTGTTGTTTGTGTTGTTGTTTGTGTTGTTGTTATGGTGAAATAATGAGGCTGTTGAGCGTAGCATTTTGTAGGGACTATGTAGAGCTTTTATTTGATGTACACAAATATAGCCCAAAGCTCGTAACTGTAAGCCTTCTACGTTTAAGGCGAGGTTTGTCAAGGACAGACCTCTGGGTAGCGGAGGTTAATTTCATTTTTTTTTTCAGCCCATCCATGCATAAAATTGAAGGAATCAGTCACAAAACAAAAACCATACTGACTCCATCCCCAAGGGCAGCAAATCTGTCACTTCTTATTTTCTTTTGGCTGACCAACACTGTAGGCTAAGCTTCCAGGCCCGGTTTTCACCCACCATAAAAAGGGGGCTTTCCTGAAAATAAACCTCTTTCGCCGGGATCGGAAATGCGAGAGACAGTTTTATCAATATTGCCAAACTTTTTCTTCCGCTTGCCCAGATCTACTGCAAATACCCGCGGTCGCCCAGATTCTATCGCAGTCTTTTAACCCCGCCTCCGTCATCCGACTATCACCACCATAAATCTCTCTCTCTCTCTCTCTTGTTGTTCATGTACATGTATGTGCGTTCCATTGATTGTTGCTGTTTAGTTTTGTTTACCCTCATGATAGCGGCATATGGCCGGAATCCGGCATCTGACAAAATCTGTCAAGTCGAGTCCAGTCCAGTCTCTCTCTCCCCCCTCCCCTTGTTGTTCATGTACATGTATGTGCGTTCCTTTGATTGTTGCTGTTTAGTTTTGTTTACCCTCATGATAACGGCCTATGGCCGGAATCCGGCAACTGACAAAATCTGTCAAGTCGAGTCCAGTCCAGTCTCTCTCTCTCTCTCACACACACACACACACATGCACACACAGACACAGACACACACACAGACACACACACATACACACACACACACACACACACACACACACACATACACGCACGCACGCACGCATTCACTATATAGTTCGGCGATCTTGCAAAACGCCGGAGAGTGCCTCTCCCTCTGTCGTGTTTGCTGTCGTGTCGTGTTGGCCTTGAATTTATCGCGTTGTTTCTGTCTTAAATTTTATGTCCCCTAACTGTTGGATTCTGTTTTCTTCTTTTTTGTTTTGTTTTCAGTTCCTCCAGAATTTGTGCGTGTCACACGTTTTGAACATCTGTCAGTCCGTCCGATGTCCACGTGTTCAGATTCTCTGGGTGTTTTGTTCCCAAGGAGAACAGCTGGAAGATTTATTTGTTGTTCTTGTTTTCGTCTGAGGTTTTCACTGATTTACGATGTTAACTTTATTGTGACTGGGGCTGCAGTCGCCTCAACACTGCCCATGCCTGCGCCTGCAGTACCCCCCATGAAACTGCAGGAGGCTGACTACATGTAAACAAACCTCAATAGCAGTTAGTTAGTTAGTTAGTTAGTTAGTTAGTTAGGGCTTAACGCCGCACAAGCAACAAAGACTATTTCGCGGCTAAGCGATCTCCCTCTCTGCCAGGCCATTAAACATAAAAGAGATGGCAAAATAAAACAGGGTGTAAATATATATTAAGAATCTATGTGGTTTAAATGATTGAAAACTTAAATGCTAAAGGTATGAAAGGTCATTGCAAGTCCAGTCAGTTCGGAGTGTCTATATTTTATAAAATAAATGACACTCTCTCAAGAAACTGAAGATGCTGTCAGGGTGGACATCCTTGAACAGCATCTTCAGTGAACTAGCACAATAGTGTTTGGCACGGATCTCAGTGAGATCCGTACACACCTCAATAGCAAGCTTCATTGAACACACACACACACACACACACACACACACACACACACACACACACACACACACACACACACACACACACACACACACACACACTGGCACGCACGCACGTACACTGGACAATTCAACTGATTAGGAATTAATGAACAATGGATGAAGAATTCAATGTTGATGAGCCATGGGCGATGAATGGCTGAACCTTTGATCGAAGTGTTCCGTCACGTACGAGTTAACACATCAGAGCCTCATGTTGTCCTTGGGTTCTAGTGGGTATAGCAATTAATACATGCCTCTAACTCTCGTTCGTATCCCGGCTGGGACCAAATATTTGTGATGGCTTTTTCATCGTTGCCCCGCCTTTGATATCACCCGTATGTGGTGGAAAAGGACGTTAACCCCCTCCCCCCAAAAAAACAACAACAAACAAACAAACAAACAAACAAACAAAAAAACAACAACAACAAAAAAAAACAACAACAACAAAAACCACCTACCCACACACCCGCCTCTAACTCTCACAGTTCACACGTGTTGTCAGGGTTGGGACTATCAGTAAAGGAAACAACCATTATGCTCCAATTCTTGCAAGTCACTACGAGTTGCTTCCGTCCTCTTTGGAAGGGTGGGAGTGACAGGTACCCCCTAATGAATTAGAAGAACAATACATTTATTCATCCCACATCGGGAAACTGGTTGAATTGTTGCTCATACCATAAAACGATTATGATTATTGGGGTAAGATTCCTCGATTCCGCCGTCCAACTTGCGCGGCGTTAAGCTTTTAGAACCTACTTACTCACCCCCTCGAACGAGTCGCATAAAATGGCTAGATGGTCATGAACCTCCATGGGGTTAAAAACAGAAGGAAATTAAAACCCCACGGAAATGGCATGGATATTACAATTGATGACCTCATAATACTTTTTTTTTAAAGAAAGGGAATTGCTTTAAAATAAATGACCTTCTTGGCAGATGTGACCGTCCTAGAGACACTGTCTGGATGTAGGACTTGGCAACGTCAGCACCCTCCCAGACCAAGCAGCCGGCTTTGGCAAGAGTCTGGAGCACAGACGTAAAGAGATAGACGCACCGCGGTGCCGGAATTGTGGCGCCATGTTGCGAGTACCTCAGTGGTGCCAGACGCTATCAGCTGTTTACGTAGCGCGCATAGCATTGGTCCGCTTTATCTTACGTCACATTTCTGATGACGTCTTTCTAAAGAACTTTGTATTTCGAACGAGGCGTCCTGTACACAGAGCATCTGAGTTCTGGTATTCACAAGATGGCCGCGATAGCGACACTCGCAAGCGGCGGTCGCAGCGTGCGGCGGTGCGTCTATCTCTATACGTCGATGGTCTGGAGGCATACAGGGGAGGACAGGGGGTACCGGTCATTAATCACAGCCAAATTTGAATAACGAGCCTGCCGGCACTGGTCTGTCTACCAATCGGGACACAGGGATCAATAAGTCAGATGCTGGAAGATCCTGCAACACGGTACTGTAGAGTTTACTGTATATCTCACACCCCTCAACTTCTTTCTAGCTTCCAACTCAGGTCAGGCGAGACCTTAACAGGGCGTGAGTGAATAGTCTGGCGAATTCGACTCCCCAGCAGACCAAGAATCTGAAGAGCTGCCCATGTCCGCTGTAAACATGTATGTGTAGTCTGGTACTAGAACTTTGTACTGTTTTGTATATATCACTATGTCCGTGCAGATATGTGTGTGTGTGTGTGTGTGTGTGTGTGTGTGTGTGTGTGTGTGTGTGTGTGTGTGTGTGTGTGTGTGTGTGGTTCCTGCTGGACGTAGGGCATCATTTGAATATTTAAATACACATTATTATTATCATTATTATTATTGATAACACTTTTTCTCTTACCCGATAGGGTAGATGGTAGTGTGTTGCACTCTCCATTGCTCCAGTAAATTTGATTTGATTTGCTGGGAGCAAGAACGTCGTTGTTGTGGTCGTTGTTGTTGCTTTTGTCGTTAGTGTCGTCGTTGTCGTCATCAGTTAATGTCGTCGTCGTTGTTGTTGTCGCTGCCGTTACTGCCGTAGTTGTTTGTCGTTGTTGTCGTTATTGTCATCAATGTTATTATTGTCGTTGTTGTTGCTGTTGTTATTGTTGTCGGTATTGTCGTTATCGTTGTTGTCGTTATTGATGTCGTCGTTGTTGTTGTCGTTATTGTCGTCGTCCTTGTTGTCGTTATTGTTGTCGAGTTGTTATCGTTGTTGTTATTGTCGTATTTGTCATCGTTTTCGTTGACGTTATTGTGCCACCACTGCTCTCAGGTGTTGATTTTCTTAGAGTTCTCCTGGTCATCGAAACCAGATCCAGCGACGGAAAAGGAAAGCGTATCGATTTTTGGAGCCAGTTTAATCTGTTTCAGTCTCTTTTTTTGTGTTGCGATGGCACTTCTCACAGTCTGTAGTTCACACCTTAGCCCCCAAATAATATACCTCAAACCTGAGGTGGCCTGGGTGCTGCGCACCGGACAACAACACGTGAGTTTTCGTCTGGCTGAGTCCTGAACTCGTCTGGGTGGAAACCGCTTTACTGACGTCAGTGATACTTGTTTTGAAACGGCCCCGAAATCTTTCGGGAGGCGTGTAGATCGAATCTGTAAGCAGAGCGGCTGTAAATCAGCGTAACATACATCATCTCCTGACATATCACACTGAGGAGTTCCACGGCTCTTCTCATGCAGCTCGTTAGTTGGATTGCTGACCTGACCTGACTTTGGTACAGTTGAAGCACTGTGCATGCACTGAAGGAAAGAGGCCTCTGCGGCGTCCAAGAGCTCATCTGGAGTGAACGAGTTTCTGTACTAAAGTCAGCACATCATAAGACTTATTTTTGTGATCTAAAACTACAGACTCCGCTGGCAAACCGACTGTTGGGATTAGTATTGGTAGACTGTTTTGTCACATTACATACTTTTGCAAGCAAACTTTGCATGGGCTGCTACAACTGAGACAGCATGTGGAAAGAGGTGTTTTTAAATACTGCTCATGTCTGCGGAATATCACCGCGTGGTGCTTTGTTTAGATAAAGGAATGTGGTTTTGTGACATCCCTAAATTATTATGTTCAATGGAACTGCAGAGCCAATTAGAAAGTGTTTTTTTTTTTTTTTCACTGCCCCAACTCTTTTACCAGTTCCAGTGGCGTTCCTCCTAGGTCATGGGTGGAATCCACGGAGGGCTCGGAAGCTGGGGCATTTTTTATTAACCATGATGATGGCGATGGGGATGATGGTAAGATGATGCCATGGAGGTCCGTGTGGTTTGGGACTGCGGGACTCAGGGCCGCATTCCACGTTTTCTGTCATAAGTGTCCCGGCATTAACCAGGCCCATAGCACACCCGCTCTGGGCAGGAGCCGACCTAGGTGGGAAAAATCCCGCTTGCCTCGGCTGGGACTCGAACCCGGGTCTCCCGGTCCACCGTCCGAAGTGCTAACCACTACACTACGGCCGGTGCCAGTTAGAAAGTTAAAGGAACTATTATGTTACCATTTGTATGCTCACAGATCGTTCTGAGATGTTTTCTTGGCATCTATCATCACACTACCCAGACGTCTAGACAGTGACAGCGTCTGTAATGCTGGCACTGAGCCAACAGAAGCGAACTCGATGACGCGGCGACCACACGGATCCCTCCAGTAGTGTAACAACAGTCGTAGAATTGAATGTTGGACCGCTTGCGAAAAGTGTATCGCATTAAGAGCTGTACTAATCATCAAGATAGAGTATTTCGAGCGCACAGGCGCACTCATGAGCGAAACTGTTCCAGAACATAAGTTCGCTTAGCAAAGATGTAATTAGCCCGTTTGATTTTATTTATAAAAAAAAATTCGGGCACAAAAGGGTTATGCGCATGTGTTTTGCATTCTGCGTATTTCTTTCTCTCTTTTGAGATTGTTGTTGTTGTTTCATGAGACACTATTACAATCAAAAACATTTGAATGAATGAATAGTAAATCTGGGGCTATACACCCAACAGCTGTCTCATCTGCTACACTCTTCCGGCTCAGATACACAACTAGGTCACGGAGAAAACCGTCAGTTGTCCTGTGGGATTTCACTGTCTTCATGTGTTCCCGAGGTCTTCGGTATGAACGTCAGTATAGCTATACCGTCAAATGGTGAACGGACCTAACTGCCCATCAGATCCATGGCACTTGGACCCATTTACCAAATGCCAGTAGAAGGGGCTTCTGGCGTTCTGCGTCACAGACACAATCCTATCCGTGACGCTGACCAATACTGGACAGAAAGATATACGCTAAACATCCCTCCAGCACGAGGGAGATCATCTCCCAGTCTATTTCCGTTGCCCGTCGCTAAGAGGTCAGCCTGGCACAAGTGACCAAAAAGATAGCTCGTGCTTCCCGGAGGCGAAAAAGAAAGACTGATGAATAAGCCTGGATTAGCCACAGACGCTGGTTATCCCGTTTATGGTTAACAATGGTCAGCAGAATATCTTGTGCCGGAGAGGTACATTAGAAAAGGTTGTGCACCAAACGATCTCGGTTTATTTATAGTGGCGAGTGTCGAAACAGTTTGTAGTCTTCACCGTACGCAGTATGCATTAATTTCAGCGAAGAAGTCACTGGTACACGCTTAGTCTTGTTTTTGCCTTTTTGTTGGTCATGCATTTGTTTGTTATCTATTTTTTGCGTATTATTTAATGACATAATATGTTTATCAATTTATTTTTATTTGTCTTTTTTGTTTTTCAAAAGCAGCTAGAGTTTTATTTCACGTCGGTGGAGTCGATTTTCAAACTGAACTTGCATGCAGTCTGCACGCTGGTGAACACACGGTAAACACACGGTAAACACACGGTAAACACACGGTAAACACACGGTATTTTTTTATTTCTGTTTCCTTTCCAAAAACATGACAACAATATCAGGTCAACAGACGCAATATTCTTCAACCGACACGTCATTTCCGTCCGAAATCCGGAGAATCAGTGAGTTCAAATGTGACAGAACATTCGTCAACACTGGTGGGGCAATGATTGAAATCTCATAAAAATCCAATTTCATGAACCCGTGTTCCTATCACTAAAAGCTTCACCGTGAGAAGAACGGCTGGAAACTGGGGGATGGGTTGAAGCTGCGACTGCGGAGAGGAAAGTGTGTCGGGACACTCATCACGAGGTCACGAGAGCCGATCTGCCTGTCTTCTGCAGCTTCATACGCGACGTCACACGTCCGTTCGTGATGGAACAGGGGGTCGACACAGGACCGCACGTCTGTCATATTCTGTCAGCTCCCCCCCCCCCCCCCCCCCCCGGACTCTCGCTGCTGTACTGTGTCCGTGGTGATCCATCATCTTTTTCCTGCCTACCTCTCTCTCTCTCGCTCACTCTCCTGATGCCTGTAACCGCCTCCCTTTTTCTCTCCCTCCCAATCCTTCGTGGATAAGGAACTGTATTGTGTTAACTTTTTCACGACCATGCACCCAGCGTTTGTGCAGAGCCCTTGCATGCCGTCCGTTGCCAAGCACACACCTAGACCCCGGGCACTGACGCTCTTACCAAGCACCCATAACCCATGTTATCTCCGCCGCTCTCACTGGCCGCAATGCCCAATTTTTCCAATAAAAAATATTTTTTCCATGAAAGTGCTTATAATTATCTCCCAAACCATACCAAACATAGGAAACATCTGAGGAAGATCTCTTTAAAAATAACAACAACAACAAAACACGAAAAATGGCTAAAATCGCCCGGTTGGCAAGGGTTGTGCACGCACACAGTTCCTGGGTCACGGGAGAATTCCACAGCACACGGTCAAGGTCGGCGCCTGGTGCGCTTGAAACGAAAACTGTTGCTGTTGTATGAAATCACTTCACCTCTTTGAGTCTCTCGCATGAAACATATTCCGTCTTCTCTCGCACTATGTCAAGCTGGCACCGATCCCAACACTGTCATCCTCATCACTGTAATGGCAGCGATTGTCGACAGGGCCACCATCAGATCTGGAGTTCTCCGGAGGGCGGGAGAGGAAGAGGCAGAATAGCCAGCCGGGTCCTTCTTGGGGCATGCGCTGTGGTAGGTGACGAAACAGTTCCGGTCTCTCGACGGTAAAACCTGTTTGGAAACCTGGCGAGGTCTCTTCGCAAAAAGAAAAAAGAAAAAAAAAAGCCATAACAAAACTACCGTGATTACAAGAACTGTAGAATAAATGACTACAGACTGCAGGGAAACTGTAAATTTGACGATGAAAATATGTTTACTACACTGTATTCACGTGAAAGTTTGGATGAATTCATGGGAAATTAAAAAAAACAAACAAACATAAAATTAACATTAATGAAATAAACATCAGAGAGAGAGAGAGAGAGAGAGAGAGAGAGAGAGAGAGAGAGAGAGAGAGAGAGAGAGGCATCGAATGAAAACAAAATTGTGATGGGACCCCACAAAAGAGGAAAAAGGGCGATTTTGAAAATAATTATGGAGTTAGTGGTATCACTGAAAAGTGCAGAAAATAAGCTTTCCTTTTCTTTAAAAATTAATTCTGTGCCACGGTGCAGGCCTGAGATATGTTTGTTCAAAGACATGCTGTTGAAAAGCGGACATTTTGATAAAATGACTGGTAAGGTGTGACGTGGCAAGCCGGTACAGCGTGGTTGTATAATAATTATGCTCGTGTTTACCATGTTTATAAGCTAAATTCAACCTTGAAAACTTTCACAGAAGCAGCATTATTTGTTTCAGAATAAACAACAAAAATCCCTCAAAGTCGCTATTATTGACCCACTTTGTTGTTGATGCTGTTGTTGTTGTTTCAATTGTTTCAAAAGTGGCTGAGTGAATTGTTCCCCCCCCCCCCGGTTTTTTTTTTTGGTGGGGGTGGGGGGAGGTGGTCTATCACAAATGGCATTGTGAAACTGGCCTGGGCCCGTATGTAACAATCAAGGTTAGGGCTTTTAGCCCTGGGTTAGAGTCTAACCTCGAACTAAACTAGCTCTAGGGTTAAATTTTCTGTTGGTTTTTGTTTTAATCAAGAAGCGGGCCCCATTCCAGCAAGGTGCCTAAGCTGTTATAGAAGGATTTTTTCTTCCTTTCTTCGCTTCCTTTTTTCCCTTTAATTTTGCTTTTGGGTTTCTTTTGTCCTAGTCTGGGTTAGGCCCGTAGCCGTGGGCTAAATTAACCTCGACTTTTACATAAGGGCCCTGAAGTTCACCTGCATACAAATGTCGACCTCTGATCGATGCAGACCGCATAGCTGAAGAACGACTCCCAGCACAGCCTGACTGACGTTCAGACCAGGAACCCCCTGTGTGAAGTCTTCTTGTTTCACTTGCAGACTGATGTTCCACGTTTCTGGCATGGCGGGATTGTCAGTCACGACAGGGTCACGCGAGTCGTCCTTGGGATCGGACGCCTGTCGCGTTAGGCCGGGTGTGTCTTTCCCTTGAAACTCACCAAGACTCGAAGCCGACGAGGTTTTGCTTCCCTGGTCTGTGTGTTCGGCGTCAGGTGCACCTTCTGAATCCCCCGTTTCAAGGCGAGACGCTGAAGGATTTTCTGGTGCATCGCTAGGATTACCGGTGGAACGGCCCGCACTGCCGAGGTCCGCTCTACTACCCTCTTCACCAGCATTTCCCTCGAAGGCCAGATCTTCTTGAGATGCACCCTCAACGAGAAGGGAATGAACCGTTAGTCCGAATTCGTTCAGATCCAGCTGCAGCGTGTCCACGGCGGTTTTCACTAGCTCGCCATCCTCTTGCATGCCTGTCAAGGCCGCCTGCACGCTGGCGTGGTCACGTGGACACCGAAGGTGAAGTTTGAGGACGATTTCGTAAAAAGTGCTATCAAAATCGCACCAGACATCTTGCTCGCCGATACAGTCGGTGACCGTGCAGTTTGTTGAAGGTAGCGGCTGGTCCAGACCTCCAGGACATTCAAGACGACGCCACCTAAACAAAAACCAGTTTGAATATTGGCAAGGATTGTAGATCCGCTACGATATCAGACTGCCAGCTTTCACGTTTACCCTATACAGTGCACGTCGCCGGTCTGAGAACGCTTGTAACGCGCGGTGCAAAACTCTGATCAAACAGCGCGTTCACGTAAAACACTTAAAACACTTTAAAAAATTGTACTTGTGTTTGTGACTCAGTAGTTTTGAAATTTGATAGTCTGATGCCTCAGTAGCTGCATGTGGGATTTTGTTGTTGTTGTCGTTGTTTTGGGGTGCGCATTTAAAAAAAAAAAATTATGTTTTTAGTGTGCCGGTTAAAAGCTTGATTTAGATCTAGATTTCTAGCACGACCACAGACGGCGTACGGCGCGTAAGATCTCGGCTAGCGACGCTAGGCGGGCGAGACCGGGCGAGTCTATAGCATAGCGGATCTCGAGTCTTTGGTACTGGTAACATTGTCTCATTACCATAGATCTTGTACTGGTGCTGGTGTGTTTTTGTCACATTATCGCTGTTAAGGAAATTAGGGCTGCGGGCTGCTCAGTCTACGCCGATGAAGAAGAAGAAGAAGAAAAAAGAAGAAAAAGTGACGAAGAAAATGTTACTTTTACTTACTTCGTACGTTGAGATGAAGGCTGAATATTCCAGTGTCCCGTAGTCCCTTGGTCGGTGACCTCGCCGGCCTTGACCCAGTTCATGAGGAGAGAGAAGTGGAAGCTTCTCGTGTTACCCAAGATGTCGTCCACAGAAGCCTCGGTGGATCTGCGAATATGGCGGTTACTGAAAACTTCCTCACACGGCAGGCAGAAGGGATTCCTGTATATGCCCAGTTCTGTGATGACGAACGAATCAAAGGAGTTACACAGACGATCAATTTCCGGGCAGACGGGGCAGCGTGGTGACTGCAGCTCACTGGGAAGAGAACAGTAGCGCACCAGCTCGCCACTAGGGGGCAGTGCAGACTGTCGGTAGCTTCCGATTCCGGACATGATTATGTCGACGTTGATGTTTCCGTAGGTTTTGGACAACTGTTCAAAAAAACAACAACAACAAACATAAAAAACAACAAGAAGCAGCCGACCATACTGTTATAGTATCAGCCCCACCCACTGAATAGTTCAACTTCACTTGATAATCGAAATGTACAAAGTACAGAATCATGCTCTGCATTTACTCATAACCAAGTCAATTACAGAGCTTAGGCTTGTCGTCCAATATGGTATGCGTAATAACGAAAATAGAGCGTGAGGTCAAGTGCTGTGCTTATCTGGAGGTCCATGTTTGGCGAGTTTGCTAGTTTGTAATGATTGCTGTTGTCACCAAAATGCGTGATTTTCGTATTTGTAGGGCAAAGTGCATGCCAGGGGGTTGCAACAGGAGGCAAACTGCCAGTGAAGCTGGGACTTATTGCGCGCATGGCAAGCAGAGATGACTTACTTACTTACTTAGGCCCTTGGCTCCACGTGGAGCATAGGCCATCGACAACCCTTCGCCATCGCACTCTGTTCTGGGCTAGTCTTGCCACTCCAGTCCAGTTGGTCCCCTGCTTACATAGCTCTGCCTCAGTGTCCCGCCTCCAGCTGTTGCGAGGCCGGCCTCTCTTCCTTTTCCCCTGCGGGTTCCATGTCAGGGCTTGGCGTGTGGTGCTGGATGCTGGTTTCCTGAGGGTGTGTCCAATCCAGCCCCACTTCCTCCGCAGGATCTGCTTGGCCACTGGTTCCTGCCCCGCTCGCTCCCACAGCTCTTCATTCCGGATCTTCTCTGGCCATCGGATGTTGAAGATGCGCCTCAGACAGGTGTTGAGAAATGTCTGGATCTTCTGCTGCATCGTCTTCGTTGTCCTCCATGTTTCGCATCCGTAGAGCAGAACTGACTTCACGTTGGAGTTGAAGATGCGAAGTTTGGTTCTTATGCTGACAACTTTGGATGCCCAGACGTTCTTCAGCATGACCATTGCTGCCCTTGCCTTGCCGATTCTGGCTGTGACGTCTCGGTCTGTGCCTCCCTGTCCATCAACCACACTCCCCAGGTAGACAAAAGACTCCACCTCCCTGATGGGCTCTCCACCGACTGTGACTGGTGTGTTGGCAGTGGTGTTGATCTTCATCAGCTCGGTTTTCTTCCTGTTGATCTTGAGCCCTGTTCCGGCTGATGTGGCTTCCAGGCACGTAGTCTTGTCCTGCATCTGGCTGTGGCTGTGAGACAGGAGCGCCAGGTCGTCCGCGAAGTCGAGGTCATCCAGCTGCGTCCAGAGTGTCCACTGTATCCCGTTTTTCCTGCCTGCTGTAGTGGTCTTCATGATCCAGTCGATGACCAGGAGGAAGAGAAACGGGGACAACAGGCATCCCTGGCGGACTCCGGTCTTCACCTCGAAGCTTTCTGACAACTGGCCGGCATGGGCAATCCTGCAGCTCATGTCTTGGTAGGTGCACTGGATCAGGGAGATGATCTTCCCGGGAACTCCATAGTGCCTTAGCAGCTTCCACAGCGCCTCTCTGTCTACACTGTCGAAGGCCTTCTCATAGTCTATGAAGTTGATGTAGAGGGGGGAGTTCCACTCCAGTGACTGCTCCACAATGATGCGTAGGCTGGCAATCTGGTCAGCGCAGGACCTGTTTTTGCGAAAGCCTGCCTGCTGGTCTCGGAGCATGGGGTCGACTGCCTCTCTCATCCTCTCCAGTAGAATTCTGTTGAGAACCTTGCCTGGCACTGACAGGAGCATGATCCCTCGGTAGTTGCTGCAGTCCCTGAGGTCCCCTTTCTTTGGCAGCTTGATGACGATCCCTTCTTTCCACTGGGCTGGCACCTCTTCCTTCTCCCAGATCTTGCTGAAGAGGCTGTGCAGCATGTTGACGGCTGTCTCTGTGTCTGCTTTAATGGCTTCTGCTGGTATCTCGTCCGGCCCTGCAGCTTTCCCATTTCTCAGTGTCATGATGGCTTTCCTGATCTCCGCCTTAGAGGGCTTGTCGCAATTGATGGGTAGTTCTGTCTCAGCTGGTGGGATGTCTGGTGGTGTTTCAGGGATGGGGCGATTTAACAGCTCCCTGAAGTGTTCTGCCCATCGCTTCAGCTGTTCCTCAGTTGTTGTCAGTGGGTGCCCGTTCTTGTCCTTCACTGGTTTGTCTGTCTGCTGAAATTTGCCCATGAGCTTCTTGGTCACCTGGTACAGGTCTTTTAGATTCCCTTGTCGGGCTGCTTCCTCTGCTTGACTGGCCAGGTTGTCGATGTAGTCCCTCTTATCCTTCCTGGTGCTCCTCTTCACTTCTCTGTCAGCTGCTGTGTATTCCTCTTGTGCCTTTGCCTTAGCTCTTCTTGTTCGGCTCGTGTTCAGTGCAGTTTTCTTCTCTTTCCTAACTTCCAGCTTCTGGATGGTATCAGCAGAGATCCATTCCTTATGTTGGGTCTTTCTCTTGCCAAGGACCTCTTCGCATGTGTCGTGCCAGAGTTTCTTGCTGTGTTCCCACTGTGTCTCGATGTCCATTTCACTGTCTTCTATCAGGTCTTGCAGTGGCTGGAACCTGTTGGAAAGGCTGATCCGGAATGCTGCTTGTGTGTCTGTGTTCCTGAGAAGTCCAACGTTGTACCTGGTCCGTGTGCTGTTGGCGTTGGTGTGCCTCTTGAGCCGAAGTCTCAATGTTGTTGCAAGAAGGTGGTGGTCTGATGATACATCGGCACCCCTCATCACGCGCACATCCCGCCACGATCTCCTGAACTTCCGGCTGATGCAGATGTGATCAATCTGGTTCTCCGTGACATGGTCCGGCGATCTCCATGTGGCCTTGTGGATGCGCTTGTGTGGGAAGATGCTGCCTCCTATCAAAGCAGAGATGAGGTGAGTGGATTTGACTGAAGTGGCTTTCTGGCCTAAACGTAAAGTAGACTTGCATTACTTCAGTGAGGCCTGACTGACTGAAACGTTTATTTCAGGATAAAGACTTGCAGGCATGGTCTGCCTATCTTACAAGCTGTCCTGCTAATCTAGAAACACTAAAAAGTAAAGGCTAACATGACAAAAAGTATACCAGGCACAAAAGGAGCGGAAAGGAGACATTTGAATTTTTTTTTAAACTCCTGCCAGGTGCGTGCCCCTAAATGGTCTGTGCATGGCAATTTTTGTTTCAAGAAGAATTTTTAGGGGTGACTATGATGCCTGAGGTTAATACGAAATGTAAAGGCATTTTGAGGCCTCGTGCATTTGAGGACTTTGACCGGCACAAGTATAATGCACGGCTGCTAACCTTCTTCCAGCTGAATCGTACCGAAATTTCGTAAATGTGAAGGAGCGCTAATGAATCTGAAGCAGACGTAATGAAGAGAGGCGTCTTTGGATCTTTATTTTGAAGTAGGTCTACTCATCTTTAAGTAGTTCTGTAATATTGCTTGATTGGCATGAAACCACTACACCACTTCAAAAAGAGCTGCGGTGAAACTGAAGTAGTTATAATGTATTTTAGGGCAGCTCTGACAGGGCTGGAGCAAACTCATGCCCTGTTCTTTCTGTTCTTTCCACTCCTCCCCCCCCCCTCACCGCGACCCCCCTCCGATAAATCGGGATGCGCAGCGAATGAATAGATGTTACCAAACACACTGCTGGGACCCTCGGTAAAAAAAAAACAAACAAATAAACAAACTCCAACGTATGCATTTCAGCGTCGGAATAATTGTCATTTACGACAGCCAGTGTGGCTCGCCAGCTATATGACTAGCTGTGGTGCGGGGATGAGTTGATGTTTCCAAGTAAAGATCAGCTTGAAATACTTACACTGCGTGTAGTAGTGACAGAAAGTCCCCACAGCGTCGCCAAGGCCATTGCTTGACCTCCCCTCGAACCAACATTGCACAGCAGGCAATACACGTTCCTGTACTGCAGACCAGTTGTCTTGTCCGTCACGGGAAGTAAGTGTAAGGCCGAAGAAACTTCTCCCTTCGGTTCATGGCAAGCCCGCTCGATCTCCTTCGCACTGCTGGAGTTGAGGTAGAGGACGGTGGCCGCATACTGAGCATCAGCATCCAACCATGTGAAGTTCCTCGCGCAAGAGGACAGCAGACGCACGTGCAAGTCAGTACACACGGCCTTTTCGATGACACCCAGCTCCGCCGTCTCGTCACCACCAGATCCCGCGGCCAAGCGCGAGCACCTCTTCTCAAAGTCGTGGCAGCAATCCTGGTAGAGGGAGCACCGCGCGTCACAGGAACAGGGCAAGGAACGCGCCTGATAGCAACGTCCCCTGCAGGAGAACAGGTCTGGGTCGAGTTTGTATGCCACGAAGGTTTCGTTCACGTTGCACCTAGACTGGTTAAACTCTGTAACATCTTGGTCAGAACTGCTGGTTTCCTGATCATGAATGGTTGATTTGAGATGGTCTTCCTCAACAGCAGATGACAACTGTTCAGGATCATTTTCGTTTAGCAGAGGATTGGTCAGTCCATTTCCCTGAACAGCAAGGTCACCTGATGACTGATCTGGACTGCTTCCCGGCCCGGCAGGCTCACTTGTTTGTGATTCCGGATTTACCTGTCGGACAAGACCATTCGGCACCTTCTCATCCTCAGTGCTTTGCTCCATAAGGTTCCTAGATGTCTGTCGGGAATCGTTTCTCTGTCCAACAACAGAAACGCTGGATGACTCAGCAGGATCTGACAACTCAGTGCCGTGAGACTCGGGAACTGTTCTAACGTCGGCCAACCGCGTGCTAATTTCTGCATTGCTGGAATCCGTAGCTGTTGTTGTCGAAACAGCCGACGTCGCCATAGTCACAGTGGCGTCCGTTTGTGCTGGTACACCCCGCTGACCTCGTATAAGAATTTGGCCTTGCGTTGAGACGTAGCCCTGAAAATTAGTCGCGGATAGTGAGATGACAGGGATGCTGGAAAGCGTCTGGTCTGAGTCTGTTGTCAGATCTGACTGACTGACCAAGTGGGATGCGGTAGTGTGACCAGTGGTTAAATCTGGCAGAACAAGATCCGGCGAGGAAATTTCCTCAGATACGATCGTTGGATTTGACGACTCTGCGTCGTTCTCTTTAGCGTCGGCCTGCGGGGGCAGAACACTGCCATCCGACGCTCTGGTTTGACCTGACGCCGCAGTTACGGTCTGACCGGTCTCAACAGTCCTGCCCTCTAAAACAGCTGGGAAAAACGGTGAGGCACCATGACCTGACGTGGTCAGTCTTCCACTAGCGATAGCGTCAGTTGGTGAAGAAAGTTCCTCGTTGTCCGGCAAGGTAAAGTCATCGACCCAGGAATCTTTCGCCTCGTCTCCCAAACAGTGGCTGGACGCCAACACGAGAAATACGACCACAATCATATTTGTCTTGGCCGGGGCTGTGTTCTCGTGAAAGACCAGCAGCTTTCTGGTCGACTCAGTTCGCTGACGACGTTCTGAAGTCAGGGTGACTCTCGTGTTGGTTTAGCTTCACGGTGTAACGAGCCAGCTTAATTATCTGTCAGCAAAGTCAAAAACAAAACAAAAAGCTGTAGGCAAAGAATATGTCGCTTTGCTCAAGGTGTGAGGCAACTTATCAAATCGAGGGGAAAAAATCGCGCAGACTATTGTCGATATGAAAAATGAAATCATATTTATACTTTTTAGATTTTTTTCCTGGTCTTTTTTGCCAACAAAAGGAGGGCGGGTGGGTGTTTGGGAGTTTAACGTCCTTTTCCATCACGTTTGAGCGATATCAAAGACGGGGCAACAAGAAAAGGCCAGCACTAATATTTGGCCCAGGACGGGATTCGAACTCACGACCCAAGCATTGAAAGTCCAAGTCTCTACAGTTCTACTATCCCGGCTATCCCGGCACAACGCCCATAGAAGGAAGCTGCGAAATTCTCCAGACACAAAATCAGAAAGATTGACAGTTTAAGTACACCTACAACAACGATTAAGTAAACCCTCTGAGCAATTTATAGGGTTAGACAAGTGAAACTGGTGAAACCATTTATCACGCGGAGATTTAGCTAGCAACACCCAACACCTACAAGCAACAGCATTCACAGGAACAAAAAGTGCGAAGCATACACAATTAGTAATTTCAGAAATATCTATCATCTTTCAAACTAGCAAGAAATCAAGCAATGAAAAATACAATATTAAAAGAAAACCCAACGTAGTACAAGCTAATTTCTCTCTGCTTACCTTGGAAACCAGAAACTGATCTCCAAAACCGGCGGACAAAAGAAAGCTCCTATCATCCACAGTTTTCGGATGTCAATGGAGTCTGCCAGGTTTTGCAAGAATTTTTCTTAACGTCTCTGCTGTTTGCAAAGCGTATTCGCCTTCCACTTACAGCAGCAAATGTTTGACGGTCACTCTCGCTGCACGTTGTGCCATCTCCGAAAAGCCAGAATCAACTGACTCTATCCAGAAGTCAAACACCTGCGCGCAATAAATTTTAATCTTCAGTGCGACAACGCTGACCGATTTTCTCTCTCTCTCTCTCTCTTTTTTTTTTTTTTTAAAGAAGCGTGTTACTCTTGTTATGTTTACCCTTTCTGGTATACAGGTTCGTTCTGTGGAGCATACAGAAAAATTATAATAAAGCAACAACAGCAACAAACACCACCAACAAAACCTTAAACCACAATCCTTATACAGCCTTCACAAAAAGTTAAGGACCACTTGCAAATATCATTCAACTTTTGTCGTGGTGGCATGCTGGTGTAGTGCTGAACATCGCTGAAACGGCGGCTAATGTAGGCAAACAAATGAGCACAGTTCATAACCAGGGATGCATTCTTTGACCTGCATCTCATTTTTGCCGTGCAGAAAGCCCCAGGTATCGCTCACTGAACACTGAAACTCGGTCTAGTTTTGCCGAAATTGCAGATTTTCAAACGCGCCAAGCATGCTGTGTGACGTGCACGTGCCATCCACACAGTGGTCGCCATGTTCACTAATTACCCCTTAACCTTGCTACCGAATTTTACGGGAAAAATCTTATTCGTTTATTTTTTTCTGATTTATTGAAACTGTCACCCATTATGTTGACTGGTCCTTAACTTTTTGTGAAGACTGTATTTGAGCTCCGATATCCGCAATTCACTCACAAGACTTTTTTTTTTTTTTTTGCCTGGGTGCTTCTTATGGTTGATTAGATTGCACCACAAGCACAACATGGCAATACAGGTTGTTCCTCTCTTCGGTTGATATTTTCGTCCACAAATTCCAAACCAAGAGACAAGAGAAGAAAATCCAAACAACCAATAAACCAACCATCAGTAACAGAAGCAAAAATGTTAAACCCTCAAAACAATAACACTGACGATGGATGAGTAAGATGTCGTTTCTGAGTCATGTTGAAATAAGACAATGAAATATTACAGACAAACTCAAAACAAAACAAACAAACAAAGGGGGGAGGGGAATCTCTCCTCCGTCAACATATCACTGCTTGTTTTTCGGGAACAAAAATAAATCAATAAATCAAGAGATAAAATAAATACATTTCCCCCACAAAAGTATATGATCGATAACTTTAAACCACGCAGCTTAAGTACTTAGAATGAGAGTTAGAATAAGTAAATACGTAGTGAAATTTATTTCATAATATCCCTAAAAAAAATTCTACAACACTTGTGTGGAATTTACAGAGATCAGCAGCAGCTCAAATCACTAAGACCTTGCGTCTAGGCCAGAAGGTCGCGGGTTCGAGTCCCGAAAGGGTAAAAAAAAAAAAAAAAAATCGTGACCCTTTTCTTTCCAGTGGAGCCATTTTTTCTGTATCTTTTCCCTCGTAGAATGGATCTTGTCCTTTTAACAGATACGAAGAAAACGAAAGTGTTTTGCTACAGGAGGCGCGCTCTTTCTAAGTGAGATCATATTGCAGGATACACCGTGCGTTATTGTCACGTGTTAGATGTATGACTTGCGTGAGAAGAAAAAGGGATTGAATTATACAAAAAAAAACCCAAACCAGCTGCGCCTACAGAACACGATTTGTTTTTCTGCGGAGTGTCATCCACAACAATAAAGATGATTTTAAGGATCAGCTTTCCTAAAGTCATCGTAAAATTAATAGATGCTAACACTGAATATTGTGTAGGCGCTTTACCCAATTTCTTGAATCGGATCAAAGCGCCGCGAACTGAACCCAACACGCATGCACACGCGAATCACACGCATTTGCTCACACTTTGGACATGAACACATTACAGTCACGTGGTGCGAAGGGTCAGCTGGAATTTAGAACTGCACTATTTTCAAATTTTGTGGGCTGAACATTACCAAAGCAGGACTAATTTCGAAACAGTGTTAGGTAAAGAATATTTTCGCTCTTGGCAATTTTTTTAAAGAGTGCAATTTATAATCGAGATATGCTTCAACCCTCTCCTTTCACACCGCCCCCCCCCCCAAACACACATTCCTACCCCCCCCCCCCAAAAAAAAAGAAGAAAAAAAAAGAAGAAGGAACCAACCAACCAGATTTTAAAAGGATTTTTCTGTATGGGGTGTGTATACGTTTATATTACTTTATTTATTGTTTCTTCTCTCCTGCCTGTCTGCTTTTGTTCTATTTTGGTTTTTGGTTGTTTGACTTTGTCCGATTGCTACTGTATTTTGTGAGAACATTCTGAATGCCGACCTCTACATGTAACTATGGCAAAATAACAAATAAAAAAGGGAGGTTTTTTTTTTTTTTTTTTTTAAAGAAAGCTTCCGATTCCACCACTTTTCAAAAATAAATATGGATTGAAACAAAAATAATATAAGGTAGGTCAGATGTTTGTATGTTTTATTATCTGCTTGCTTGTCTGTTTACGTCACAGCATGTGTTCCACAAGATGGAGCAGCAGCGATAAACCTGCACATTGACATGACCTAGACTACGCCAGCGCACCCACTTTCACAAACAGTTTCTAACTGGACCTCACGCCTCACCCATCTGCTGGAGCCCGAAAGCTGAACAAAACAATGGCTGAGAAGCAACACTTCAAGGAAGTGCATTGAAACCTTCACGAGTAAAAAAAAAAAAACAAAAAAAAAAAATCTAAACGAATATCTTGTTTCTGATTAGATCACTAGAAGCCAGGGGAGCCGGGGAGGCCGAATGGTAGAGCGTTGGACTTCTAATGCTCGGGTCGTGAGTTCGTATCCCGCCTGGGGCCAAATATTTGTGCTGGCTTTTTCATCGTTGCCCCGTCTTTGATATCACCCGTGGTGGAAAAGGACGTGAAATCCCCAAACACCCACCCACCCACTAGAAGCCATTTGAAGCCACTATAACGCAAACTGCAGCAGTTTTGCGCCTGGAGGGGAGGCCCACGTCTTGCGTAATAGTGGTTTGAAGTGGCTCCTACTGGTGTGCAGTGGCTGTACACCAGTCTTATTGTATTGCGGACAGAGGAGGGTGGTGGGGTTCCAGCTCTTACGCTCTCTCTCTCTCGCTCTCTCTCTCTCTCTCTCTCTCTCTCGCGCGCGCGCGCGCACGCACACACACACACACACACACACACACACACACACACACACACACACACACACACACACACACACCAAAATTGCTTCCTCCTTGTTGATGGCTGACCGTGGGCCAGGCCAGAAACTAAGGAGGCTAAAAAGTGATAAGGGAACAAAGAGAAGAGAAGGCGCGGGGAGTAGGTTCTCATCAACCAATTTGTCACGTTCGTACACTGGCATTGGCACAGCCTGCCTAGCTTCCGGCAAAATCTTTAATCTTGGAGAGGACTCAAAGGGGGACAACTCTAGTGGACTGATTGGAGTGAAGTGAGTTCCCGGATCACGTTTAAAAGAAACGAAATCAGGGAAAGCACTCGAATGTGTTTTCGTTCCTAACTCAGTAACTGACAATACTGATGAGGTTGTGCTACGCTCAGAGTTAAAGAAAAAGATTCACTTTAGTTTTTCAAGTGCAGATCTCTCAGTAACTTGTTTAACTGAGGACTGGTCGCAGGGTGGGGGTGGGTGTTTGGGAGTTTAAGGACTAGTCTCAGGGCTGCCAGTAGGTTAAGTTGATGGGTATAAGGGAGCGATATAATGACGAAAGAAATGGGCGAATTTCATACAGAACTTTATTGTAAGTTTAAACGGTTAAACAGTTACTCTACGTAATATCTGTCATTTCAAACGTATGCGCGCGTGCGTGCCTGCGTGTGATTTTGTGTGTGTGTGTGTGTGTGTGTGTGTGTGTGTGTGTGTGTGTGTGTGTGTGTGTGTGTGTGTGTGTGTGTGTGTGTGTGTGTATTCTATTTTTCACTGCAATACTTCCCTCTAAAAAGCACGTGCATTGTCAGCAGTAATATCAGAACAGCTCAACAGATCGTTTTTGCTTTTTTGTGTTCTGTATTAAAGTCAGCACAGACGACAGAACGACCACAAAGCAGGCAAGTAAGAGATTAAATGACCAATGACCAGCAGACGGCTTCACCACGACCGTCGACCACAGCCCACAGATGGTCGATACGGCTGGCTGGAACTACAAGACACATTCGGACGTCATTCGGTTGAAAACATCAGTAATTGTCCTGACCATCTAATTGTTCCCACCGAGGATAATAAGGAGGAGGGTCCCTCGGTCCGTTCGTCCGGTGTTTACGGTTTAAGCGATTCAGCGCCTCTCAGTCACAACTGCGGACTACACCACAAAAAGGTCGATGCTTATTCAGACTGGTCGAACCACTTCTACTTCTAGATCTTCTCCTGCAAGCTCTCGCAAAGGTCATGGCATTGAAACGACGCGATTTATGAGGGAGGGGGGGGGTAGACAGATTCGATTTCTGAATGCAGATGGTCAAGCCGAGAGGTCATCAAATCGCCGGGTTCTTGGAAATGGGGGAGTCTGCGCGAGGGTTTTCCCCCCCTTTTCGGGTTGGTGAGGTGACTGATTTAGTGTCGGTGGAGCCGCTGAACTTGGCGAATCAGTTTGTCTTCTGCTTGCCATGCAAGTTTCGGCGGGCTGGAAAGTTTGTTATGGTTGACGAAATATCAGTATGCACGCAGCGCCGTGCTGTGCTGTGCACGAGGGAGTGCTCGCTCTCTCTCTGCCCCTTTCTCTCTCTCTCTCTCTCTCTCTCTCTCTCTCTCTCTGTGTGTGTGTGTGTGTGTGTGTGTGTGTGTGTTGTGTGTGTGTGTGTGTGTGTGTGTGTGTGTGTGTGTGTGTGCACGTAGCCACTGTTTTTTCATTTTTTTTTCTCATATCAATCTAAGGATCCAGGAAGCAGCCGATTCAAATACCAAATTTCAACAGAATTTTTTTTTTAATCCGTCGGATGATATGTCATGCGTGTGTCTCAAGAGTTGTCGCTGTATCAGAAACCAGAACCAAATTAAATATTTTTAAAAATGGTCGTGTTGATGTTTTTCTTTAATGTGCGAGAGATCTTCTATCAAGGAAGTTCATTGCAACCTTCACCAGTAGAGGAAAAAAGAAGAAGAAGAAGAAGGAAAAAAACAACCCAAAACAAACCAACTCTAAACGAATATCATGTTTCTAATTAGGCCATACGATTTTAAAGGTGTGGCGCAGAGCGTATGAGTATAGCACGGTTTGTCACACACACACACACACACACACACACACACACACGCACGCACGCACGCACGCACGCACGCACGCACACCCCCCCCCCCCAAAAAAAAAAATTGCTTCCTTCTTCCTTCTTGATGAACAAAAAGTTGCATACAGCGTTCTTCAAGTAACAGTATGCCAGCTGAATGGAGAGGAAAATGCCACTTACGAAGCTGTAATGCTATTTGCCAAAAGGAGTGATGCTCCATTTGAGCAGGGAGATCGTCTTCTTAACTTTGCGGCTTCTAGTATTAGTGAAATATGGAGTTTGGGGTTTGTTTGTTTGATTTGGTTGTTTGTTGTTGTTGTTGTTATTGAGGGGGGGGGTGTTTTCTGTTGTTGTTGTAGTCTTTTTCTTCTTTTATGTTGTTGTTGGTGGGTTTTTGTTGTTGTTGTTGTTGTTGTTGGGTTTTGTTTTGTTTTTTGTTTGTTTGGTTTTTTTTTTGGGGGGGGTGGGGTGGGTAGGGGGCTGTACTTTTCCTGTATAAGTACGGTTGTGAGTGTTTCTATGAATAGAACAGCCCAGCCAGTACCTTCGCTTCAAAAACTTTTGCAATATGACATCAACGCGAGTCTTCGCGGTGGACTGTGTGTGCAAATGTCTTTTCTTCAAACTGACGTCATCAGGTTTTGTGTGCAATTGACTTCTCTCTGTCTGTCAGCAAGACGGTGACCAAAGGCAAACAGTCTTCGTAGTGGGGTCGATCTGAGCAGGTCTGATGACGTCGTTTGGGCAACACATCACAGGACGTCCTGCTGTCTTCCCACATCGACCACGTCTGCCATCGACTGATGGCCATCTCTCTCTCTCTCTCTCTCTCACACACACACACACACACACACACACACACACACACACACACACACACACACACACACACACACACACACACACGCATTGGGCGAAAAAAAATCGAGCAAGGGCATAATTGAAGACAGGTCTTCTTTGTACATACATGTTCTTATTTTTGTAAAGTAAATGTCATTGTCATTCTCTCTCCCTCCCCCCCCCCTCCCTCCCCCCCCCCCCCTCTCTCTCTCTCTCAGGGCACACACACGCTCTCTCTCTCTCTCTCTCTCTCTCTCTCTGTCAGGGCACACACACACACACACACACACACACACACACACACGCACACGCACACAAGCCGCCTGCTGTCCGCTGCCCGTTTTTCCAGATCCTGCCCCGCACCCAGGACAAATTCCCGCGAAACGCAGGACACAGCGACACCCAGGGGGGACCAGGCCTGTCTGATTAGTTGGGTATAAACTACGGGGCAGGGTATAAACCACGACACGTGACTTGCTCGCGAGAAGAGGCGTGTCTTATTGCTCTCATGACCCGAGGGATCAAGGGAATTTACTCTGGCTTTATGACAAGCCGGCGTCTTGCGGTCAATCGACTGTCAGGACAGAACGCGTTGCGTTGTCCACTGGCCCCGCTGTTTACTACGCGCTGTAGATCTATATGAACAAGATGAATGCCGGAGCTATTATAGAAGAGAGTATTATATTATCGTCCGGAATTCAGATGTCATCTTGTTCTTAAACCGAATGCATCCAGCGGTGTTTTTTTTTTTTGTTTTTTTTTTTGGGTCTTTTGTTGTTGTTTGGGTTTGTTGTTGTTGGGTTTGTTGTTGTTGTTGTTTGTTTGTTTGTTTTTGTTGTTGTTGTTTTGTTTTGTTTTTTGTTTTTTTGTTTTTTTGTGTTGGTTTTTTTTTGGGGGGGGGGGGGGGGGGGGGGGAGGGGGATGTGCTTTGCCTTTACAAATACGGTTTTTGTTGTTGTTGTTTTTTTTGTTTTGTTTTTTTTTTAAGTCTGTGTCATCTTGTGGGGGAGCCGGGGTGGTCGAATGGTAGAGCGTTGGACTTCTAATGCTCGGGTCGTGAGTTCGATCCCGGCTGGGGCCAAATATTTGTGCTGGCTTTTTCATCGTTGCCCCGTCTTTGATATCACCCTATGTGGTGGAAAAGGACGTTAAACCCCCAAACACCCACCCACCCACCCTGCATCATCTTGTGCTTAAACGGAATGCATCCAGCGTTTTTGTTGTTGTTGTTGTTGTTGTTTTTTGTTTTTAAGAACAGAAAACAATTAGTTTTACACATGTAATGTACGCAGTTAAAACTTTGCTTCTGGTGTCTTTCTAGTGGCACAAAGGCATTTTGTTGAAGAGCAAGGGGAGGTTAAAACAAACACATTATTAAAAAGTGAAGTTTCCTGCGTTAGAGATACGAGATTGTTTCCGCTTGAGTAAGTCAAATTCAGTTCTGTTTTCGGCAGGTCACAGAACACAATACAAAAGAGCCAGGTTAGGGAGTAAGAGGACCGGCATTATTGAAGTGAATTTCCCTTGTTTTCATTGTTTTGGGTTGTTTTTTTTTTTTTTTTTTTTTTTACAGTTGTTAAAAGTGCATTTGATGCCAATTTTCGCGTGTTTTTGTTTGGTGTGTTGGTGAATGCCAGACTTGACTTGACGAGTGACCTATTTTGAAACGGGTGGGTGGGCGTTTGGGGGGGGGGGTTAACGTTCTTTTCCACCACATACGGGTGATATCAAAGATGGGGCAACGATAAAAAAAAAACCAGCACAAATACACTGCACAACCCAGAACTTACTTGGTTGGAATTGAGTTAAACACAGATTTCGAAGGAAAAATCCCACTAGTTTTCTGTACCCCTTCCATTTCACCCGACCATCATATGTCCCGCCCTAGTCGCTGACGTAAGGTAGACCTTGCGCAGCAATTTACCAACCTACGCATACTGACTGACAATGCCGTAACAGGAATCTGCCTTACGAAATACCATCGGCCAATTACATGCTCGGGCATACTAAACATATATGTTAGGTATGTCTGTAAGTTGCAACCCATCATCTCAACGTTTACGAGGGAGATAATTTAGACAGCATGACGACACGTGACCTTTCACGTCGGAACAAACAAAGCAGTAAACGTGTCTCCCAGATCGCTTTCTGAGAGCTGAGAGCTCTCTAGCAAAAGAGGAGAATAATTGTCGCGGTATTGATTACAATAGAAAAACACACCGTGGCATTTTAGAGTTTGTAGAATCAGGGTAAATATTACGGAATTTTGCCTGAGATCTCTCTCTAGGTATCACTTGTACGACGGAAAACAAAATCGCTCATGGATCTGGGGTGTAACGTTTCGTGGTACAGACAGCATAACTTAGGTCTTGGCAAATAATATCTGTAACAGTGTTCTCGCTCTAAACGAACTTTAGTTGCTGTTACCCCTACTACTATATGAAGCCACGTTCAGTACGATGGCGAGCATGTCTAAGTTCTTACTCTAACCTTAACCCTAACACTAACTACCATATCAGGTCAACGGGGACCATGCCGTTCCCATAGGTCCATGTTCCTGTCCTAACCTTAACCCTAACCCTAACTACTATATATCAGGTTAACGGGGAGCATGTCTATGTTCCTGTAGATCTATGTTCCCGTAGGTCCATATCCGTACCCTAAACTTTAACCCTAATCCTAATTACTATATCAGGTCAACGGGGAGCATGTCTATGTTCCTGTAGATCTATGTTCACGTAGGTCTATGTTCCCGTAGGTCCATGTTCCCGTAGGTCCATGTCCGTACCCTAAACTTTAATCATAATCCTAAATACTATAGCAGGTCAACCGGGAGCATGTCTATGTTCCTGTAGATCTATGTTCCCGTAGGTCTATGTTCCCGTAGGTCCCTGTTCCCGTAGGTCCATGTCCGGACCCTAAACTTTAACCCTAATCCTAACGTACCAGGTCAACGGGGAGCATGTCTATGTAGATCTGTCTTCCCGTAGGTCTATGTTCCCGTAGGTCCATGTTCCTATTCTAACCTTAACCTTAAACCTAACTACTATATCAGGTCAACGGGGAGCATGACTATGTTCCCGTAGGTCTCTGTTCCCGTAAGTCCATATTCCTACTCCGATCTTAACCTTAAACCTAACTACAATGTCAGGTCAACGGGGAGCATGTCTATGTTCCCGTAGGTCTATGTTCCCAAAAGTCTATGTTACAGCAGGCCTATGTTCCCGTAAGTCTGACGTCATAAAGCCTATGGGAGACAACTGTCTGCGTTTTGTGAAACAGAATCCACAATGGCGGCCTCCGTGATGAAGACTTTGGAGCATAGAACTCAAAATCTAGGAGTAAGTGTTGTGGCTACGCTACTGCTACACACTTTTTAAATATGATGTCATTGTTGCTGTCCAAGAATTGTCCAAGAAGAAGTAGCGCCGTCTTTGTGTTGGTTAGTGTGTTTGTTTGTTTGTTTACCCCTTGATGAAGGCAGCTTAGCCAAACATTTGCCAATGGCTATTTTGTTATTGTTGTTTGTTTGTTTGTTTGTTTGGGGGGGCAGACATTTGAACTGGCCTTTTGGCCTTTTTTCTCGTTGCCCCGTCTTTGATATCACCCATACGTGGTGGAAAAAGGACGTTAACACCCAAACACCTCTCTCTCTCTCTCTCTCTCTCTCTCTCTCTCTCTCTGCACGCACGTACACCAGAGACGACATCCAGCAGTTATCAAATGGTCATGCATTTATCCAAATAAACACATCTCCAGTCTGCACCGTCTTTGGTATCATTCCTATGGTGGAAAAGGACGTTAAACCCTCAAACACCCACCCACCCTAATCAATTGCATATACTTTTGATACAGGTGATACAGGTCCGGAATGCAAAACAATCTAAACCCAACAACTTTGTACTAGTCAATGACTTGTTTCGGACTGCGAGTACAAAGTAAGTTGTGTAGACTTCGTGTCCCCGTCTGAAAGATCAAAGGGACGCGCTTGACAAGAACGTACGTCGCGCCCTCTCCATAACCTTCCGGGGAGTTTGAAATTGATTGATCCGAAACGGCTTGACATACATCGCCGTAACTGGAGTGACTCAAGTCCTTCACTAAAAAAAAAAGTCGATGAGAGAAATGTCAGGGCAGGCTTCATGAAAGATGATGAAATTGCTTTTTTCTCAAACCCACGCCTCATTGACCGCCTATTGCTGAGTGCGCGGACAGGTAATTATAACGGGTGCGCTCGGCGATTGTTTGTTTAAGCGGGCTAAGTCCATCATTGCCGAGTCATCTTTTGGGACAGTTTCGCTAGTGAGTGAAGTAGTGCTCGAAATAGTCTATCTTGATGATCAGTAATAATAATAATAATAATAATGAGTATTGTATAGGCGCTTTACCCAATTTCGTGAATCGGCACAAAGCGCCGCGAACTGAACCCAACACGCACGCTCACGTCAATCACACGCATTCTCTCACACACTGGACATAAACACATTACAATCACGTGGTGCGAAGGGTCAGCTCAGCTATTTAAATTTCGGAATTTAGAATGGCATTTATTTTTCAAATTTGGTGGGCTGAACATTTCCAAATCAAAGGGGGAGGAAGCCGGAGTACCCGTAGAGAACAGTACAGCTCTTAATGCGATACAGTGTTGTTCAAGTTATTCTCTGTGCGAGCGGTCGAACATTAAAATTTCAGTTGCGACTGTTGTTACACTGCTGGAGAGCTCAGTGTCGATGGTTGAAACCGTTCAGGTCTGATAGATCGCTTTCAATGATTCTGCCTGTGTGGCTCAGTTAGTGTAGTTTTCACCCCTGGGCCGTCCTGGGCGAACTATACCAACGCAACCGACCACGCTCATTTAGTAGAGTTGGTCTGCTTAGATCGGTTTAGGGTTAGGTTTAGGTTTAGGGTTAGGTTTAGATTTAGGGTTGGGGTTACCTTGTAATAATGGTGCCGCAAGCGCTGTGTTGTTTAGACGGTCGCAGTGCGTTTACAGCAGGTGCGAATGAAACAAGGGGCGACCTTTACCATCCCAGCTCCAGTGTGACCTTTTCCTGATTGGCTAAAAGGGTTCACTGACGTTGTTCTATAATAATAATAATAATAATAATGAGTATTGTATAGGCGCTTTACCCAATTATGCATTGTGAAGAGAAATCGTACCTATCTTCATTTAAAGATTAAGAAGAAGAAGAACAACAACAACAACAGGAGGCACTAAGTCGGGATCATTCTCGAACAAGCATTATCAGCAAACGCCCAAGGGAAATAACCCTGCCGCATACAGGATCCCCGATGGCTCACTCCCTGGATACAGACTCCCGTAAAGAAGAGAAGATATGCAGCGGCACACAAACGATATTGATCTGAAAGCTCTCCATCATCTTACGTCCCTGTCACACTCCGCCGGGCATTTATGTCAACCATGTTGAGGATCTGGGAATTGTCCTCGTTTCTGCTTATAGGCGCTTATCTCCTTATCTCCGAACGGTGCAAGGAGGCTAGACGCACAACGCCCCGTCACAAAAGTACTGTCATCTCGAGCCACAGCTGCTTCTTGTAATGTTGTGTAAAACTGGGCTGCGGTCACGGTGGTAGGGGTTGGGATGGCGTGGCTGTCACGAAGACTGCGCAGTTTTCACCTTTGCCTTTGGCCCAGCTTGGGCGCCATAATTATGACTCTCCTCAACAGTGGATGATGGGCAGGATATTTTCTATTTTGTGGCGGCGATGACCGTATGCGCCAAGGTGATAAAAATGTAGTCTGACTGAGACTGGAGATGCGCCGGCGTATGTGGATAAATGCAGTACCTCGTCTCTGGCGTGTGTGTGTGTGTGTGTGTGTGTGTGTGTGTGTGTGTGTGCGCGCGCGCGCGGTGTGACTCTGTGTGTGTGTGTGTGTGTGTGTGTGTGTGTGTGTGTGTGTGTGTGTGTGTGTGTGTGTGTGTGAGAGAGAGAGAGAGAGAGAGAGAGATGGGGCGGGGCCGGGGGGGGGGGGGGTGGTCTGGAAGTTTAACCTCATTTTCCATCACGTGTGGATGATACCAAAGTCAGGGCAACGAGAAATATCAGGCCCCCAGCCGGGACTCGAACTCATGACCCGAGCACTTGAAAGTCCAACTCCCTACCATTCAGCTATTCCGGCTCTCCTTGTGGCTTGAGTCCTCAGATTCGCCGTGCAGTTATGTCGGCCTTCCTCTTCAAAATACACGTCAAAACTGGGGGGGGGGGGGGGGGGGGGGGGGAAGGGCCCGACTTTCACACGCGGCACTTCGTTACACGCCGGCATGATGATTTTGGGAGCGTCACATTGCGATCTATGTAAATAATCCACACTTTTGTAGTAATTTTACACAGGTAAAATTTTTTGCTTCCTCCTTGCCAGGTGAGCAGTGCTCACCTCTCAGAGAGATAGAGAGAGACAATGACAATGACAAATACAAAGAAACTGTATTTTTCAACGGTAGAAATTGTAGCACACGTGCCACTTTATAATTTGCCGTTGCTAAACCATAAACTGTAAAGCAAAAGAAGAGACAAGAGACCCCTTTCCCAAAAAAACAAACAAACAAACAAACAAAACAACAACAACAACAAAAACTATTCGACTACAAGTAAGATAATATTAAGTCAGCGTGAGAATAACAGCCTGGCATGTACAAGAGAGAGAGAGAGAGAGAGAGAGAGCTTTTTCAGTCTCCATCTAGTAAAACGGATCATCGAACACAGTTATTCCGGTTCCAGCCGGTTAGCAACAACATCCCCCCCCCCGCCACACACACACACACACACACACACACACTTCACCCGCACATCCATAGAAATGAACACAAATGAATAAATTACAAATGAGGAAACATCAAAACAGGACAACTAACATGGATTGTTATACCGAACATGCATACGTCTGTAAGTTTCGATCAAGACCAGACATTCGCTCCGGCTCGTGAGCGCTGCTCGGATCGTTTCGCCTCTATTGTCTGAGGGACAAAAATGGCCTGTTTTCCTTGTCTCGAGTGAAAGAGACGCACAAATTAAATAAAAGACGATATGCGTCAGCAGACCCTTAAGATGCAGCGTGGCGAGCGATATGGCATCGCGGGGAAAGACCTTAACAAACAGGTGAAGTTTAAGGAGGATTGTCTTAAAACACTTAGACCGGCCGGGCCGAGTTCGATTTTCTCGTTGCCATTGTAAACGGTGGTAGAGTGGAAGAAGAAACCTTTTGAGCAACGTACCGATGTCTTCTGCTGACTCAGATCGTTGTGTTTCAAAATAACGTCGCATGGAGATGCTGAGTGATTGTCTAATTGATTTGACGAATGGGCGGGCTGTTGCACGCATGCATGTATTGATCGACTGGACTGTTGGATGGTGGGTTGGTGGGTTGGTAGGTTGAGTGAGTGAGTGAGTGAGTGGTTTGGATGGCTGTTTTTCTAAAATTGGTTGGTCGATTGGTTGGTTGGTGGGTTGGTTGGTTAAGTGAGTGAGTGAATGGTTGTGATGGCTGGTTTTTTTTTTTCAATGTTGGTTGGTTGGTTCGTTGATTGGGTGGTTGGTTGGTTGGTTGGTTGGTTGGTTGGTTGGTTGGTTGGTTGGTTGGTTGAGTGAGTGAGTGAGTGAGTGAGTGAGTGAGTGAGTGAGTGAGTGAGTGAGTGAGTGAGTGGTTTGAATGGCTTCTCTTTTTTTTCAATGTTGTTTTGATGGTTGGTTGGTTGGTTGGTTGGGTGAGTGAGTGAGTGGGTAGCTGTTTTCAGTATCCAATACTGGTTGGTTGGTTGGCTGATTGGTTGGTTGGTTGGTTGGTTCGTTTGCTGAGTGAGTGAGTGGTTCGGATAGCTGTTTGTTGTTGTTGTTGTTGTTTTTGGTTTGTTTGTTTGTTTTGTTTTTGTTTTTTTCAATGTTGGTTGGTTACTTGAGTGAGTGAGTGAGTGAGTGAGTGAGTGAGTGAGTGAGTGAGTTTCGATGGCTGTTTTTTGTGTTTTTTTCAATGTTGGTTGGTTGGTTGGTTGGCCGGTCGGTGGACTGACTGCCGAACTGAAGACGTTGAGACACAAGTATTAGCATTAACCCAGAAGTAAACTTAACAAATAAGATAGGTCACCATACCTCGTACTCATACCCCGTGAACCAGTACACGCCATGAATAGCTGACTCCGTCATATCGCCGTACGCACTATTTGCATACACTGAGGACTATCTCTCGTCGCCTCCCCTCCCCCTCCCAGCACCATCCTTCTCCCCTCCCCTCCCCCTCCCTCAGACAATCATTTAATTTCACGCTTGTTCAGTATCAAAGTGAGGAGCGAAGTCAGTCAGCATTCCCTACGCTGTCTTGGGTCTATCATGAAAACTGACCAGAAACTGATACGAAGTCTTTACACTACTGTCGGGTGAGAACTTGTTCCCCACGGGGAAAAAGTCTATATTTTGACTGCTCGCTTTTCCTCCGACGTGGCACAGAATCAGTTCAGTCTTAACAAAGCATAGTTCCACCACTGATCGGCCGGGAGTAAAGGGAATCTATAGAATACTACATAATATCAGAGCAGAGTGAGTTTTCACGGGAAAAAAATCACAGTGACGTTCTTTGTGAACTCGAGGTTGGTAACAATAGTTATTAATAATTCTGTACAGATATATCCCCGATTACAGTGTTTACAACAAGACCGCCTTAAGGTATGTCCACACTACAGTTAGTTGTCCATACAACTACCATACTGACCGCACCAAATGTCATAATTGTTGACCTATAATTATGTTCTAGATCAAGAGCTCGATACCCTTGGTTCTGTACATAAACGTTTTTCGGGTTCTCGTCAAAATCGCCCTAATGTGTCCCCTAGTGCAAAAGTGGCATCATATTTTCGTTTGTTTTCATCTACGCCGTAATCGGTCATGGACGATTTCAAGCCTGAGGTCAGTCAAAGAAATCCCGTGGTACGTTCTTTGTCACGACACGCTGAACTTGACTTGAATGTACGAACAACAAAAACAACAAAGCAAAACGATGCAGTGAACATGAGAACTCAACTTAGTTCAAATCAGATCAACACAACGCGCAACACAACTCAACGCAACGCAACGCAATGCAACGCAACACAACAAAGCAAAGCAACGCAACGCAACGCAACGCAACGCAACGCAACAGAACACACCGCAGCGCAACACAACACAACACAACACAACACAACACAACACAACACAACAAAGTGAACCGAACTGAAGCAATGGATGATCTTGAGCACACAAAACTCACTACGGCAATTCAGTCCAGAACTGAGGTGCGCCAAGTCAGTTCAGTCAGTCCTGGCCGGCGGCAATATCTGCTTCGAGCGTTGAAAGTCTTCTTCAAAAAATATTTGCACGGAAAGGCATTCATTGTTAATAATAATAATAATAATAATACACTTATAGAGAGCAGAGTCAGTTCTGCTTCGAAAAGCACTCAATGCGCTTTTTGCTCACGCACACACACACCGCAACGTTCACACGCACACAACATTCTTAGAACAACATTATTTTGGTAATAGCAGACCTGGCTACTGAGAAAAGTGCCTACCTGACAAACATGACATTTTCGAACAAATATTTTTGAATTGCCCATTGACTGATAAACTTGAAGACCGCACGCCGCGGCTACCGTCGTCTGGGGGAGGGGAAAGAAAAGGACATAAGCTCCATTCAAACCGTACGCCACTTAGGCCCTTTTGACGGTAGAGCGCTTACGCATTTGACTTATTATTCAACCAGGAGAGTCAAAGTTACACCCAATCGAGGATGCATGTCAGCAGCTAGGGTCGATCGGCGGCAGACTCCAATATTTCGCGCCGAGTACCTCCAGACCTGACAGCCTTGATACGTATATCAAGTGAAGCGTATGCAGGGAATGTGCGCGAGCCAAGGTAAAGATTTACACGTGTATACACAAAATCATCTGGCCGATCGGGGCAATTTCTGCCCAATGGCGTACCTATCTCCTACGTTACCATGGTAACGGACCACATAACACGTACTTGTATACCCTGTTTCCCTGATCCCGGCTCAAGTCAGTCACGGTCGTCGGTGCCGCGCCGGAGAAGAGGATACATTTAAAGCGGCCAACCCTTGGAACGGGCAACTCTCAGATTGTCAAAAAGTGTCTTAAACGGACGCTGTAGCTGCTACATCAATGAGCTCCGCAAAGTGCTTGCCGGTCCCGCCCTCGTGTACACACGCACGCACAACTATCAAGTGTGCACGCTAAGATCCTAGGTCAATCCATCTTTCGAAGAGGAGTTGGCTGTGGCTGGTGACGTGGAAAACAGAAATACCGTCGCACACGCCAGAGTGAACAGCAGGATAGTGGTTTGCACGTAAAGTACTAAAAGTAGCCCCTAGCAGTAGAAGGCATTCACTGCTTCGTCCTCCAGCCCTGCGGCGCCTTGCCAGTGAGCGCCTCAAAAGAGACGGTTAATGTGCGCCGAGGAATAGTCTTACCAAACCATATCATACTATAATAATAATCTCATTGATATAGGCGCTCTATCCCAAATATTTGGCTCAAAGCGCCGCGAGCTAAACCCAACCCGCACGCTCACGTGAATGACACACATTCTCTCACAATCTGGACATGAACACATTCAATCACGTGGTGCGGGCGAAGGGCCAGCTCAGCAATTTAAGTTTCGGAATTTTAGAATTGCATTTATTTTTGAATTTTGTGTGCTGAACATTTCCAAAGCATTATACCATAGCATAGCAAACCCTATCACACCTAAGACCGTCTCAGCACACAGAACTAGGCATAGGTAGAGTTATCACGCCGCATCATTTTTTTTTTTAAAGAAGTAAGTGGAAAGTGTAATCTAGTTCTGTGCTTAGGCCTCTTTAATCTTCGTTTTCTTTCAAGTCGAATCAGTGCAGATTTGTGTCACATGTTACGTTTCAGTTCTTTGAGTTTGGAAAAGCTGACTCATGCTCCTTTAATACTGGAATAGGAGTCGGGAGTCAGTCGTGTAGAAGGGCAATTTGGCGGGGGCAAAATCAAGTTATGGCTGATCGGGTTTTTCAGACGTTTACATTTATTTGTAGCTACAGACTGTCATGATACTCGTGGGAAGCTCAGCTAAAAGACGACGGAAAGGCCTGGAAACACTGGCACTGACATACCTGCTGCCCCGGTGTCTTTGCATACAAAACCGTCTGTGCCTGTCTCGCCTTCGTGTACACACGCACGCACATACGTCAAGTCAGTGTGCACGCTAAAAATCCCACGTTCATCTTTCGAAGAAGAGTAGGCTGTGGCCGGTGTCGTGGTAAACAGAAATACTCAGTGTCGCACGCACCAGGGTGAATAGCAGGGTGGAGGTTTGCACATGAAGGCAGTAGCGCTTAGCGGCAGCAGGCTTTCACTGCTTCGTCCTCCAGCCCTGCAGCGCCGTGAGCATTTCAGCAGAAATGGATATGTGCGCCGAGGAGAAGTCTAGCATACCATACCATAAATAATAATAATAGTAATAATAATAATAATAATAATAACTGCATTGTGTGAGCGCCGGCTTCTACCCAATGTCTTGGATCGGCTATAAGCGCCACGAGCTAAACCCAACACGCACGCTCACGTGAATCACACGCATTCTCTCACACACTGGACATGGACACACTGATTACAAGCACGTGGTGCGAAGGGTCAGCTCAGCTATTTCGAGTCAGTTCCGGAATTTAGAATTGCATGTATTTTCAAATTTTGTGGGCTGAACATTTCCAAAGCAGAAGGCCGGGAGGAAGCTGGAGTAACCCGGGGTGAGAACCCCCGAAGATCGGTGCCACGTACGACTGAGAAGGAAAACTTCCAGTTCGCCCCGAGCGAGACTCGAACCTGACCTCTCGCATTGGTGGCAAAGTCTCTCCGGCAACCACTAGACCACCGACCGCCCCATAGGTAGGAAAATTGATTTGGAAAATTCAGTTTCGTAGTTCACATAGTGTAGTCAGTGTATCTAGTTACCAGACCCGCTAGGAGCGGACTGATGCACTGTTTAGTTCACCCCTGTGCCGCTGTGTTTCACCGAATCAGTATTCGCAAAAACTGTGGTGGGACGCCGGGAGTGATTCAAGAGTCGAGATATTTCAGTATCAAGTTGTCCGCATACAGATTCGCCTCGGCTTTCAGCCACTGATACTACAGTCCGTATCGTACAGTTTGAAGACACATGTTAGTGGAACCGTGACTGCCGCCGGGACTCAGTGACGAACTCAGTGGAAGGTGCAGAGTCAGTCTTTCGCTACTTTTGCCGCCCACAGTCAGGGACCTCATAATGGGTTGCTTGGCCTGGGCAAGGAGAGCACGTCAGATGGTGTTTTACTGGGGTACTTACCGGCCCTCAGACACCGCACACCTATGCAGTGTTTACGTGACGTAGGAACGCGTGCTGTGCCGGTACGGCACCAGCACTAATGTCAGTGTGTGCTTCGGCAGTGGCCGGACTGATCAGTCAGTCAGTGAAACAAGCTACTCGGTGCAGTTACGGATTTCAAAGAAAATACTATATATTCCTGTTAATCGTAACGCTGCGCAATGCTTTAAAATTCACTACAAAAATTCAGTCCAACAGCCAAATGATCATGTGTAGGGTGAATTTAAACTGATAAATTTCAAAATTTCAATATTCCACTTTTCTGCAATGTCAGCCCCTCACTCCTCTGTCGTCTGCTAGCTCTTGTGCCAGCCGTGCCGCATGAATACAAATAGCCCACATGCCACGGCAGCCGGGCTCATTCTTCACCGACTGTTTTCACTGACCATTACCTGGCATCAAACTTATTTACATCCACAGACTGCCATTTTTTTTACTCTGCATGGCACACAAATTTAAAAAGGGGCGAAAATTCTGTACTATACTAGTATAAGTACATATTTGGCGCCGGCCGGCATTTGCTACGACACGCCCCGGAAGCTATTCAGTAGTGGCGTGTAACCTGATACACTGGCAAGACCCATTAAACCTTGTCTCAGTGTTGGCGAACCTAGAGTATATCACGTCTCTCGTTCACCAATAATTTATCGACTTGGACATGCAGAAGACTCCTGAAAGCACCGTGGAAAAAAAACACCTCCTAAGTTATTTCAGCAACAGGCCACTGACTTAGCAAAAATTCACGCATTTTGACCCACTGACTCGGTCCCTGTTGGAGATTCTCTGTGTTGAGGCCATGGTCAGGCAGGTTTTCTTTGTTTACATCCGAGTCAACATCTGCGCTATCGAGGCTACACTGAAGCCGGGGAGGCATTTCCCATCCCATGCCTATGTGTTGGCCGACGGCTCACCACGACTTGAAATGTCCGTATTATGATCTTGAGATCTTCTTTTCATTGCGAGGCGACCGTCATCTCAGGGTTGTACGACCTCGCGATGGAAACACGGTCATCTTTCATGGCGAGGTTGTAATAGGTCTACGAAGAGCTTCATCGTGAGGGCGTCCCGGGGTCTACGCCTGACCTTACATTGCAAGAAAAGACTGAAATCATGTTTCATGGTGACTGAGGTCGTAACTGTGAGTTAGGTCAGGTGATCCACAAACGCCAGACCGGTGTAAAACTCGAGATAAACACCCTAGCACCATTTCTACTCCCGGGCATTTCTAGCGTAGCGACCTCATTGACGCGGCGCGCGTTAAGCTCAGGTTAAGCTTGAAGTACCCCGGCCCCGGAGTCACTGACTTGTCAGTGTCGGCGAGTTCACCTCACACGTTACACGGCCCTGCCCACGACTGATGGAATCTGTATTACGACCTGGCAATGAAACTTGAACACAACTGAATGCTAATAGACTACATGCCTGTGTGTATGGTGAATATCGGAAAGAACAACAGGCGGCTGGCTACTCAGTTGAAATGACTCCATTTTAGGATTTCATGTCGTAAATTTGAACCGGCTTTGGGTAGAGAGGAGGAGGTGGGGAGAGAGAGAGAGAGGCCGGGGAGAGAGGGAGGTGTGTGTGTGTTGCGAGGGGGTGGGGGGGGGCAAGAGATGTGCTGGGGGGGGGGGGGGGAATGAATGCACAATAACCGCCTATGGTGTGAGTTATTATGGGCACGCACAAAGACGTTCTAATAGAGGGGGCGGGACAACTCTGCGCAGGGGATCAGTGGGAGAGCACAGATCAGTCGAGGCTGATGTCAGTCGAAGGCCCGGATGACAAAAAGAAGGCTGGGACACTGAGACTCCGAAACTGCCTGAAGAAAATCGACATTAAAGCATGTGACATTTTTCACAGATGAACTCTCACTCCCTGAGGCGTCGCCGTTCTCTGTAATGGTCAGCTGATGACGTAGTTGCCCAGCTGAAAAACTGACAGGGGTTGGCCGGGTTTTTGACAGTGACGTCAAATCGTCATCGACTGGTCACAGAGTGCGCTCTGGCGGTGTGTATCAGTGTGTGTGTGTGTGTGTGTGTGTGTGTGTGTGTGTGTGCCAGTGTGTGTGTGTGTGTGTGTGTGTGTGTGTGTGTGTGTGTGTGTGTGTGTGTATGCAAATCGCTGCTTGATACGCCCCTCAAAATTAACAAATAAATAAATAAAGAGATAAAAGCTTTGGTTGGGTAGTTTGAGGTTTAACCAGATAACATGGTCTGTGATTTAACCACTTCGCTCGTAAGGGTGACGGGGGGTACAGCGAGCCCTTTGTAATTTTGGCTCTCTCGGGATTCGAACCGTCGACTCCGACGCTCAACCGATCGAAACACTCGTCTCCTCTGATTGGTTTTGTTAGTTTTTAAGTCTCTGCGTAGAAAAACAAACAACGGCAACGAAGACTGAAGACATCAGCACATTTTATTTCTTTACTGGGTTGGGGGATATAGGGGGGGGGGGGGGGGGGGGGGGAGTAATTAACAACGAAGGCGTTCACCGACTCTAAACTGACACACACTTTGGGCCGAGCCATACATTATGATCATAAACTTCAAATAAATCTTAAAAATCCAGACCTCGACTGACTCAGTGCCAGTTTTAAACTCAGTAACGGAGCACTACACTTACCGTCAAATGACAAAAGGGCATAAAAGCGCTTACAAATCCACGCACGGCGCCGAGAGTTAGGCCGTTCTGCCATATCACGGCCTTTCAGTGAGCGTGTCCGTAGTTCTAGTTCCCCAGTTCGATCCGTTCAGTTTGTGTCCAGGCAGAAATGATTGATGAGCTGCACTGTGTTGATGATGTGATGAGTGAAATAGTCGGCTGCAGTCCTCATGCCAGTGTGCAGTGGTACGGTACGGTACGGTACAGCGTCCCGGTTCTGTTTTTGACCGCGGGTTGCTGCGGGTTGTTAACCGGCCCGCAGTCAGTGCTGATGATTATCAGTAATACTGACCGAGTCTGATGAGCATGACCAGGGAGATGACACCAAATAGCATTACTAGTACTCAGTACTGCTACTAATAGTGTGTGTGTGTGTGTGTGTGTGTGTGTGTGTGCAGTGTGTGTGCCGGTGTGTGCGCGCGCGTGTGTGCGTGTGTGTGCGCGTATGTGTGTATCATCAGAGTGTGTGTGTGTGTGTGTGTGTGTGTGTGTGTGTGTGTGACCGTCAGTGACACCTCAGTTCTCTGTGTGTGTGTGTGTGTGTGTGTGTGTGTGTGTGTGCCGGTACGCGGCGCGTGTGCCATTGTGGCGGTGACAGTCTGTGTGTGTGTGTGTGTGTGTGTGTGCACGGTGTGTGTATGTGCACGGTGTGTGTGTGTGTGTGTGTGTGTGTGTGTGTGTGTGTGTGTGTGCGGTGAGAGAGAGAGAGAGAGAGGTACAGTTTTACGCACTGATAAGGAGCACCTAGCTCTTTACCTCTCTGAGGACCGTGACTTGTGCGAAAGGCAGAAAGATGCCTGTACTGAACTTGATCCGAATGAACATCATCATCGTCATCATCTCTCTCTCTCTCTGTTTGTTTGTTTGTTGTTGTTTTTTCTTTTAATTCTCTTGTGCTTTTATAATACCATTATGTTGTATGTAACTCGTAGTTTAGTGTTCAACGGCAAGTTTGAAAAATGGTTATTGTAACCAACACCTTATACCGTTTTTAAATAAAGCATCAAAGTCAAAGTCAAAGTCTCTCTCTCTCTCTCTCTCTCTCTCGGCTCTGTCTCTGCATTTCGCCAATTGTCTATTAATGTGTAGTAGTTAGGTCACGTTATCAATACAACTGACGCCATGTGACGATCATGATGACCAGAGCCACTGGCGCCACTGAGGCGTTACAACACCTCATGAAAAGGTCATAATAAACACCTGAATGCGGCTTGCATTGACAACTGACCGGCTGCTGCCGTGCTTAGCATGCTTAGCCGGGCGACCATCAGCACCTCTGACTTGCAGCTCTGTCTCTCGCCCTCTTGTCTGGCAGAAGACCATGTCAGTTCTTGTCTCCCCGCCTGCCTCTATCTTGACGGTTACTGTCTGTCGCCTTGTTATGCCGACAGTGGCTAGAACATACGCGCTCTCCGGCACAGGAGTAGATGCACGGAGACCCTACTACTGCTCCGTCTATGTAGTGTCGTGATCTACTCCTGGCTGCGCCAAATGTATCGACATGCAGTAATGTTACGAGTTATGAGTACGAGTCCACAGAACGTGAACTCAGTGCGTCTGTTTAAAGTCTTTCCAGTCTCAGTGCCAGTCTCTTTAGTGCACGGCATAGTTTTCGCCTGTTTCAGATTCAGTGCTGAAGCCTTTCACTGACCGACAAAGACTACACCGATTGCTGACCTGTTTTGCAAACAATGGCGATGTGACAGCAGGTGGTGATGCAACTGGCGGAAACTGAAGCCAGTTTACGAGCTGGCACCTGCTGACATCGCCGCACTCACTCAATACCGACCGTACAGGAACTACATCCTTTCTGGGCGTATGAATTCACCACCGTGCGTGCGCTTGATGGACTTCTCCCGGCCTATCAGTTTGCGCCTGCACGTGCGGAGAGCCGGCGGAGGGATTCTATTTACCAGCTGTGCTGCGGTCCGGTGCTGGATCTCGTCTACGGTATAGAAGGCAACGTGAGGCGACGGGGGCTGGGGCACAACGCTGGCTGTAATATCGGTCGATATCGCCTCCCCTGCCCTTCGCACGCGCTACTCTCCGTGCCAATTGTGCCCGTGCTGTAGCGAGAGAGCAGCCTAGGCTATGCCGCGCCGTGGCTGCTTCTTCTTCTTCTTTCCCTGTACTTGCAGCCACTCACTCACTCATTCCCCTCACTCACAGTCTCCGGCGCAGAATTTTAACCGCCTGCGCGTTGAGGGATCCAGCTGCTGAAGCTGGTCCGTGTAGGGCTGGCGTCACACTACACGTGTTCCGACTAGGGCAAGGCTTCTCGGTCAGTGCGTGTGTGTGTGTGTGTGTCAAGAGAAGAAAGAAAACTAGCCACGCATCACCTGGATCTTCGTGGCCTCGTCTCGTATCAAAGCAGAGGCCTTTGTACAGCTGCAGACCATCTGTGCTGTTGGTGTAATCGTGGCGTGGTAGTCAGTGTGTGCCTTGCTTGTGCCGTCTGTACCATACACCCCGCGCCGCACACTGCGATTCATCGACAACGCCAGCTGGCCACATCCCCGTTGTCAGTTTCATCTGTCAGCTTTCTGGATCGGCACGGTTCCTGTCTACCTTATACACTCTCTCGATAGCCTGCTGGCCAGCGTTGGTTTGCTTGGTTCCTTTCCTTTAGTCCGTAATATAACGCAGGAGAGAGGCAGGGAGGGTAACTGAAAAGAGATGGCCAGAGTCCGCGTGTGATCCTCCGCGAGTGTGTGTTCGTCGTGTTATTGATCAGCTCGACACGTCCACGAGTGGTGTCCAGAGTTATTGCAGAGTTAGCATACATCCATACAGCGATTCACCATGCTCAGTCGCCCCCCGTCTACTATAGCCTAGTCGTGTCTGACTTGGGTGTGGAAGTCAGTCGGCAGCGCAGGGGTCCCTGTTCACCTGCCATGCTGAGGCTGTTACGGCGCTGCTGATGCTGACGATGACCGAGATAAACCCTGACGCGCCCGAGTCAACGATCTTTGCATGAGTTACGGCCGGATTCCTGGTTTCATCATCACGTCAGTCGGACACTGAGCTGGTAAACATTGTATAGAGATTGACGTGCCTCCGTCAGTGTTGTGGACACCCAACGGCAGGTGACGTTTGTGGTTACATCACCGCCATTTCCTCCGTGACTGACTGAGACGACACCGTCTGTGAGACACTAAATCGTCTCACGTATCTGAAGAACTATTTTTATTTCTGTCGACGCAGCCCTGCATTTTCTTGTGTTCACCGAGGAAGATTAGTTCGTCTTGTGACGTGTGTGGTTGGCACTCTATTCGTTTTCTTTTGAGACGTATAATTAAGGTGTGCGTCATATCGTAGTCCTGTGGTGCTTACCTTTGTCCTCTGTACGTGTCACAATTGTCGTCATAACGTAGGCGATATCGTCACATGCCTGTCGTCTAAACATCAGTCGCCACATCAGTTGTCGTGACTCTACCGTCACTGATCACATTTCAAGCTCGTCGTATCCTGGGTGCCAAATATCGCCGTTGTGTCCTTTTGTGGCTCGTCCGTCTTTCAGCCATTTTTCTGCGACATCATACACGTCGGTCACACTGATCTGACGTTTCTGTGACATTTCGGAGACACCACACGGTAGTTGCATCACTGGCTAGTGATACCACAATCAACGTCATAACTTGTTATCTTGATAGCTTCGTTGACAGCCGTCATCATCAATCACCGTATCAAGGAATACACCATCATCAGTCAACGTCAGTATCGTCAGATTCAGCCCAGTGGTCATCGTTTTCGTCGTTGCTGCTGGCATTAATTTTTGTGTTAGTAGTAGCAGCACAGGCAATCGCCATTCGTTTCGTCCGAGCAGAGGTGAAGGTGTTGAGAATCTGTGCTTGGCCAGCGACTGTGGAGTACTCACCTCTGTCCAAGCTGTGTGACCCCCGAGCTGATGTCCAAGGGAGGTGAGGCGGTGTGTCCCCACCCCTCTCCTGCCAGTCGGGGATTCCGTGGTGCGGTCAGTGGTGGTGGTGGTGCACGCGATGTGCACGTGCAGGGAGCTTCTGTGTAGCCCTAGTGTGAATGGGTAGAGGGGAGGAGAGCAACAATGCCAGTCCGGAGAGGCCATGTGGCTCCCCCCAACATCTTCATCGACACCATCATCAGGAAGTTCGATGGGCAAAGTGAGTATCGTCGTCATCAGTTGATTTGTAGAAGTGTTGTCGTCGTCATCAGTTGGCTGCACTTACAGTTATCTTCAAGGTTTAACCCCTGGCATGCGCCGCACTAGTAAAGTTTGGCGTAATAGATTATAAGCCTTAGTAACACAAGCAGAGTCGCTGTGAATAGAAGGATACAACATCACTGAGGATGATTTTTCGCTGTGTCTTTCCATTCAAATTCACTGCACTCCATTTTTGGAAACAGTGACCTGCGGTTGACACCCTCAGTGGCTGAACTGAAACAGAATGCTAGCCGGTCGCACGCAAGGGGTTAACGTAATTCAGTTTCACAAGGGTATCATTGCCTCCACTACCACATAGGAGTATCACATAGGTTCATTTCAGTGTCACACGAGCTCCACTGTCACACGGGCTCATTTCAGTACCACACAGCCGTTTCATTCGAGTATCACACAGGTACTCTCCAATATCACACAGGTTCACTCCAGTGTCACACAGGTTCACTCCAGTATCACACACAGGTTCATCTCAGTATCACACACAGGTTCACTCCAGTATCACAGACAGGTGCACTCCAGTATCACACACAGGTTCACTCCAGTATCACACAGGTTCATTTCAGCATCACTGACTCAGGTTCATTTCAGCGTCACACGAGTTTTTCCATTATCGCAAAAGTTTCACTGAGTCTGCTCATTTGAGTAGCACTGACAGTGATGCAGAATCATTTGGTAGCAGGCTTTCGACAGTGCGCGTGCTCATTTCAGAGGCACGCAAGTATTTCCCAGTCAATTACGCAAGTACTTCCTATTTCACTGGCACGCAAGTTCTGACGACTATCCCCTTCTTTTAGCCATGCACAAATACAGACGCGCACTGGCAAATGAAAGTCATCAGTTCCAGTAGAACTGTATCATTTCATTAGCTGCAGAAGTTCCATTTCGCTCCGACTAAAGTTCATTTTTAGTATCATTCTCAGACGCCCCGTGCAGTCTTTGTTCTATGTATACCATTCAACATTCATGTTAATTCTACAAAGCGATCATTGCCTGTGGCCATGCACTATACAATGTGATGGAGTCAGTTAATTAAAAGTTTTCTAAGTTCAGTGCATACACTTAGTTATTCATTTATTGAAATACACTTGTGTTTTGCAGCCAGTTTCGGTAGGCTGCACGACCGTTATTCTCAATTTTCTCCGCAGACTCAAACTATCGCCCTAGTGAGCAAAAACACATCTATTTACCTTTCGGTACTCCGCGCAACTTCAATTAGCTTGTTCCTACTGGCTGCACGGTGAAGTATTGACCTATTGATACGAAACTGTTTGAATACTCAGTTACTGTATTTGGCCGATCAATGTACAGAAGTTGTGGCATATTGGTGGCCGTGTAAGTAACCGCCGAGGCCAGAACGTTCTGTGGGCCAGTACGGAACGTTAATTAGTGGCATTTCAGTCAGTGTACAGGTATGTACATGCTCTCGTGCTCTGTTGCCGAGATTGTACACAGACTGAGAGCTTTAGGATGCAGAAGACACGTAAACGGTTGTTGTTGTTGTTGTTGTTGTTGTTGTTGTTGTTGTTGTTGTTGTTGGTGGTGGTGGTGGTGGTGGTGGTGGTAGAGTTGGTGACGTTCCTAGCCTGAACACTCCACTCCTAGCTTCATCCCCTTGAGTGACGCTGAGAGGGTTGTGTGTGTGACAGTTTTCAAGTGTTCTGCCACATGGTCAGCCAAACTCCGACTTTCGAGGAGTAAAGTGTAAACTGGCGCATGACTGTGTTTTAAATTACGTAAACACTTAAACACGTCAGTCATCCTGCTTTTATCAGGCGAGCTCGGCCTGCTGGCTCCAAATCGTGTGGTAAAACTGCATAACGAAGAAAAATCGATGTTTTTGCATAAGGTATATATATTCACAAATTGTTGTGCATCAGCCAGGGGTTCATGTGAACTCATCAACGCGTTTTCTGTCGCCAAATTTAGCTTCACACTCAGTCAGGTGGATTTTAATATGCTTTCTTGTTAGTTGCGTCTTTAGATAGTCACACGTTGATTTCTTCAAGCAGGTACAGTAACATGTTAGTAGGGGAGCCGGGGTGGCCGAATGGTATAGCGTTGGACTTCTAATGCTCGACTCGTGAGTTCGTATCCCGGCTGGGGCCAAATATTTGTGCTGGCTTTTTCATCGTTGCCCCGTCTTTGATATCACCCGTATGTGGTGGAAAGTGACGTTAAATCCCCCCCCCCACACCCCACCGCACCCCCCCCCCACCCGTAACATGTTAGTACGTAAGATCAGAATAGTCTTACGTTAGAAAGGACAAAAGCCACGCTAGTCTCGCACCACCGACACCTTGACACACGCGTAGAATAAAATGATCACAAAGTGGCGTGTAGAAACAGCTCACAGCTCCTTGGGCTATGTGAACGGTCTGCTCCTTTTTGCGACCTTTGAGACCATGTCACAATCCCCAGACTAAAGTTCTTTCGTCCGAACGCACTTGGACAAACAACGTGCTCACTGCGACAAACAACGTGCCCATTGCGACAAACAGCGTGCCCACTGCGACAAACAACGTGCCCACTGCGACAAACAACGTGCCCACTGCGACAAACAACGTGCCCACTGCAACAAACAACGTGCCCATTGCGACAAACAACGTGCCCACTGCGACAAACGACGTTCCCACTGCGACAAACGACGTTCCCACTGCGACAAACGACGTGCCCACTACGACAAACGACGTGCCCACTGCAACAAACAACGTGCCCACTGCGACAAACAACGTGCCCATTGCGACAGTACAATCACCAGATCGGAAGTAAAAAACAAACAAACAATATGAATACACTCAAACATTGTCCTTGGTGTCTTTTAGCGTCTCTGGATGAACAACACTGTGGATTGTGTCCATTCTAACGTAAAACTACTGTGGTCTAACATGGAACAGCAACTTGTGTACATGTATCTGTTCGACGTGCCCATTGCGCCGCTCAGACCTGTTCCAACCTTAATGCTACCCTTAGGGCTTTCTGGAGCACGCTCTGCCCGTGTGTCGGTCATACTCAGAACAGGTTAATTGTGTGATGCGTTCAATATTACCCTAGCTACATGATAACTGCACGCGACATCACGGGGTCTTTGAAATTCCTTTTGATCATGTGTGCACTTGTAAGTGCTTGTTCGATTGGTAACCGAGAACTGCAGTGATAGTGTTCAAACCCATGGCTCGGCCCACGGCACTGAAATAAAATTATTGTTTCATTTTATTTTGACTGACTGTTGTCTTGAGGCTTGTTTCACTGTATTTGATTTTGAAAGTTTATTTTAAAACAGCGGAAGCATTGAAATTTCCAGAAAGTTTGTTTAAAAAGCGGAAGTATTGAAATTTCTAGACGGGTTGCCTTTGAATGCAGCAGAATATCATTTTTAGAGGTGTGAGTAAGTTTCGTCGGCAGCGGTATGTCATCTAGGGTATTGGTGTTAATTTTGTCCTGTATTCTTGCTCAAATCTGTTGCCAGCATTCAGTTTCTGTCAGTACCAGATGCCGGTGTCGTGTGAAATCATACCACAACATAAAATTGCTAAGGGTGATGTCAAACGGGAGTGCTTTCAGTCCGAACAAACAGCGAACATGGTGTTTTTCTGTGTTTCTCGTGTGACATGCGCCCGCTGTACGTGCCTCCCCCCCCCCCCCCTTTTTTTTTTTCTTTTCTCCTCTCTCCCGGAGCTAATATAGCCGAATTAGAGCGCTGGACTCTCAATGCTCGGGTCGTGAGTTCGAAACTTGGCTGGAGCCAAATATTTGTGCTGGTCTTTTTCTCGTTGCCCCTTCTTTGATGTCATCCTTACGTGGTGGAAAAGGACGTTAAACTCCCAAACACCCACCCCTACATCCGTAGCGTATTTTCAGCTGGCTTCCATGTTTGTTCGAACAAAAACATCTCCCACGTGCCATGAGCCTTATCGCAAGTGGATCTGCCTGTCACAGCAGTGTATACAGTTTACTGCCAACATTCATTTTCCATCAGCACTAAAAAGGCAGTGTGTTATGTAATACAGAATACAGTGTTATATAATACAAAATACAGAATACTTTATTGATCCCAAAATTGGGTAGTACAGACGACAGTGTGTAGTGCCAGTGTATCTGACGAATCGCGATGTGCAAGTAGGCCGGCTACCAGTACCATTTACAATGCTGTAAACAGTGTGCACTGCCAGTGTATCTGACGAATCGCGATGTGTAAGTAGGCCGGCTACCAGTACCATTTACAATGCTGTAAACAGTGTGCACTGCCAGTGTATCTGACGAATCGCGATGTGTAAGTGGGCCGGCTACCCGAACCATTTACAATGCTGTAAACAGTGTGTAGTGCCAGTGTATCTGACGAATCGCGATGTGTAAGTGGGCCGGCTACCAGTACCATTTACAATGCTGTAAACAGTGTGTAGTGCCAGTGTATCTGACGAATCGCGATGTGTAAGTGGGCCGGATACCCGAACCATTTACAATGCTGTAAACAGTGTGTAGTGCCAGTGTATCTGACGAATCGCGATGTGTAAGTGGGCCGGCTACCCGAACCATTTACAATGCTGTAAACAGTGTGTAGTGCCAGTGTATCTGACGAATCGCGATGTGTAAGTGGGCCGGCTACCAGTACCATTTACAATGCTGTAAACAGTGTGTAGTGCCAGTGTATCTGACGAATCGCGATGTGTAAGTGGGCCGGCTACCAGTACCATTTACAATGCTGTAAACAGTGTGCACTGCCAGTGTATCTGACGAATCGCGATGTGTAAGTTGGCCGGCTACCCGAACCATTTACAATGCTGTAAACAGTGTGTAGTGCCAGTGTATCTGACGAATCGCGATGTGTAAGTGGGCCGGCTACCAGTACCATTTACAATGCTGTAAACAGTGTGTACTGCCAGTGTATCTGACGAATCGCGATGTGTAAGTGGGCCGGCTACCCGAACCATTTACAATGCTGTAAACAGTGTGTAGTGCCAGTGTATCTGACGAATCGCGATGTGTAAGTGGGCCGGCTACCCGAACCATTTACAATGCTGTAAACAGTGTGTAGTGCCAGTGTATCTGACGAATCGCGATGTGTAAGTGGGCCGGCTACCAGTACCATTTACAATGCTGTAAACAGTGTGTACTGCCAGTGTATCTGACGAATCGCGATGTGTAAGTGGGCCGGCTACCAGTACCATTTACGATGCTGTAAACAGTGTGTACTGCCAGTGTATCTGACGAATCGCGATGTGTAAGTGGGCCGGCTACCAGTACCCTTTACAATGCTGTAAACAGTGTGTACTGCCAGTGTATCTGAAGAATCGCGGTTTGTAAGTGGGCCGGCTACCAGTACCATTTACAATGCTGTAAACAGTGTGTACTGCCAGTGTATCTGACGAATCGCGATGTGTAAGTGGGCCGGCTACCAGTACCATTTACAATGCTGTAAACAGTGTGTACTGCCAGTGTATCTGACGAATCGCGATGTGTAAGTGGGCCGGCTACCCGTACCATTTACAATGCTGTAAACAGTGTGTACTGCCAGTGTATCTGACGAATCGCGATGTGTAAGTGGGCCGGCTACCAGTACCATTTACAATGCTGTAAACAGTGTGTACTGCCAAAGTATCTGACGAATCTCGATGTGTTCTGAAAGTCGGTGTCTTTTGTAATCATACCACAGTATACATTAGTGAGGTGCATTCATAGTTCAGTACTAAAAGTCGGTGTCTTTTGTAATCATACCACAGTACACATGATTGGGGTGTATTCATAGTTCAGTACTGATAGTCGGTGTCTTTTGTAATCATACCACAGTACACATTAGTGGGGTGCATTAGGAGTTCAGTACAGATAGTCGGTGTCTTTTGTAATCATACTGTACACATTAGTGAGGTTCATTCATAGTTCAGTACAGAAAGTCGGTGTCTTTTGTAATCATACCGCAGCACACATTAGTGAGGTGCATTCATAGTTCAGTACAGAAAGTCGGTGTCTTTTGTAATCATACCACTGTGCACATTAGTGGTCAGTACTGATAGTCGGTGTCTTTTGTAATCATACCTCAGTACACATTAGTGGTACACAAGCCACTACCCCACGACAAGGGTTGGACCATGCTGTAAACAGTGTGCACTGCCAGTGTATCTGACGAATCGCGATGTGTAAGTAGGCCGGCTACCAGTACCATTTACAATGCTATAAACAGTGTGCACTGCCAGTGTATCTGACGAATCGCGATGTGTAAGTGGGCCGGCTACCAGTACCATTTACAATGCTGTAAACAGTGTGTAGTGCCAGTGTATCTGACGAATCGCGATGTGTAAGTGGGCCGGCTACCAGTACCATTTACAATGCTGTAAACAGTGTGTACTGCCAGTGTATCTGACGAATCGCGATGTGTAAGTGGGCCGGATACCCGAACCATTTACAATGCTGTAAACAGTGTGTAGTGCCAGTGTATCTGACGAATCGCGATGTGTAAGTGGGCCGGCTACCCGAACCATTTACAATGCTGTAAACAGTGTGTAGTGCCAGTGTATCTGACGAATCGCGATGTGTAAGTGGGCCGGCTACCAGTACCATTTACAATGCTGTAAACAGTGTGTAGTGCCAGTGTATCTGACGAATCGCGATGTGTAAGTGGGCCGGCTACCAGTACCATTTACAATGCTGTAAACAGTGTGCACTGCCAGTGTATCTGACGAATCGCGATGTGTAAGTTGGCCGGCTACCCGAACCATTTACAATGCTGTAAACAGTGTGTAGTGCCAGTGTATCTGACGAATCGCGATGTGTAAGTGGGCCGGCTACCAGTACCATTTACAATGCTGTAAACAGTGTGTACTGCCAGTGTATCTGACGAATCGCGATGTGTAAGTGGGCCGGCTACCCGAACCATTTACAATGCTGTAAACAGTGTGTAGTGCCAGTGTATCTGACGAATCGCGATGTGTAAGTGGGCCGGCTACCCGAACCATTTACAATGCTGTAAACAGTGTGTAGTGCCAGTGTATCTGACGAATCGCGATGTGTAAGTGGGCCGGCTACCAGTACCATTTACAATGCTGTAAACAGTGTGTACTGCCAGTGTATCTGACGAATCGCGATGTGTAAGTGGGCCGGCTACCAGTACCATTTACGATGCTGTAAACAGTGTGTACTGCCAGTGTATCTGACGAATCGCGATGTGTAAGTGGGCCGGCTACCAGTACCCTTTACAATGCTGTAAACAGTGTGTACTGCCAGTGTATCTGAAGAATCGCGGTTTGTAAGTGGGCCGGCTACCAGTACCATTTACAATGCTGTAAACAGTGTGTACTGCCAGTGTATCTGACGAATCGCGATGTGTAAGTGGGCCGGCTACCAGTACCATTTACAATGCTGTAAACAGTGTGTACTGCCAGTGTATCTGACGAATCGCGATGTGTAAGTGGGCCGGCTACCCGTACCATTTACAATGCTGTAAACAGTGTGTACTGCCAGTGTATCTGACGAATCGCGATGTGTAAGTGGGCCGGCTACCAGTACCATTTACAATGCTGTAAACAGTGTGTACTGCCAAAGTATCTGACGAATCTCGATGTGTTCTGAAAGTCGGTGTCTTTTGTAATCATACCACAGTACACATGATTGGGGTGTATTCATAGTTCAGTACTGATAGTCGGTGTCTTTTGTAATCATACCACAGTACACATTAGTGGGGTGCATTAAGAGTTCAGTACAGATAGTCGGTGTCTTTTGTAATCATACTGTACACATTAGTGAGGTTCATTCATAGTTCAGTACAGAAAGTCGGTGTCTTTTGTAATCATACCACTGTGCACATTAGTGGTCAGTACTGATAGTCGGTGTCTTTTGTAATCATACCTCAGTACACATTAGTGGGGTGCATTCATAGTTCAGTACTGATAGTCTGTGTCTTTTGTAATCATACCACAGTACACATTAGTGGGGTGCATTAAGAGTTCAGTACAGAAAGTCGGGTGTCTTTTGTAATCATACCACAGTACACATTAGTGGGGTGCATTAAGAGTTCAGTACAGAAAGTCGGGTGTCTTTTGTAATCATACCACAGTACACATTGGTTGGGTGTATTCATAGTTCAGTACTGATAGTCGGTGTCGTTTGTAATCATACCACAGTACCCACTAGTGGGGTGCAGATATTAAGAGTCAAGGCGTGGAAATGGTTTACCCACAATTACGTGACTGTATTTTCAGTGGATGCTGCCACACAGGACAGTTTTGGTCATAAGCGTGTCTACTCAAAAACCGCGGCGTACTCCAGCAGTTGTATTCTTTTAGAAATGTCTGCACGGTTTACACTATGCACGCAGAACCAGAAGGGTGCACTCTTGGAGTTTGTGTGCAAGTCAAAGAATACAAATGCACGAGGCTTCAAAATGCCTTTATATTCTCCTATTAGCCACATGCATCATAGTCACCCCTAAAAATGCTTCAATCTAGAAACAAGAATTTCCATGCACAGACCTTTCAAGGGCACGTGCCTGACAGGAGTTCAGTAAAAAATGAATGTCTCCTTTTCCGTTGAGGCCGTACTGGAGTAGTGCTAGTGTACTTTCTTCTTAGGCCAGAAAGCCACTTCACCGAAATCCACTCGCGTCACCTTTGCTCTGTTGTGCGCAAAACGTCCCAGCTTCACTGGCAGCTTGCCTCCTGTTGCAACCCCCTGGCATGTACCTTGCCATACAAAATACGAAAATCACGCTTTTTGGTGACAACAAAAATCACTATAAACTAGCACACTAGCGAAATAGTGTACTTCAAACTACTACACTTGACCCCATGCTCAGTTTGTATCCTTAAAGATCTAAGCTCCCAACAAAAAGCTTTCCGAAATGTGAAAAAAAAACTACAGAGTCGACCGTGCAAGCACAGTCAACTCTGTCACAGTTGCAGAGTTTTCAGCGTCCCTGAAACCCCAGTAAAAGCCAAGTACAGCCTGATTCACAGCTCAGTTTGCGTTTTGACACTGAGCGAGAAAGATCGTGCTGCACTCAACATCCCGGCGCTGGACACTGTAGCGATGTGTCTCGCTCACTGACCAAAAGCCAAATAATGTCACGGCAAACTCGTGCTCTGGTTTTATTAGGGTCCCCAAAGCGCTGAAAACTCTGCAACTGTGACAGAGTTGACTGTGCTTGCACGGTCGACTCTATAAAAAAAATTTCACACTTCGGAACGTTTGTTTGTTGGGAGCTTAGATCTTTAAGCCTGCAAGGTATTTTGGTGTATGTAATACAAAATAGTAAGCACGTAAAAAAAAAAAAAAACCGCAGAGACGTGTAATGCAGGCACGTAAACGCCTACAGAGAGGTCTTCCCATAACTAACAAAGAAAAAAAATAAATAAAAACCAGGTCTATATTTGCCTGATGATAATGTGCAGGTGTCCACTTCTTTGTTATCTATCCAGTGGATAGTTATTTTCAGAATTGTAATTATGATTCGTTGCCACAAGCAATAACCTTCTTTTCTTGACACCAGCTTTCCCAGCAAATCATTTTCCTTTATAGCATCGGGATGGTTATATGCTGTAGGATATTGTACCTCATACACGTCATCTACATGCCTTCACAATCATGTAGTTTCCATTTGCATATATATATATATATATATATATATATATATATATATATATATATATATATATATATATATATATATATATATATATATTCTAATTTTCTCTGCAATACTTCCAATGCACACAGTATTTCTCGCAGCAGAATAATTTTACACCGTCAGCAGAATCCTTTGTCATACAATCCTTCACCATGGGTTCATTCGCCGGTCCGGGTTGACAGCCGCGAAATAGTCTCTGTTGCTTGCGCGGCGTTAAGCCCTAAATAACTAACTAACTAACTAACTAACCAGTCCGGGTTTAGGTGTTATTTTGCGTGCGTTTCTCAACAGTTCACGTAATATACACTCACACTTCAGCACGCAGGCGGTTCCGTCTCATTATCTTTTCCAGTCGCCACAAAGGACAGGGTCTTTCGCCTTGCGTTCGAAAGAAAACAGTTTATTGATCGGGGAATATATCAGCATGACATCATTCCTGCTAGGACAGTCAGGGAAAGGTACACAGCCGTACCGGGAGATGTCAATATACCCTTGCGCATTTTGAGACGGCGAACGGCGTTTTCATCAGTAGATCTGCCACCGGATATGAAGGACTGTGCTTCTTCTTACAGACAGCACGTGCGGTCATAAATACTGTCGTCCTTACTGCGTACGTCAGGGCAGTGACCTCTCTCTCTCTCTCTCTCTGGTGTTGCTTTTGTTGCTGCAGGGCGAAGGACACAAGTACAGAGGGCCTCAAATGCGTGTATATATTCCCTATCAGCCTCAGGCATCATAGTCACCCCTAAAAATGCTTCAGCTAGAAACATTTACTACCACGAACAGACCACGCAAAGGTACGCACATGACAGGAGTTTTAAAAAAAAGCAACAAACGTTGCAGTTTAATTTGCAAAAACGCATATTAAAACGGCCATGCGACTCACTTCCAGGATTAAAAACGTGTTCAATTTCGGCAAAGAACCACTGAAAATATTTTATGAGACGGTCATGGAAGAGGAACCTTTACTGAACCGGATGCCCCGTCCCCCCCCTCCCCCCCCGCCAAATATTTCTCTGGATTTACCCATAAAAATCAGCTGGTGAAACTGAAGTTCTGCTCAAGGGGGGTAAAGCTTGCAGTTTTAGCGTTGTTGCATCCCTTTAAAAGCCACGGACGACGTTACTCGTGGTGGTAAACAAACCAGACATAATCTGCAAGCGCTAACTCAAAATCCCTAATCAGGTTTCACCAATTACCAACACTGTTCCTCGTTCCCTCGGCGCGCCGCTGTACAGATTCGGTGCTAATCGAATTATTGTGCGACCGAGCAAATTGACCGTTAGCTTCGTGTACGTCGTAGCTGACTAAATGCGTGCATTTTCACTCGTTACGCGTAAGCCCTCCCCCTCCCCCTCCCCCTCCCAAATAAACAATGGGGAAGCTGCTGCGGTCATCCTGGTTGTGTCAGGAAGGACTATGTCTATGGTCTCCGTGCCTGAGCTGAGCGTCTAGTCTGTTCATCTTTAACACTCACACGAAAGTCGTTTTATCCGAACAAACATCGAATATGAACCGGAACAATTACAGCAACTTGAAGACAAATTGTGGCACGAGGACCACGGAAAAAAACGCCGTGTTCGGTGCTTGTTCGGATAAAACTTCTCCCGCGTGGCATGAGCCATAGGAGTGAAAGCGAAACGGTGTGGCTTTCTGCGGATTCCACAAACTGCATGATCTGTTTAATTCACCTGTTTCTTCGCTGAATTTTCAAAGTGACAATATAGGTATTAAAATTCGTTTTCTATCGCTGCCAAACCTCTAGGTGTTTTGTTTGTTTGTTTGTCTGTTGTGTTTTTTGAGGGGTTGTTGTTGGTTTTGTTTCTTTGTTTGTGTTTTTGTTTGTTTGTTTGTTTGTTTGTTTTGGGGTTTTTTTGTTTTGTTTTGTTTTGGGGGAAGGGGTCGGGGGGGGGGGGGGGGGGGCAACGGACGCAGACAATGTGCATGATTCAATGGCTCACTCAATGCGATTCGTGAAGTCAGTGATGCTGAAATATCCAAAACTTACCTCTCTTACCCGAAATCTGCCGTCGGAAACCGTGTCTTTATAAAACGACTTTTTTGGGTCTGCCGAGACAGACAAGGACAATGTAGCCGTCTGACGCTGGAAGTCTGAGCTGCATTTCACAGTCCTCACTGACCAGTCCCCACGGTCGGGACCCGTCTGAAAGAACAGACAGCGTGTCGTCTGCTGTGTCTCCCTCCTCCCAGCCTCTTTGGAGGCCGACGTCAAGATGATAGGGGCGGGGTGGGACCGGGGGGGGGGGGGGGGGGGGGGGGGGGGGGGGGGGGAGGGGTTGAGGTGTGCGGAGGACGGGGGAAGTGGAGTGAAGCATCCCAGTTTATTTAGTTTTGTTTTCCTTTGCATGCGTAATGACTGTCTTTACAGACGCTGTCACTGTCCAGGTGTGTTATGACAGATACCACAACAACTCAGACCGATCTGTGAGCTTAAAAATGGCAGCATTAGCCTCTGTGGTATTAACCGTCAAACGGCTCGTTGAAGGAAACAGAACGTTTACCAGTTTCGACCGAACTGAGTTGAACCTTTGCCGGTTGCGCACTGCACAATATTGTAAACTTTACTTTTTACTGAGTATACATAAGATGCGCCAGGCAAGGGTGAGACGGTTTATAAATATGGATCACTCCAGATCTGCCAGCCACTCCCAAAAGTGTTACAGCCTACACGTTATAAAACCTGAAAAAGATCTGCAAAATAAATATGCACTAGGGAAGAAAAAAAAACAAAAACCGCGTGTATGCATCTTTGTCGAGCGAGTTTCGACTCTCTCTCTCTCTCTCTCTCTCTCTCTTCGTTACTGATTTTTTTTTCTTGTAATGTTTAGAAGATATTCTTTGTCCTTTTTAGCAACAAAAATTGACGAATTTCTCTGTCAAAATAAAGGTTCATCATCATCAACATCATCATTATCATCTCTCTCTCTCTCTCTCTCTCTCTCTCACACACACACACACACACACACACACACACACACACACACACACACTCACAGAATGCACACACACACACACACACACACACACACACACACACACACACACACACACACACACACAGAATGCACACACACACACACACACACACACACACACACACACACACACACACACACACACAGAGTAATTACAAAGAGACGCGGTGGGAATGTCTTGAAGGCTGATTGACTCAATACACCCAGCTATTTCGGGAACTCCATACCTTAAGCTAGCATCACCAACTGCAGTCGAGTCTCCTGTTCTCCTTGTATTGATAAAGCCCCGTGGTGGTAGCGGTTATTTTCTCGACTATTTTTGTACTCATTTATTCATCACATTGACTGGAGATTCTTGCCTTTGGGGGGATGTTCAGTGGCACATTGTTCGTTGTCTTCTGCCTGCCGCTTGCCTGTTCTTGACTGCGGAGTTGTTAACTTATGCGCTGGTCTTCTTTAACCTGCATGCTGCTTTTGGATCAAATGTATTTTGTATTGTTGTTAGAGAAAACTACTTTGCGTGGAATGTGATTCGAGTGGGGGGGGGGGGGGGGAGAGAGAGAGAGAGAGAGAGAGAGAGAGATCATTGTCCTTTTAAAGAACAATAATTTATGACCTTTGGCTGCTCATGCGGCCCCGCCAATGTCTTGACTGAACGTCTGCCTGTTTGGAGGTTTAACGTCCTTTTCCACCACACACGGGTGAAATCAAAGACGGGGCAACGATGAAAAGGCCAGCACAAATATTTGGCCCCAGCCGGGATACGAACTCACGACCCGAGCATTAGAAGTCCAACGCTCTACCATTCGACCACCCCGGCTCTCCGAGAGAGAAAGAGAGAGAGAGAGAGATGGGCTGTGTGTGTGTGTGTGGGGGGGGGGGGGGGGCAATGCGGTAACAGGCTCTGTGTGTGTGTGTGTGCGTGTGCGTGTGCGTGTGCGTGCGTGCGTGCGTGTGTGTGTGTGTGTGTGTGTGTGTGTGTGTGTGTGTGTGTGTGTGTGTGTGTGTGTGATCGTCCGTATCTGTATATGTATGGGAGTGTTTTGTGCTGAATTGTTGTTTAGAATTCCGCTGCTGTTTGAAACTGTGGATGTCAAGCTGTAGAAAGTCTTTCCGTTTCCTAGTTTTCATCTTGTCTTGTCAACAGTGGTGCCTTTGCACAAAGAAAGATTAACTTTCTGCCTACCAAATACCGTCTCTCCTTGGTTCCTTCAGGCCGCATCACCCATTCACTCATGACCATAGAATACGGATGTTGAAAAACACAGACTGAGACAAGGTGTCTCCCCTCCCTAAAAGCATTTGTATGTTTGCAGATCTGATGTATTTACGTTATTCTGATTGGCGCCTGTACCAAAATGGACACGAGAACGTCCGCTTGAATGACGCCATTTTATGCATGCGATCCATGCACTCATTACTATGGCTATGACCGTGTTCGAATTCCACCAATCGCTGAGCGAAACTGAAAGCGAAAGGCTTGCGTGCGTTAGGCAACTGTACTGGGTGGGATGGGTGTATGGGACTTTAACATCCTTTTCCACCGCGTATGGGTGATATCAAAGACGGGGCAACGAGAAAAGATCCAGCGCAAATTAATATTGGGCCCCAGCCGGGGCAACTGTACCTGAGCGCGAGCTCGCTTGGGAGACAACTGATTATGATGTCTGTCAAGGATTATATTTGAAGAGCATCATTTTTCACTAAAAGGCTGCACACGGTAATCGCCGCTCATAGAAGTGGTGGTGGTGGTGGTGGTGGTGGTGGGGTGTTTGGGAGTTTAACGTCCTTTTCCACCACATACGGGTGATATCAAAGACGGGGCAACGATGAAAAAAGCCAGCACAAATATTTGGCCCCAGCCGGGATTCGAACTAACGACCCGAGCATTGGAAGTCCAACGCTCTACCATTCGGCCACCCCGGCTTCCCCCGCTCACAGAAGGAGAAGTGTGTAAGGCAACATGGATCATAAGAGGGTGCAAAACGGGTAATGCATTGGTGAACATGACCGTAGCCGAGGTCTTCAGTTAGTGAGAGCTACAGGGATCATAAAAGTGTGCAAAACGGATAATGATTTGGTGAACATGACCCTAGCCGAGGTCTTCAGTTAGTGAGAGCTACAGGGATCATAAAAGTGTGCAAAACGGATAATGCTTTGGTGAACATGACCCTAGCCGAGGTCTTCAGTTAGTGAGAGCTACAGGGATCATAAAAGTGTGCAAAACGGATAATGCTTTGGTGAACATGACCCTAGCCGAGGTCTTCAGTTAGTGAGAGCTACAGGGATCATAAAAGTGTGCAAAACGGATAATGCTTTGGTGAACATGACCCTAGCCGAGGTCTTCAGTTAGTGAGAGCTACAGGGATCATAAAAGTGTGCAAAACGGATAATGCTTTGGTGAACATGACCCTAGCCGAGGTCTTCAGTTAGTGAGAGCTACAGGGATCATAAAAGTGTGCAAAACGGATAATGCTTTGGTGAGCATGATCCGAGCCGAGGTCTTCTAGTAATGAGAGCAACAGGGATTACAAAAGGGTGCAAAATGGGTCATGATCCCAACCGAGGTCTTCTATTAATAATAATAATGATAATAATAATAATAAAGAAGACTACCGGCCCCCGTAGTGTAGTGGTTAGCACTGCGGACCATGGACCGGGAGACCCGGGTTCGAGTCCCAGCCGAGGCAAGGGGGATTTTTCCCACCTAGGTCGGCTCCTACCCGAAGCGGGCGTGCTATGGACCCAATGGGGAGGCTGTTGCCACACAGCCGAGTTTCACCCACTTCACGGGTGCGACTTTGGGGGTGCTTCCCTTGGTATGACACGTCTTATGATGTGGATGATTACACGGCCGGCACCGCAGGTGCCGTAGTTCCCGGGCCTGATTAATGCCGGGATATTTATGACAGGAAGCGAGGAATGCGGCCCTGTCCCACAGCCCCAAACCACACGGACCTCCATCTTACCATCATCCTCATCTCCATCATCATGCATAATGAAATTTGTCCCAGCTTCCGAGCCCTCCGTGGATTCTACCCATTACGTGGGAGGAACACCACTGGAGCTGGCAAAGAGTTGGGGCAGCAAATAATAATAATAATACTAAAGACTTATAAGGCGCCTATACATGTAAATTACACAGGCTCTAAGCGCCGTACATCATAACAAAATTAAAACAGGTAACACTGACAGTGCACAGATAACATAAAGCACAACAATATTATTATACACAAACATGAGTGACTGTTACACACCTAAGGAACGGCAGCAAAATACATATACCGCACAATAAACAGCTTCCATACACACAGACTCACAGGGAACATTTAAACAATACCTCTTAATGAGAACAACAGGGATCATAAACGGGTGCAAAACGGGTCATGTTTTGGCGAACATGACCCCGACAGAGGTCTGCCATTGATGAGGGGAAGGCGTGATTTTCGCTCAGACAGGGATTAGGCCGGGCACAAAGCAAGGCCCACAAGACACGCTGTCTGCCCCCACAGACTTGCCGCACTGGCCGACGGGACACTGAGTGCCCGGATAAAGGGAACGTGTCAAATAAAGCACGTGCCATGGACGGGCCTTGAATGACAGGGAACTCTCTCTCTCTCTCTCTCTCTCTCTCTCATCTTTTTTCTTCTCTTTTTTTTTTCTTCTCTTTTTTTCTTCTTCTTCATTTCCTCTTGATAGTTAATACTTTTGTTTTGTCTTTTTTCTCCTCCCCCCCCCGCCCCCGCCCCCCTGGTTTGATGTTGTCTGTTTTTTGTTGTTGTTGTGTTGTTGTTGTTTTTTTAACCCTTTTACGTAGAATAGCAGGACAGCTTGTAAGACAGGCAGCAATGCCTAAATGCTCTATCCTGAATAAAAAACACACGTTTCATCATCATCATCATCATCATCATCATCATCATCTCTCTCTCTCTCTCTCTCTCTCTCTCTCTCTCTCTCTCTCTCTCTCTCTCTCTCTCTCGTGCCTATTCGTCAGTAGACGGTTGTTTTGTTCGAAAGTTTTTAGTCGTAGCATCTTACTTGAAGTAGTTATAGTACGGTAACTTCATCTAAACCGCTCCGCAATAAGTGCGTCTGCTCAATATGCACGAGCAAGAGCAAAACACCTGTGCTGTATCAGTATTTGGCTGTTGGCACGAGCTGTATTGCGTACCCTCTGGTCGGCCGTGTCTTAGACTACAAAAGCCGTCTGCTGAAGGCATATTCTCACATGCAAGCAAAATAACACGAATTCCTCCCCAAGCCGTAGTCTAACAATGGCTGTAACGCCAACACACCACACACACACACACACACACACACACACACACACACACACACACACACACACACACACACACACACACACAGCGGGACACACACGCCGCTTTTCTGGCATCGTCCTTATGCTTTGATGGATGAGTTCTTCTAAATTATTTCCCCCAGCGTGAAGCACGGTCGTGATGGAAAGTAACGCAAATCGCGTTGACAGACCTGAATTGTTTTTTACCGGCGTGTGAAAGATTTACAGGGAGTGTTAACCAGGCCTTAATCTGTCTTTGATTTGCTCTTCGTCACTGACATTTAAGCTGAGAGAGAGAGAGAGAGAGAGAGAGAACTGAGCTGAGGGGATGGAGGCTTTTATGGAACAAGGTCATTTTTCTCTCGGTATTGGTAAACAAGAATTTTTTTGACAGATTGTTTTGTTTTACAGGGATCTGTTGGCTTGGTGCTAAGTGTTGCCACACTGGGGTGATTTTTTCCCCAGGATGTTTTCTGTCGGGCGTCACGGACGCGAAGCTAAACTACAAAGTATACAGGTCAGACTTCAGCCCGAATGAATCAACTCAAAACTGAGGTGTCCTGCGTGTGCTGCGCAAGTTGACAGCACGTGATTCTTTTCTGGGCTGAATGCTGAAGTGCACGACCCCCACCTAAACAGATTTGGTGGTGAGAAACGAAGCCAAGCCAAGCCAAGGCTGTTGATAACTGCTATAATTCAAGATCTGAAACATTTGCTGTAAACGGCGAAAATACTTTAGTACAGTTTAACACTTAAGACCAGGAGCCCGACCACTCGCTGCCCACTGTGTGAGAAGACTTGTTAAAAAGAACAAACCGCTACTCACTAGTACTGGTAGCCACTTCAAGCCACTATTACACAAGGCGTGGACCTTCCCAGCTAGACCCGAGACCACTGCAGGCCGCATAATAGTGGCTTTGTGGGCTTTTAGGGTGGGTGGGTGGGTGTTTGGGGATTTAACGTCCTTTTCCACCACATTGGGTGATATCAAAGACGGGGCAACGATGAAAAAGCCAGCACAAATATTTGGCCCCAGCCGGGATCGAACTCACGACCCGAGCATTAGAAGTCCAACGCTCTACCGTTCGGCCACCCCGGCTCCCCTATGGGCTTCTAGTAATCTGAATGTTTCAAGTAAAATTGTGATTTTTGCATGGGCTTTTAAAAGTTAAAAGAGCTCCTTTGGGAACAGAAGAAAACAAACAAACAAATAAACAAACAAAACAATGGAAGTTGTAGGTAGGCCAGTGAGAGACTTGGTTGAATGCATGTGCATATTTAATAATAATAATAATAATAATAAGGGCGCCTATCCCCGCAGAACGAGCTCTAGGCGCCTTACAGTCTAAAACCGAAGTTAAAAAAAACAAACAAACATTCACTCAATGTACACTGCGTAAGAACAACTGTAAAAGTAAAAGAGCACACACACACACACACACACACACACACACACACACACACACACACACACACACACACACACACACACACACACACACACACACACACACACACACACACACACACACACACACACACACACACAACTGAGTAGAAAAACGAAAGGACAGGCAGAGACCAAGATTAAGAACCAAGAACAAGTATCAGTGATAAAACCCAAAACAAAAGGATAGACTGAAATACGCCAGATAAAACCTTAAAAGATAGCAGTGGTGAGGAGCTAGTTTCTAGTCATTCTGCTCTATGGAACTCAATCTGACTGTGAACAGGTATTGGTAATGGCTGCACCTGTTTCCAAGGTTTATTGCATGACTCGCGTGCCAGTTGCTGCACGTCGATATTCGGTCACATTTCAAATGCACGCGCATTCCAATCGTATTGGCGTGCATTGTTTGCTGATGCTGCGCTCTGGTGGGTCGGGTGGAAAAGTCGTTGCGTGGGTGGGTGTCTGAGGGTTTAACGTCCTTTTCCACCACACATAAGTGATGTTAAAGACAGGGCAACGAGAAATAAGCCAGCACAAATAGTTGGCCCCAGCTGCGGTTGAAGGAGATCTGGCACTTACGAAGGTGGTTGTTATGACGGACGCAAACAGACTCAGAGCCCCCCCCCCCCCCCATAGGGGGTGGGTGGGTGTTTGGTGTTTAACGTCCTGTTCTACCACATACGAGTGATATCAAAGACGGAGCAACGATGAAAAAGCGAGCACAAATATTTGGCTCCAGCCGGGATACGAACTCGCGACCCGAGCATTAGAAGTCCAACGCTCTACCATTCGGCCACCCCGGCTCCCCGAGTCCCCCATAGGATCTCTAATCGTCCTTACACATAGAATGCATGATATGAAGATCAAACTGTCTACTTACAAACCTTGTGGTTGTTGTTCTATAAAGTGTGTTTGTGTGCTCTCGGCCAATAGCACTACGTGATTCTACTGCCTGGTACCTTTCGGAGTGTCTGCATGTTCTGAGATGATCTGTACCTTGGCCTGAGACCTCCTAAAAAAGGGTTAACGAGAGAAAATGGGAACTACGGCACCTGCGGTGCCGGCCATGTAATCATCCACATCATAAGATGTGTCATACCAAGGGAAGCACCCCCAAAGTCGCACCCGTGAAGTGGGTGAATCTCGGCTGTGTGGCAACAGCCGCCCCATTGGGCCCATAGCACACCCGCTCTGGGTAGGAGCCGACATAGGTAGGAAAAATCCCGCTTGCCTCGTCTGGGACTCGAACCAAGGTCTCCCGGTCCATGGTCCGAAGTGCTAACCACTACACTACGGGGGCCGGTTAACCATTCATCTTAGTCCATAATGTTTCGGATGTCGCCTAACTGCGCGAAACGCACGCAGTGATATCAGTTATTTACTCGTTTCTTATGGGACCGGTCGTGGCAATTTCTCGATGTTCTCCGCCATTTATTAATTAACTAAGACAATCACACGCTACAGATCCTCCTTTTACTCCCTTTTAGCTGCAGAGGAGGATGGTGTAGTACTTAAGCTACCATTGTGATCAGTTCGGGTAAAACAGCTTTACTCAGGACAGCCTGATGTTCAGTGCGGGTAAAGTAGCTACTTAGGCCGAGCTGGACATCAATACCTGCCCCATTTTGACGGAACGATTAGTGACTAATCACGTTAGGATTGAGTCCTGTCAGTAATCAGCTGTGACACTCGCCTCAGGCAACCAGGCAGGCAGTCTCACGTGGACTAGTTTGTCCCACAGTCACTGGAAGCCTTGTCTGTTGAGCCTGCTTCTTTCTGTTCAGCGCCCACCCAACAGTTAATGAAATAATGGAGAAACGATAAAAGCCAATACATGTAGGGGGAATTCAGAAACACGACTGATATGTAGGTATCGTTTTCGTTTCGTTTCTGGAAGCTTTGCGGCAGTAAATATCATGATTGTGAAATTTTTGTGGTCTACTGACCAATGAAGTACTGCATGAAATGATACAATATTATCAATCTTACCAAAATGATACAATATTATCAATCTTACCTAAATGATACAATATTATCAGTCTTACCAAAAATGATACGATATTATCAGTCTTACCATTTTTGAGTGTTTCGTTCCGTCCGCAAAACCTGAACAAAATAAAACGACACGAAACAAACACAAAGTCGAATTCGTTTGTGCTTCTAAAGCGCACTTCTGACAGTTGCTGCACGTGGTACGTTGGGTTTAACCGTGCAGTAATAAAACAATGTACATATAATAATTATGTTCTGTGCGTGGGCGGTAAGGCTTAAAGGAGCTCTCCTGGTCCTCGTAAACAAGACTTTTTTGACAGATTGTTTTGTTTGAAGGGGATCTTTTTGCTCGGTGCTACAGCCACCTCGATTCGTTTTCCCCAAGGAAGTTTTCACGGATCAAGTTATTTCTTTCGAGTGTCATGGACGCGAACACCCGCCCAAACAGATCTACTGATGAAAAAATAAGCCAAGCCGTTAATATGCGTTATAGATGAAGATTTGAGATGTTTCCGCTGAAATGCGAAAATGCTTTACTGCAATTTAATTCATTCTGCCCGAGTTACGACTAAAGTCGTAACGAGGTTTCAGTCCCCACTGCCGTGCTAAGACTGTAGTCGTACTAGTCAGATGTGTGTGCGAAATCTGCGTTCTGCTCCACCATTGTTAGCTGTTACCAGGGTTTCATAGAGTGATCTCCCTTAGGAACGGTTTCTGTGGTACGCTTTTCATGCGGTTTATTGCCAAGCGGCTGGGGGTCTCTCTCTCTCTCTCTCTCTCTCTCTCTCTCTCTGGGTGTTACAAGAAGAAAAAAACAAGGAAAGTTGCAGGTGGACCAGTGGAACACTTGATGGAATGTTTCTAGTCACCTGCTCAATGGAACTCAGTCTGACTGTGAATAATTATTGACCATTACTGCACCTGACTCCAAGCTTCATTGCACGACGGTCGCGTCACTTGCTGCATGTCGATATTCGGTCGGATTTCAAATGCACGCGCCATCCAATCGTGTTGGCGTGCAGCGTTTGCTGACTGCTGTGTGCATGCAAATGAATGTTATATTTCATGATGGATACCGTTCACGTGCTGATAACGCATAGTGGAATCGGATGTCGTACGAGATACGGCAATAAAGTTGATTGCAGATACCATGTCCTTTAATGCACACAAAAACAATAAAGCATGTCAACAAGGACACACACACACACACACACACACACACACACACACACACACACACACACACACACACACACACACACACACACACACACACACACACACACAGCGCGAAATTTAAAAAAAAAAGAAGAAGCGCGCCCTGAAATTTGTCAAGATGTGGAGTCCCCGAACACGCATGGGTAGCCCAGACTAGTTGCGAGGTAACTGAGTCTCTGGGCGAGTGAAAATCCCGGTCGAGTAGAATAATATGTTGTTGTTGGGCGAGTTGACTTGTGAGCATGTGCGTACACATTTTTACCGATTTCGGATTTGGGTCGCCTAGAGGTAGCTTGTCACAGCTGTAGTTTGATGTGACAGACAGACATCGATTTTGTTGCCTGCGGTTGTCAGTTATACATACATACATGTACACGCATGGTGAAGTGGCTTGTAGGCAGGTAATAAGCGCGGGAGGAGGGGGAGAAGAGAGGAGGGGTTTTGAGCAACAAAAGGAAACACTGAAGTCCAATGAAGCTTACCAGGTAGTGGAGATCCTAGTGGATTAACTTAGAACTAGAAGACAAAACTACACACAGGGTCATGGGTACAGGTGACCAGCCTAAGGAACTGGATGAGTGTGGGGAGTGGGGAGTGTTTGGAGTTTAACGTCCTTTTCCACCACAAAAGGGTGATATCAAAGACGGGGCATCGAGAAAAAGGCCAGTACAAATATTTGGCCCCAACCGGGATTCGAACACACGACCCGAGAATTGAAAGTCCAACGCTCTACCATTCGGCCACCCCGGCTCCCCGCCTAAGGAACTGGGCAAGTGAAGAAAGATCATGTGTGTGTGTGTGTGTGTGTGTGTGTGTGTGTGTGTGTGTGTGTGTGTGTGTGTGTGTGTGTGTGTGTGTGTGTGTTTAAGGGTAGGAAGATGATGCAACTAGGAGATGAGATTTCACATGGCAACGTGTTCAGTTTCGTTTCAGTTTTATATACGTGTACAACTGGCTTACATCCAGTCAATGATCTTGACTGATTGATCTGAACATGGATCTGTTCACGCTGTCTCCTTTGATCGTTTGTTTCCTCTCACATTACTGACATAATTTTTTCCCTGAGACATGTACCATGGCAGCATGACTGTAACGTAATTACCCGTTCAGAAATTACCCATGCAGCTGACGTATACACCCAACAGTCGGTGTCGTCTCAAGTTAACTTTAAGACAGGTAGACAAGTTGCAGCAAGAACCCGGAAGCGTCAGTTACGCTGCTATGGTAGTGGTGAAGGGTTTTACCGTGTTGTTTACTGTAGTCAACTCCTATGATATATATGGTAACAAACAACAGCAACAAGCGTGTTCGAACAGGCAGATAAACAGACGCGCGCACACACACACGCGCGCGCACACACACACGCGCGCGCACACACACACACGCGCGCACGGCACACACACACACACACACACACACACACACACACACACACACACACACACACACACACACAGATAGATAGAGACACAGAGACAAAGAATCACAGAGAGACCGGCCCCCGTAGTGTAGTGGTTAGCACTTCGGATCATGGACCGGGAGACCCGGGTTCGAATCCCAGCCGAGGCAAGCGGGATTTTTCATACCTAGGTCGGCTCCTACCCAGAGTGGGTGTGCTATGGGCCCAATGGGGAGGCTGTTGCCACACAGCCGAGCTTCACCCACTTCACGGGTGCGACTTTGGGGGTGCTTCCCTTTGTATGACACGTCTTATGATGTGGATGATTACACGGCCGGCACCGCAGGTGCCGTAGTTCCCGGGCCTGGTTAATGCCGGGATATTTATGACAGGAAGCGTGGAATGCGGCCCTGTCCCGCAGTCCCAAACCACATGGACCTCCATAGCATCATCTTACTATCATCCTCATCTCCATCATCATGCATAATAAAAATTGTCCCAGCTTCCGAGTCCTCCGTGGATTCCACCCATGACGTGGGAGGAACACCACTGGAGCTGGCAAAGAGTTGGGGCAGCAAAAAAAAAAAAAAAAAGAATCACACAGAGAGAGAGAGAGAGAGAGAGAGAGAGAGAGACAGAGAGACAGACAGACAGACAGATTATAGAGACACAGAGACAGAGAATCACAGAGCGAGCGAGAGAGAGAGAGACAGAGAGACAGAGACAGAGAGGGGGGAAATAAAATGAAATCCTGTGTTTGCAGGAAACGCGAACACTATGAGACAACGTGTTGCAAACAATATGTTGGTAAACTGGTTTGGTTTGGTTTGGTTTCGTCTCCTTTCGCTTCGAATTTTGTTTTTGATTTGTTTTGTTTTGTTTTTGTTTTTGTTTTGTTTTTTTTTGGGGGGGGGGGGGGTCGGACGAGGGGGGGGGGGGGGGGGGGGTAAAAGATGGCGTTGATTTGATTAATTCTGTCTCGCCCATCGGCAGTAAACAGCAGCTGGTGTCACCCTATTGCCAGGTGACCTGCAAATCATGATTCACTTCCAGCTGAGGCGGCAGTGGCACAGGTGTGAATTACGTTAATCGGCATTTCTGCCATAATCAGTTTCCCGATCGTGCACACGCATGACTGAGCCGCAATAAATTAGAGTCTGCCTGTCAATCGTGAGTAGTAGGCAGGCAGGATGTGTACTTTAGGGCGTGTGTGTGTGTGTGTGTGTGTGTGTGTGTGTGCGTGCGTGCGTGCGTGTGCGCGTGCGTGTGTGTGTGTGTTTGGGAGTTTAACGTCCTTTTCCACCACGTAAGGGTGATATCAAAGACGGGGCAACGATGAAAAAGCCAGCACAAATATTTGGCCCCAGCCGGGATACGAACCCACGACCCGAGCATTAGAAGTCCAACGCTCTACCATTCGGCCATCCAGGCTCCCCGCTAAATGTAGTGAAAGCCGATGGTACAGTGCTGGACCAGTGTCAACTCATGTATCCCGCCTCCCCTGCACTTCACACAAGCTGTGGGCGGTTATTATCGACTGTGACAGTCTGCCAGTCTAAATATAGAAATGTTTTTATCAGTTAATAGTCAGTGGTTAACACGCAGTAACCTAGTTAACTAGCTTGCCCTGAAATTGTTCGTATCCCGGCTGGGGCCAAATATTTGTGCTGGCTTTTTCATCGTTGCCCCGTCTTTGATATCAACCGTATGTGGTGGAAAAGGACGTTAAATCCCCAAACACCCACCCACCCACCCGCCCTGAAATTGACGCGCAGTCTTTTCCAGCTCAGCTGTTCATGCAAGCACACTCATATCAGATGGAAAAACACGAAATTAGTTGTAGCGAGAAGCTCCGTGTTAGTAAATATTCGTCAGTGCCCATATCGAATCAACAACTTGCTTTTCTAGAACAAGCGAAAGAGAAGGTGGGAAGAGTCCCGGGGGGGTGGGGGGGGGGTGCGGTGGTGATCATCCGGATTAGTCGAGATGGTAGTGTATTGGACGCGCGCGCGTGTCACAGTGTGTGTGTGTGTGTGTGTGTGTGTGTGTGTGTGTGTGTGTGTGTGTGTGTGTGTGTGTGTGTGTGTGTGTGTGTGTGTGTGTGCTTTTTCTCAGTTGCCACTCCTGAATTTCCTACCTCGAGATAATAAAGTGATGGACTGATTAATTGATTGATTGTAATGCTCGTGTCGTGAGTTCATCTGAATCGCAGCTGCGGGCCAAAAGTCTTTGCTGGCTTTTTCGTCATTGTCCTGGCGTTGCTATCCCCCCTGATGTGTTGAGAAGAACAACTATATCCCAATAAGCAACCAAATTCTACAGTACGGTTACGAACACACAGACTTTCAGCACACTTCCACAGCTGCTAGGCCACTGGCCTGCTTTCTTTACTGATGCATTATTGACACTCCAAATTGCTGTCCGATCACTTGCACCAGCAGTTCTAGGTTCAGGTAAAGTCTGGCTGGCAGTACTGCAGATTCGGCAATGATTATTTCCCAATTCTTCGTTTAATTACCTGAAGGGGGCGTTTACACGAAGCACGCCCTGCAGCCCAGGCTCGGAGGAGACTGTACACGCTGTTTGTTTATTGTGGCGTTCACGGGGCTCTCTCTTACGGCTGCTTTGAAGGTTTTCCAAAGACGCAGTTACGCTGTGGAAACTAGGGGGGTGTCTTCTATAGGTCACTGGTGTTTTACTGTCGGCTGACGCACGCGGCACTCACCTTGGCTTCAGCTAGCTGGTGTAATTAGCAGTGACTGTCTCGTTGAGATCCTGCTGTTGGTATTTTCTCACCTGGGCCCGCATGTAAAAGTCGAGGTTAGGGATTTTAGCCCTGGGTTAAAGTCCAACCTCGAACTGAACTAGCTCAGTGAATTTTCTGTTGTTTTTATTTTAATCAGGAAGCGGGTCCATTCCAGCATGGTGCCTAAGCCGTTATAGAAGGATTTTTGTTTTCCTTTCTTCGCTTTCTATTCCTATTTAATTTTGTTTTGGGGGTTTCTTTGGTCCTAGTCTGGGTTAGGCCCGTAGCCGTGGGTTAAATTAACCTCGAGTTTTACATGCGGGCCCTGGACTCCGTCTACGGCGGTAGTGCACGTTGCCCCGTCTACGAAGCAGTTATGCAAGGCGTAGGCCGATGTCACACAGGAGTCGATGTTTTTTTGTTGTTTTTTTTTTAGTCCGAACAAACAGCGAACATGGTGTTTTTCCGTGTTTGTCTTGTGATATGTGGGTACAACGTGCCTCTGCCCTAGTTTCTCCGTAGCGTGTTTTGGGCTGTCTGTTCGAACAGAGACGTCTCCCGTGTGTTATGTACTCAAAGATAGCGGGGAGGGAGGGGGGGGGGGTTTGGTGTTAGTGGGTTTAACTCTTTGACGACGGAGCGCAATTTCTGACACACGATTTCCTACAGGAAATCGTGTGTCAGAAATTGCGCTCCGTCGTCAAAGAGTTAACACATTTCGTACCGCGCACGAGTATCCCACGTGCTTGACTCTTTTCGGGTTCTGACTCTGCATGCGAAAAACAGGCAAGATATACGGTTCCGTAACTGCTCCTATTGCAGCAAACACGAGTATAATCGGACTGAGTGCTACACTCCCACCCATAAGCCCAATTTAAATCCATGCAGACACGAGTTAATTACTATCACACACACACACACACACACACACACACACACACACACACACACACACACACACACACACACACACACACACACGCGCGCGCGCGCGCGCGCGCGCTCGCGGGCTACTCACTTATGGCCGAGAATACGTTCTGGTGCACCACACATGTCAGTATCGATGACGTATGTTTTCCTACGTCATTGTCAGAGTTAGACTTGCCTTTGAACGTGAAAAATTCAGCCCGTCTTATAATTTTGTTCCCATTACCATGGAAACAACATAAAAAAGCAGGATAGGTAGGTTGGATGGAGCTGCACCGCGGCGACGCGATTCTCCCGGGGGAAGCAGTCCGAATTCCAGTAGTTTTTTACATTTTGTCACCAGGGCCCGCATGTAAAAGTCGGGGTTAGGGGGTTTAGCCCCGGGTTAGAGTCTAACCACGAACTAACTAGCTCTAGAGTTAATGTTGTTGTTTTTTTTTAAATGAGGAAGCGGGTCCATTCCAGCAAGGTACCTATGCCGTTTTAGAAGAATTTTTGTCTATCTTTTTTCGCTTCCTTTTTTTTAATTTAATTTTGTTTTGGGGTTTCTTTTGTCCTAGTCTGTGTTAGGCCCGTAGCCGTGGGTTAAACTAACCTCGAGTTTTACATACGGGCCCTGGACTCCATCTCTGCAATCTGCTCAGTTGTTGCTCCGTCTATGCAGCACTTACGGTTTAGCTCAGTACTTTGAGTGCTTCAGTCAACACCAGTGGTGCCAACAGATAACTGTTCCGTTCTTGAGGCACGACCTACTTTCGAATGTGCTTGTACGGGTTTTAAATGTCCATTATGTAGGCTCAGGATTGTCTCTTAACTCTTAAGAACCCGAGCGCGATCACTTCCCTGCCCGCTCTACGCCAGTAGGGGCCACTTCAAGCTAGCAAGGCGTGGGCCTTCCCGCTAGGCCGGAGACCGCTGCAGATTGCGTTATAGTGGCTGGAAGTGGCTCCTAGTGATATGAAGATGTCAAGTAAAACTGCGATTTTTGCATGGGCTATTAAGAGTTAACTTCCAGTAACACGCGTTCGCTCACAGCGCTTCATTGTCGTCGTCAGTCTATTATTCCTCAAGGAGCACCATCAGCGGTATATATAGCTCTGTTGTCTCCTCTTCCGTTTTTACGATCTGTATGATCCATTTATGCAAATTTCATCTCCCTGGCGAGGATTTGTGACAGCTTCCATGACTTTGTGTTTCCGTTTATAAGACACTTATGGACTCATTGTCTGCTGATTTTTTTCCCGTAAAAAAGCCAGGCTTAGGCAGACAATTTTATGGGCAAGTAAAAGGTGAAGAAGTCTTGGACTACGCGTGATCTTAGCAACGGAGCTGGGTAGAGGATGGGTAGATCGACGAACCGCGCAACTAACAAACAGGACAGTGTGTTAGATAGACTTCGATGTCTAATACCTTTATCATGATATATATATATATCGAAAAATAAAAGTCATGCACCCACTTGGAACAGCGCAGATGAAGAAGACAACCAGTGCAGTAGGTACCTTCTTTGTACGTTCCCAGTGGCTGGCTGCGATCACCAGCGCTTCTTCCGCTTCTTTTTCTGAAATAACGTGTCATCATCATCATCATCATTCTCTCTCTCTCTCTCTCTGGGGAGCCGGGATAGCCGGGATAGCCGAATAGCAGAGCGTTGCACTCTCAGTGCTCGGGTCGTGAGTTCGAATCAAGTCTCGGGCCAAATATTTGTACTGGCCTTTTTCTCGTTGCCCCGTCTTTGAAATCAGCCTTACGTGGTGGAAAAGGACCTTAAACTCCCGGACACCCCCCGCCCCACTCTTTTTAGCAACGGCGAGAGTGAAAACTGGACTGCTAGACCAATGTCTTTTACTGTTGTCAAATAAATTAAAGGTGCCGTTGTCATTGTCACTCTCTCTCTCTCTCTCTCTTTCCTCCATCTTTATGGTGACCAGATCCCACCAGGTCAAGAGACATCGACCAAACCACACAGCGTCCTCAGAGAACAAGCGTGTGTGTGTGTGTGTGTGTGTGTGTGTGTGTGTGTGTGTGTGTGTGTGAGAGAGAGAGACAGAGAGAAAGAGAGAGAGAGAGAGAACCGGCCTGATATATTTAGGGCAGCAGCACTGGGGCCCCTGAAGAGGCCGTGAGAAGCATAATGAGAAATTTGTGTACCAAAACATGGCGGCGACTAGAGCGGCGCGCGATAGGCTAATATTGACATGTGCCGGTTGACATGTGATAGCGACCGAGTCGTCGAAGACGGATCAATGCCAAAGATGGAGTTTCACCTAGCATGGGGCCTGTTTTACCAATTAGTAGCGATGAACTAGTTACTTCCGTACTTTCTGTGTCCGTTTGTGGAACGTATACAGGGTACGGTTAGCGTGACGCCATTAATTTGTGCGAGAACCTGTCAAAAGAATGGGTTAGTTTCGTATTTATTGTGGGATGTTGTAGACCGGAAACGGTTACTATGACACTTTTCGTGAGTACCGTAAGATGTCAAAAGAAGGGGTTAGTTTCGTATTTATTGTGGGATGTTGTAGACAGGAAACGGTTACTATGACACTTTTCGTGAGTACCGTAAGATGTCAAAAGAAGGGGTTAGTTTCGTTTTTTTTTGTGGGATGTTGTAGACATCTTACGGTTATTTTGTGAGTAAGCTCTCAAAAGAACGGGTCAGATTCGAAGTTGTATGTGGCGTTGTAGAGACGAAACGGTTAACATGACACCTTTCGTGCGTAGGCTCTGACAAAACCGGTTAGTTTCGTAAAACATCCTTTCTTCTTTACCATTTGTTCTGTTGTGGTGATTTTTTGTTTGTTTGGTTGGGTTTTTGTTTGTTTGTTTGTTTGTTTGTTTTGTTGTTTTGTTTTCTTTTGTTTTTGTTGTTTGTTTCTTTTTGTTTTTTTGTTTTTGGAGGGGGTGGGTGGGTGGGTGGGGAATGTTTTTTGTTGTTGTTTTTTGCTTTTTTGTTGTGTGTGTGTGTGTGTGTGTGTGTGTGTGTGTGTGTGTGTGTGTGTGTGTGTGTGTGTGTGTGTTTGGGGGGAGGGGGGATAAGCTGAGTTTAGCTGTCCGTTGTTGTTGTTGTTGTTGTTGTTGTTGTTATGCATGATGATGAGGATGAAGGCGATAGGAGGATACTGCTGTGGAGGTCCGTGTAACTCAGAACTGCGTGACAGGGCTGCACTATCTGCGTCGAATATCCCGGCGATAACCAGGCCCTGGAAGGAAGGTACCTTATCATATGTGATCATCCACAACATAATATGACGTTTCATATAAAAGGAATCGACCCGCCACCACCACCACCACCACACCCCAATTGTAGTTTACATGTGCGGGAGTACGTAGGATAGCTCTATACAGCAAGGGGGCTTTCAGTCAGGATCTAAACACAAGAACATGTGGGGTTTGTTTTGAGGCGGAGAGTGGTGTCAGAAAGGTCGCAGTTCAGGGGAAGAGGTATACTCCGTGACAGGGCCTCTGTTGATATACAAAGGGTTGTGTCGTGCCTCAGACCTCATCCACAGGTCTACCTGCTGGTTTGCTTCAATTTTTGGGGGGTGACAGCTGAGCAGAGTGTGTGCTTTCAGTTTTACGCATGCCTTTACGTTGCGCGAGGCTTTGTTTTCTGAGCAGTGTTTCTCGTTGTAACACAATTAATTATGTTCTTCGATACAAGAAACTTTCTGTTAAAACTTTGCTTCGGCGCGGATCCAAGTTTCTTTTTTAAAAAGAAAATCTAATTTGTGCGTATGTAAATACAACTGCACTATTAAAATAAAATTGTTTGATAGCATTAAGTTGAACGAAAGCATTGTTTTGTCGTGTGGTTCCTGGAAATATGCAGATTTGTTAGGTTCAGGAGATCCTAAATCGTTATCCATTCTTACTATTTTTATTCTTTATTTACCGAATGTAGAGATAATGGGATGCATCATGCACAGAAAGAAATCAGGTTCAGGCTGTCTTTAAACAACAACAACAACAACAACAACAACAATAACAAACTTTCAAGCGAAAAGTTACGAGTAATTTAACAAACAAACAAACAAACAAACAAACAAACAAACAAACAAACAAAGAAACAAACAAACAAAGAAACCCAATAACTCTTAAAAGCCCATGCAATGTTACTCGATATCTTCAGATCAGTAGAAGCCACTTTCAATCAATCAATCAATCAATCAATCAATCAATCAATCAATCAATCAATCAATCAATCAATACTTTATTAATCCCTTCCGGGAAATTAAATGTCTGCCGGTGACATACAAACAGGACATAAAAGAGTTTTTAAAAGAGACATAAAACATAAAACAATTTATCACCATAATACACATTTCATAAATTATCACATATACCACAGTCTATATATATATTATACACCCCCTCCACACACACACACACACACACACACACACACACACACACACACACACACACACACACACACACACACAGAGTCACAGACTATCTGCATGCTGTCCGACTCTTGCTGTTGACCGAGCGAACGGCCGAGGGTATAAAAGAGTTCGCATAGCGAGTGGTTTTAACGAGGTGGGGGGGGGGGGGGGGGGGGGGCTGAGGCGGCCGCTTCGCTCTATCACCAGCGCGACGAAAAACGTGCCGGAGCAGATTACAGTCCGTCATAATCTTTGCTGCCTTCTTTTGTACAGATTTCTCAAGACTGTCCGCCAGTCTTCTGATTGGCTGTACTACGTCACTCGGCGCGCAAACATGGCAGACAGCGTCGAGTGACGTAGTACAGCCAATCAGAATCTGTTGTGGAACCCACAGTCACAGTTGTGGCTATTTGAAATCCAGAATCACAACTGTGTCACAACTGTGGACAGCACTGTGGGGCTCCGCAGTGCCCAGTTAAGGTCCACGTCTTGCGTAATTGTTGCTTGAAATGGCTCCTACTGGTGTGCAGTGGTTTGTCCTTCTTAACCAGTCTTATGAAACAGCGGGCAGGAGTGGTCGGGCTCGAGCTCTGGCTCTTAAGAGATAAATTGTGTACCTATTTTTTGCTTCAATATATACACTTAAGTCGGTCAGGCCAACCGCTTCATCGGAAAAAATAAAAAAAACTCTAAAAAGAAGAAAAAGAAAACAAAAGAGGAATTGCCACGTTAATGCCTTGCTCATCTTCCCTTCGTATATCCCGGCGGGAGGCTCCTGTTCGGCGGAAGAGGTACCTGTATTCCCAGGCCGGGTATCACCCGTCGCCCGTTAGAAACCTACACCACACACTAGACAAACGCTGCCTAACATTGAGCGGGCGGTATATTTTCAGCTTGTTGAGATCTACCCTATCCTTGACCCCAGCGTCTTACGCTGGAGTACAACAGAGAAGGAGGGAAAGCAAAAAAAAAAAAAAAAAAAGCGTGGAAAAGAGATCAAGATTTTTTGTGTGTGATTCAGGTGAAGATATCAGTTGTGCTGATGCAAAAACGAGTGACGTCAATGAGAAACCCAGACTTGGGAAGAGGCTAGGTTTGTACGTATAGGAGTGGTTTGGCAGTACTCAGCAAACGGCTAACCTTTCCGTGGAGTCTTTTTTGTGTGCGTTTGCTAGATCGTAAAACGCTTAAGATTAATCTGTTGTGTCTTGGTGTTGGTCTCTGCTTCCTCAATATTTCATCTGACTGTTTGTCAGCGCCCCGCGCCGTAAATAATAAATCGGTTATCGAGTTACAAGTTTAGCATTTGGCCTATAAATATTGTATGGGCAATGACAAGAATTAATTTCGATTTGTTGTGAGAGAAAAAAAGAAGAAGAAGAAACAAGCACCACCAGTAGCCGTGAATATCTGTCCGCAGTTCAATACGAGCTGGCGAGCTGAGCGAGTATCTAGCGCTGGACTGTCAGTTCCTGACTGGAAACCAGATCTTGGCACTGGGTTTTTCCTCGTTTTGGCGTCTTTGATATCACTCCGTGACTGTTCCGTAGTAAAGGAAGAATCAAACTCCACGACAACCAAACATCGAATTCAAGGCAAACTCCTCACAAAAAACAAAACAAAAAACAACAGTAAATAAATATATAAATAAATGTAGACGCCTGCATGATCATAGGTTGTGTCAAGTCCCAGGAAATGTAAAATGACTGAGAGTGAGAACTCATTTACTTAAAGGGACTAATGCTACCATATTTACGCTCGCAGATCGTTCTGAGCTGTTTATCGATATCGGTATCTATCATTACACCACTTCCACACCTAGACAGTAACAGCGTCTGCAATGCTGACACTGAGCCAGCAGAAGCGTACTCGATGACGCGGCGACCACAATGAGCACTGCAGTAGTGTCATAACAGTCGTAGAATTTGAAAGTCGACCGCTTGCGCGAAGTGTAAACAGAATTGTATTGCATTAAGAGCTGTATTAATCATCAAGAGAATTTCTAGCATACAGGCGCGCTCACAAGCGAAACTGTTCCAGATCATAAGTTTGCTCAGCAAAGATAGAATTGGATATTGAATTAGCCAGTTTAACAAGTCAAGTCAAATGTATATTTCAAAAACCCCATTGGGAGTACATGAAACACGACAAATAATGAAACACGACAAATAATCAAGTACGACAAGCTCACCACACACACACACACACACACACACACACACACACACACACACACACACACACACACACACACACACACACACACTTATACATACATACATACATACATACATACATACATACATACATAGTGTGTTTATATTCTCTATGTTCGTAGCGCCCCTGAGATAGGAAACTGACCTATACATTAATGTTAACTAGCGTATATTTGTCAAAAACTTTAACCGATTTCATCTATGATTTTTCAAGCTTATTCAGTAGTGATATCTTTTTAGTATACATTAAACCTTGCATTTTAAAACATTTGGGCGTTTTCCATAAAAACCCAAAGATACTTTTTTTTTCCTACTTTCTGAAAAATATGGACAAACCAGGATGTAATGATATTCATCACCCAAATCGTTTAAATTGCACTTATCACAAACACATAGGCATGCTGTATAGCAGTAACTAGTAAACCGATTAGGAATAGGATGGTACCAGGCCAACACACAGCAGCAGAGTACTGAGTTTTCCCTCCGGAAATGTCCTGACAAGCGAGTGCCTTTTCTGTAACTACCACTGTCTCATTCGATCATTGTCCGTCCTTCCCAAGGACAGCGTCGGATTTCAGAAATAGAAATCATGCTTTCAGTCATCGGCGTTTCTGCCTGGCTCCACACATCAGCCGTCTTTACTGGGATGTCGCTTGTATTAGGCTTGGGCGGGAGGGGATGCTTGGGAGTATAATTATCGACAGGAGGACACAGCGTACTGTACTCGTCACGAGAAGGCAGGGACGACCTTGTCATTCCGGGTGGTGTTGTAGAATTGTCATAGTTTATGAACTTGTTGAAACCAGTGAATTGAACTTCACATGTGTTTGATGACAAAGATGGCAGACTAATAATGATAATGACGACGATTTTTTTTTTTTTATGGCGCCAGTCCTTTGGGAAGCTCTAAGCGCCTCATAAACAGGGGGAAAAGGGGGGGGGGGGTGGCGGGAAGGGGGGTGGGGGGCGTGAAGAGCCGCGCAAGCAAGAGAGACCATCTTGCAGCTAGGCAGGGGTAGTAGAGCCGCCCAAGGAACAAAAACTGTCTTGGAGACAAAAAAGACAAATAGGAAGGAGGTGAGGGGGAAGGGGTACAATAATACAAACAGACAAATAAGCAGTTTCAAACACTGTTACACACAAATACCCTCAACACACAGACACAGCTTATAAAGTCATGTGAGACTACGATGTGAAAGCAAGACATCTTGTTCCTGTACTGCAAGGACACCGTGACACACCTTAAATTACTCAGCAAAACCGCCCCAAATTCGACCCAGCCTAACCCCTCAGCTTTATTTTGGTTCGCATGTTGACCGTATTCGTGGTCATTTAAACCGGCTAGCAGCATTTGTGACATAACTTTTTGGTACACCCATCACACATGTTGAAAAGTGAAACGTTGGCTTTGGATAATTATATAGTGCTTTACTTGTTCAGCTTCATAATCAGACGGAGGCACATCATTCGAGGTATTGGATCATATGATGATCATTGCGTCATAATGGAGTTATCGCGTGACTTTGCGAGTGATTCTGCTGACTTCAGTTCTGGTGATCACTGTAGTATAGAATATCATGCAATGTCGCATCACTGGGCAGTTCAATTGACTATACCTTTCCTCAGCTCTTGAAGAAGAGCTTGAAAGTGAACACAAGAGAAAATTGCCTTCAATGTCCTGTGTTCCTGGTCCTCGTCCCCCCCCCCCCCCCCCTCCTTCCTTCTATGTATGAAGGGGACCCAGTCGCTAGTAGGACATTGTATTACCAATGCTCTGGTCAAGGATTTGATTTCCGCCTAGAGTCCCAAACTGTGTCCTGTCGTTTCCTTTGTTATCCCGTTGTAACATCACCCTTATACCTGGCGGAAAAGGACGCTAGACACACAAAACAAACTAACCATCCAGCCAACTGTCGAGTTCTTCAACTCGTAGGCATGTGCTCCCACTGTGGATGGTGAGAGTACAGCGTGAGGTAGGGGCAGCCTCTGATTGGATTCCTCTCTCTTTCCCAAGGCCTGCACGCCAGGGCTTTAGTCGGAACGAGCGGGGATGCGTGCACAATTAGACTGACAGATAATCATATGGAGGTGGACAATGGCCATGCTTTCGCGTGTGTGACCCAGCGTGTTCGGTAGATGGCTTTTCCGTGTCGTCTGCGCAGTGTAACAGTTGTACTGTTGGTGAGTGAGAGAGTGAGTTTTCCGGGCTTAAAGCAGCGCGAGTAGTACTGTTAGGACTTACACCCCCACCGTCCGACATAGCCAGGCTCACTAATTGTTTGGAGGTGGTTTGGTGCTGTGTCTGTATATCGTATCAGCGTCATATCACTCAGACAAATGCACAGTTTCAGCCTTACACAGACAGACTGAGCAGCAAAGCAAAATTTGTCTTCTGTAAGTCTTTTGCATATTACAGAAATGTCATAATTTTATTTAAATAAATAAATAAATAAATAAATAAAATAAGATAAATAAATAAACACACACACACACACACACACACACACACACACACACACACACACACACACACACACACACACACACACACACACACACAACACGAACAAAAAAACAAAAAAAATATTTTCCAATCCCAAAGATCATTTGGTACTATATTCATCAAGCTGACATCACGAGTGCTTTTAGAAAAGATCCGCCAACATCAAAGTTATCGCACTGTCGGTTACACGCATAATGTTAACAACAACATTAATACCTGACGTCAGCGTTCACCCATTCTGGTTCAGGCAATTTCATGCCGTTAAAAAGGGGGCGGGGACTATGACAAATAAGGGCTTTACATCTGACAGTCACGTGAAAACGCTGGAAGGGAGTCTGACAAGGCTTCAGACCTCACAGTGACGTTAAAACGGGCGTGAAAAATCTGACAAGGCTTTAGACCTTAAGATGGGAAAGGGGGGGGGGGAAGCAGCCAAGACTTGAGTTCGCACTTTGCCCCCCCCCCCTTACCCCCAGCAACCGAACAGCACACATGTACATGCAGGTAGGGGAATATCACAGCTCCAGAGTCGATAAAGCCGTTTGATGTATACAGGTAGGGGCACATAAATTCTGCCGCTGCTGCACTCTAGGTGCGCGTGTCGAGATAAGAAAAAGATGAGTGTGTGGGATTGTTTACGAGTTAACTCTTTGACGACGGAGCACAATTTCGGACACACGATTTCCTATAGGAAGAGTTAAAAGGGCTTCTTGTCTGCATCTCTCAGTGCTGCACTCAAAACCGGCTGTAGAATTTTGCTGTTACAGCGAGATATATTTGTTATTATCTTTTTAATTACTGTCTTTCAAATTAAGCCCATGCGTATGTTGTGGTCCAGGCGAATTGAAGTGCAGACACAACTTACATGCACTTTAGTTTAGTCTGTGGATTTGTACCTTAATTAGGGTCATGGACATGCGTCTGTAAACTATAATGATATAACTTTATCAGTAAAAATAATTACTTGTCTTTCTTTTTTCTCATCGGCCAGATCAGCTCTCTCTCTGTCCCTCTGTCTCCCTGTGTGTGTGTGTGTGTGTGTGTGTGTGTGTGTGTGTGTGTGTGTGTGTGTGTGTGTGTGTGTGTGTGTGTGTGTGTGTGTGTGTGTGTGTGTGTGTCTCCTAATCATTGTTTGGTTAAATCACTTCCGTTGGAAAATAAAGTTCTCTCTCTCTCTCTCTCGCTCTCTCTCTCACATCGCTATAGATCTTGCGTAAGATTCCATTATTTCTCGGTTTTGGTGCGTCCCCGATCCGCCCCCCCCCCTTCCCCCTCCCCTTCCCTCTGCTGGTCTTAGCCCCAGAACGGACGCTACACGATGTCCCCCTTCAACTCTACAGACAGCCGTTTTCTGCCTGCCTGGCTCCCTCGCAGCTAGGCTTGAGGTCTCTATCTGTCAATGTTTTGGCAAGGCGAGCCAAAAAGTTAATTGATCCACTGTGATACACGACAACCTGATTGAGCGGCAGTGTTGGCGAGAAAGGGTGAGAGACGCATGCCTATAAAAACCTCTGGACCTATACGTCTGCGTCAGAATGGAATGATGTTCATGCTTCAAGAGTGAAGCTTATATGAGCGCGGCGGATGAGAGCTGTCGGTGGTCTAGTGGTGAACAGACTTCGTCACCAATGCGAGAGGACAGGTTTGAGTCCCGCTCGGGGCAAAGACTGTTTCCTTCTCGTACGTGGCACTGTTCACGTCGGGTGTTCTCTGTGGGTATACCCCCCCCCCCCCCCCCCCCCCCCCGCGCCTTGTTTTTTTTTTTTTTTTTTTTGAAAATTAGTGTTAAGCCCACAAAATTTGACATAAATACAAATCTAAATTCGGAAACTTAAAATGCTGAGCTGACCCTTCACACCACGTAATTTTAAGGAGTCAATGTCTAGTGTGTGAGAGGGTGGGTGGGTGTTTTGGGGTTTAACGTCCTTTTCCACCACATAGGGTGATATCAAAGACGGGGCAACGACGATAAAGCCAGCACAAATATTTGGCTCCAGCCGGGATACGAACTCACGACCGAGCATTAGAAGTCCAACGCTCTACCATTCGGCCACCTCGGCTGTGTGAGAGAATGCGTGTAGTTCATGTAGATCTTTACTTGTAAAAGTCAGTAACCTGGTAGGGCGAACAGAAATGCCTGTTTTTTTCCGTTTAGTTCAAACCAAGAAACACTGGCAGAGTTGTGCTTTAATCTGAACATCAAACTAACGCAGAGAATGTTCAGTTATGGTTCGCTTCCAGCACTGCAGGCATGAGTACATACAAATTTAGTTTAAACAGGTTTATTGCAATACTGACAAGTCGTTCAAGTAAACAGATAGTGAGCATAAACAAGCGGCACCGCTTATGTTCATGAGAGAGAGAGAGAGAGAGAGAGAGAGAGAGAGAGAGAGAGAGAGAAGAGAGACGGTCTATGTGCACTCACAACAACGAAAAAAAAAAATCCACAGGGTTGCGCTAGACTCTGTCAAGGAGGAAACAAACAAATTTATATACATATAACGTATACTGTGATCCGTTGTTTCTTCCACCCGAATATTCAAAGTTGAAAGAGACGAGAGTGACTTGTATTACCAGTAACTATTGTGGCTTAAACTAAACATCAAACTGACGTTGAAAACGCATGGTTCGCATATTCAAGCATGAGTACATAGTTACAAATTTATAACATAACGTCTGCTGTGTTCCTTGTCCCTTGTTCGCTCCATCCGAAAACGTCTTGAGGCGAACAACTACGTGATGCAGGACCAGGCCGCGAATGGACTGTTTGCCCTGACTATTCGTACGCCTCCCGTGTGAATAGACCAAATCAAACCCAGGTCGTACGAGTGCTACAAACGGCACAGACCCTGCAATTGACTCTCGGGTTATGCTAACACCCTACATGCAGCTCCATGCCTCCCCCACCCCCGCCCCTGGGCAGGGAATTTGGGTTCGGAGAGCAGGAATTAAGTTATGCTACTATCTACGGACAATCATCGATCGTCCTCTTTTATTCCACGACGAATAGGTGTCAGGGGCGTATACCCCATTACCGCGCGAGTCCCACGAGTGTAAACAAGAACAGTCGATTTTCTGGCGGTAGCGTCCACGTTCGGCCCACTTTCTTGAGAAGCCCAGTTCGCGAACTTTTTTTTTATTTTTTATTTTATTTCGCTCTGCTGGCTAATTATCGTGCTGTACCAGCTGGGTGTTTCTTGACCAGGGCCCGCATGTAAAAGTCGGGGTTAGGGAGTTTAGCCTCGGGTTAAAGTCTAACCTCGAATTAAACTAGCTCTAGGGTTAAATTTTCTGTTGTTTTTTGTTTTAAATCAGGAAGCGGGTCCATTTCAGCAAGGTACCTATGCCGTTATAGAAGGATTTTTGTCTTTCTTTCTTAGCTTACTTTTTAATTAAATTTTGTTTGGGGGGTTTCTTTTGTCCTAGTCCGGGTGAGGCCCGTAGCCGTGGGTTAAATTAACCTCGAGTTTTACATACGGGCCCTGGGGTCTGATGCATGAAAAGTGACTAGACTGTCTGAGTCTTAGTTCCAGTACAAGGGGACTGATTCTCGTGCACAGATTCAGCGCATTCGATGAATTGTTTTTCCAGTCGATGCTGTACGGCTGCCATATTGAGACTTTACTGCTGAGCGTCCCTGCTACAAGAGTGGCTGGGGACATCGGGTTTTATCGCAGTCGTGCAATTTTATAGCAGTCGTGACATAAAGACAGTGTTCTGCTGTTATTGTGAGTTTGATTAGAAGAGAAGCATCATGCAGTTTTTAACCCGCTTGACTGAATGATGTTGCTTATATAGTGTATAGCTGGTCAATACCCATGTGATAAACCTTTTCTTACGTCACACATTTAACCACGAACAGTTTCAACGACAGCAGTGAAAGCGACGCTGATACATTCCATTTTCTCGGTGCCAGGTAGTATCAGCGATAACTGAAATAAAACCATCAAGTGTTCGTGAAAACTGCAGCAGAATAGGACATGATGGAGATCTATACATAGTAGTAGTAGTAGTAGTAGTAGTAGTAGTAGTAGTAGTAGTAGTAGTGGGTGTTGGTGTTGTTTTTGTTGTTAATCCTCAGTCGGTAGTAATGCTTCCTTAAGCACTACATGGCCAGTAACGTTTTTACTAAGCCGAGTCAGTCATCAGAGTCAGTGCAATCAAACCTGAAAATAAATTTCAATTAGATTATAATTCTTTATTGTCCTCAAGAGGAGGCAATTCGGTTGTGGCGTAAAAACAGACAACAACCACATACACAATATAACATGTCCCAATAGTTAAATATGTAATATCACAAAGATAACACGCACCCACACACGCACGCCCACACCCACACGCACACGCGCACACACACACACGCACCCACACACGCACACACACACACACACACACACACACACACACACACACACACACACACACACACTTCCGAATTACCATGCTCTCATTAAATACGCCACTAATAAGACGGGACTACAACCCTTCACTGTAAACCTGTCTAAAATGATCTCCCGAGTGACCTTGAAAAGTGACCACATTTACACAGGGCCAATTTTCTAACAGAAGACCAGTGGCCTGAAATTGTGCCTGCCTCCTTAGACAGGGTGCTGCTACAAACAGGTGGCCACTTAAACAGGTTTCGCTGTAACACATGCACGTGAACTGAGTTTCGCGATTCCCCCGGCCGGTCGCCCCCATAATATTTCAAACAACCTGCACGTTGAGTTGGGTAATTACAAGACAAGCAAAGAACCGTTCTCAAGAGGCCGAGGAGAAGTAGCAAGTGAGTTGCCTCTCCCGAACGCATCGGAAAGAGTGGGCGGGTTACACAATGAAGTGCACAGCATGTTGTTTTCCCCCAGCGCATCAAAAAACGAGCGCGAAGATAGTTCCCTGCACCTTCCTTTCTCTCTCTCTCCGGAAGGACTCGACAGGACGTGCAAGCTCTTGTCTGCATTGACGAGGTGGTGGCTGTTGTGCCGCATAATCATCGTGCCAGCGCATCGCGGGGCTCTTCTGCAAAATGGCCTTCTCGCCGTGCACTCAGCGAAAACAAAAAGGTGTGCATGTGTCAGCATCGCATGAACCTCCGGTGCAAACCAGCCGGCTCGCGTGCATGAAACCAAAGCAGAAAGGTGTGCAGTCAAAATACACCTCCGTCCGCTATCTTGTGCAACGTGCTGTCGACATTACCAGACCTTTTTCATGCAGAGTCAGGGAAGTGGTCCTCATTATGGTGGGAGAAATCTGGCAGACAGGAGCTTGGCAGTGTTATTCTTGCTTGTTATGCTTGCCTTGCTGGTTTCTGTTTTATAGAGGAAATGGACTTCCTTAGTGTTGAGAGCGAAAGGGGCCATTCCTGACAGAGGAGAAATGCTCTTGGAAATCTTACACTTCCACGTAGAGACAGCTTCCAGTAGAAGTACACCCCGCCCCCGCCCCCTACCCCCCCCCCCCACTCCCCACCTTTGCCGATGTTTCCCTTATTTTTCTCTTCACTTCACTTCAGACATTGTTCTTTAGGTTCGTTTTTAAACGTTAAAGACAATAAATAGGCATATAAAGACTCCCAAAATTCATTTGTCATCTAGATAACACAGTATGAATACTCACCCCTTTGAAAGATCTTGGTACCTACCAATTGACCGACCAGTGGCGTACTAGTACGGTGCTACTGGGTCTTGACCAGCCCTTGTCCCAGATTCCGCCAACCGTATTTGAGCTGCCTGTCCGCCATGCTCCGAGAATAGTGGGAACGACCAATTTCCTGGGCCGCCCGGCTAGAGGCAGGAAGATGGGGGCCGAAATGAGGCCTCAGAAATCTTGCTGTAAATGTCAACAGCTCTTCGCCAGACATTGCTAGGGCCCAGGTACTGACTGCGTGGGCAAATTGCGGCATCTCTGTTTTCAGGGATGAGTTTCCCCGGCTGTATGGCCTTTCTAGGTCTACTTTTCGATCCTACGCTTTGCCTCGCGATGAAACCTGCTTCATGTGTTCGTTTAGAACGTGTCGATGTTAACAGCCCTGTTTCCAACACAGGTACTCGTAGATTGTCAAGTCAGTTTACTGAATCGTATTTTCAAGTGCAATATGCCCATCGCAAACCCCACGTCTCAATTACTGATTATTAAGATCAGGATAGTCAAATACTCTGCTACTGAAAACTTGAAAATACGATTTAATTTTTAAATCTTGACAACCTACGAGTGCCTGGTGTTGTGAAGTATTTACGTGCGCTTGTTGCACACAGCCAGATGAGCTTATAACCCTCCTTAGCTATTGTTGCATAAATCTGTGTTGGGAAACGAAGTAGGTACATGTAACAGTACAATGGTAGTGGGACTGCCAATATTCTGACAGGTTCTGCTGGAAGGCGGGGGCCAGTAAATTTCCCGTCGGTCGTCCGTCTCATGTTAAAGTATGATCTCTCTCTCTCTCTCTCTCTCTCTCTCTCTCACACACACACACACACACACACACACACACACACACACACACTATGCCAGGTTAGCGTCAGTTTTCACAGGAATCGCTGAGTGCGCAGGCACTGACTCAGAGCTATCGTACCTGGATCATGAGACTGTCACGAACCATGCCGGAGCATTATTTAGTAGCAATTGAAAATCGATTATTATCAAGAACACGTACGTGTTTATAGAGCAGGTTTCCGCGTACCAAGGCCCAAGTGACTTCTTTTTTCTTCTTTCTTCTATTTTTGTTAGGTCACACTAGTCGGTCAGTGTCATCTCTTAAGCCTCTGCTTTGATTTTGAAAGCGGTCGATGATGTGTCATCCAAGGGCTTTGTCCTTTTCAACAATGATGCAGTGTGTGTGGAAGGTGCGTGGGCTGTTTATTGACAGCAGGAGAGAGGGAGCTGTTGACTTCGGATTGGGAGATCGTGCAGCGTGTTAGCGTTATCCCATGTTCGTGTTCGCATTTCGTAACAGCAGTTCCCAGCGTGTTCGCGAACGATATTGACAGAGTTACGCAAACAGCGAAGTCCAGTACGAGACCTAATTTGTCAAACCGGATTCCGCTCATGTTCCGCAGTTATAAATGCATCTGTCATGTTAGTCCATTTCATCGTGACTCTCGCTAGGCTCCAGGGTGGGGGTGGGTGGGTGTTTGGGAGTTTAACGTCCTTTTCCACCACATAAGGCTAGGCTCCAGTCAAAATCGCGGTTTCATACATTTTTGAGTGGCGCGGTTTTTGACTGGGTGTCGGCCCGGTGGCATTTTAGGGTGGAAATTAAATGGTGACAACTTAAAGTCCCTACCATGACATGGCGACCTTGCAGAGGTCGACAGAAAAATTAAATTAATCATCACTGAAATCTCCAAGACATCTAACGCGGACATTACTAATGACTTCTTCAGGGGACGTCACTCTGACAATTCATAACAAACATAGCTCCAAGCCTGAAATTTCCGATGTAAACCGGCCGGTTGATGAAGTTTTTGGTTCTGCATCTAATTTTGGATTTACTTTGACTGGGAAAAGAATGTTGTCTGAGGATTTCTCGTCAGTATTGTCAGTTTTATGATGCGCTTTGTTGCAGCAGAGGGGAGTTGCCACGGACAGACACTTTCCTACCATGCTTGTTGGGTGGGTGGGATGTTTGTGGGTTTAACGTCCTTTTCCACCACATACGGATGATATCAAAGACTGGGCAACGATGAAAAAGCCAGCACAAATATTTGGCTCCAGCCGGGATACGAACTCACGGCCCGAGCATTAGAAGTCCAACGCTCTGCCATTCGGCCACCCTGGCTCCCCACCATGCTTGTTGGTGATAATGATAATAATAGTGATAATTATAATGATAGGTACTATACAGGCGCTTTGCCCAATTTCTCGGCTCTAAGTGCTGCGAACTGAACCCAACACACACGCTCACGTGAATCACACGCATCAACACTTTACAACCGCTTGGTGCGAAGGGTCAGCTCGGCTGTTTACGTTCAGTAAGTAAGAAACACTGCACATCGCAACACAAGCCTTGCAACACTAGCCTTGGAACACCAGCCTCGCACGACCAGCCTCGCAACACTAGTCTTGCAGCACTAGCCTGTCCGCGGACACCAAGCTGACAACCCTCGGTCCTGGATGCGCTCAGCTGCATGTCAGCACAACAAAGTCCGCCGTTTATTGAACACGCAATAAAGGACCCAAGGGGACTGAAGAAGAACTTGATCCGGATTGTAGGCTTGCGTTATCTCCCTTGATCCCTGTCAGGTGACATGGGGCGGGCGCATCATTGCCCGGCAAATTGCGGCAGTGTCTGTCTGCTTTTTGACAAATCGCCGTCTTACACGTTGGTCGCTGTCTTACTTTACCGGATCACGCTGCTTTGGGGATGCTCTTACAGAGCCCGGCTTGCATTGATTGCGGAGGGCTTGAAAGCTGTACTGTGCCGTACCGCACCGGTGGCGCAGGTGTCTTTCTGACTTGTCCTGGCTTCACGATCGTGTAGTCATTGTATGGAACCGCGCAGTCAATGATGTCGTGGTCATCACCACCTTCTTTCATTTATCAGTCAGTTTCGAAGATTATACATTTGTGCCACTCGAAGGTGCAACGTCTCCTGCATGTCCTAGGTTTATACTGCCCCGTAGACCGGTTTGCATCCTTTGTCCAACATTACATTTTTGGTTTTTTATTCACGTAGTGCAGGCACACTTAGCCGTGAATTAGTCTTTGGTGCTTGCGCGGCTTAAAGCCCGAAAAACTCGCCGTTCGTTGGGGGGGGGGGGGGGGTCTCTTCGGGTACTCCGGCTTCAACCCCTTCTGCTTTGGATATGTTCAGATCACAAAGATTTTTTAAATAACTTTTGTTGTAATCTGGAGTTCGATAAGTTAGCATGAAGGTGCAGCGTCTCATGAGTGGGATGTGGTAGGAGGAAGAGCGCAGTAGATGTCTTTTCAAGTGGCCAGTCACCCTTGCATTGTGCATTCAAGCATCCAAGATCATCTCTCTCTCTCTCTCTCTCTCTTTCTCACCGGCAATGAATGTGTGAATGATAGTGCCTCCCGAAGATGTTTTTTAGCCAAGTAATCCGGTTTGTCTCTTGTGCTTTGATCATGGTGTGTGTGTGTGTGTGTGTGTGTGTGTGTGTGTGTGTGTGTGTGTGAGTGTGAGGAAAAAAGTATCGACTTTACCCAGAAACCACATCTAATACAAGCTGAAATACAAGGTGTGGAAGTCTGTTGGTATTCCTGTTTTTTTACTCTGTCTTTCGTTCCGATAATTGTGTATGGTTGTTGCCGAATACGCAGGGTCGTCGCCGCCATGCTGGCACTACTGGTTTTCTGGCTTCTGCAGCATCCACAAAGCACCCTGAAGCGAAAGGAAAATGGCCGCTGTCTCCTGGCCTTTGATGTCTATTTTTTCGGTCTCCTATCTATCGTAGTGGGAAATAGGCAAGATCAAAAAGAGTGCGTCAAGGAGACTGAAGTGTCGGCATTTCGGAGCTCTACAGTTATACCTGTTTGATGGTCACTTCAAACTGTCTGTTTGGAACTCGTTGTACGTTATTGATACAGAACCGACTCCTGTGTAGGACCAGAATACCGAGAGGATAAACGGGCTCATTCCATCTTGGCTAAGCCCGCTTATGTTTTGGAAGTTTCGTACGTGAGTGCGCCTGTACGCTCGAACGCTATCTTGATGATCAGCACAGCTCTTAATGCGATACAGTGATCTTTAAGCTGTGCGTGTGCGGGCAAACATACAAATTCTGCCACTGGTGTTATACTACTGGAACGCTCAGTGCGGTCGCCGCGTCATCGAGTACGCTTGCGTTGGCTCAGTGCCAGCATTACAGATGCTGTCACTGTGCAGGTGTCTAGTGGTGTGATGATAAAAACAGCTCAGAACTGTGAGCTCAGAACTGTGAGCATGAAAATGGTGGCAATAAAGACACACGTATTTCCATATTTCAGCTGAAGAGACTTCTTCGATGTATTCGCGAAACCCCCTCAGTTCCTGTTGCTTGGCATCTGGTCTCGGGTTTGTCCAAATAAGTACCGTTTTTGAGCTACAATAGTTCGCAGTATTTTCCTCAGCTGTAAGCCCGTAGTTTCGTAAACAACTCGACACAGAACTGTGTAAATGTAAGCCACGGAGTTTTTCAAGTCGACGCCATTTTTTGAGGTACAGTAGTGAACAGCAGTTTTGTCAGTCCAAATCCTGTCGTATTTTCTGGTAAACAGCTGTAGTCAGAAATCTGCAAACGTGAGCCTCGGATTTGTCCAAATCAATGCCATTTTTAGGTAAGTTGTGAACAGCAGTTTTGTCAGTCCAAATCCTGTCGTATTTTCTGGAAGACGACTCCACAAAGTCAAACAGCATGCAAGCTTGGAACACGGAATCGCTCCTGTTGTGGCAACCGCGAAGTAGCCCATTCACCTGATTACCTTGTCGGTTCAACGTTTGCATTTGGCTCCTGAGCTGACAAGTGACGCGCCTACTCTGACTTTTATCATTCAGATGCGCAGGGGGTGCATTGAGTACAGTAGTTGTTATCTCAAGGGGCCCACACAACAGATAGTCAGTCAGCATAAGCTGGGGCGGCTAGACATTTATTGTTGTTGCTGCTGTTGTTTTTGTTCCAGTTCCCGTGGAGCCGGGACAGTCGAATGGTGGAGCGTTCGACTTCCAGTGCTCGGGTCTTGAGTTCGAATCCTGGTTGGGAAGCAAAACATTGTGTCCTGGCATTTTCCTTGTTGCCCCCGTCTTTGATATCACCCTTATGTGGTTTAAAAGGACGTGAAACCCCTTAAGACCCACCCACCCACACTTGTCAGAGTTTCCATTTCGCAACACATAACGGTGATGTCAAAGAAAGGACAGGGACGAAACCGCCAGCACACGTTTTCGCATTTTCGTTCGAGAACTCCCTCACAGTGGAATGCTCTACGTGCTCGGGCTATTCCGGAGCCTTGCGTGAAGAACTGTTCCAGAATCTGGACCCCTGGAAAGTGGCTTTACATACAGCGCATGCATTGCAAGAATCGTTAGCAAGGAAAGGAGACATATGCACTGTTCAATCTCTTTCACCCAGAAGGCCGCAATTTTCACGGCAGTGGGGCATTTGTTTTTTTGTGTAGCTGTCACAGAACGGCCCGCCTCTAGCGAGCCAAGCGCACTGCAGCTGCAACGTGGTAGTTAGCCATACAATCGGAGATGGCCTTAGGGCCTGCGCGGAATTTTCTTTTAACTACCTCGCTTCACAGCAAAATCAATGCGCATTGAAAGAGCGGCTTCTGGTGTTTTGTTTCTAGAGAGGCACGCTCGTTCATTTTCTGCTGTCCTTGAATGAGGGCGGCTTTTTTCCCCCCTCATGTTGTTTTCGTCCTAATTATGACCAGAGCAGAGTATCACGGTAGTAGATCAGTTACTCTTACAATGAAGTATATGCAGCTATTTCTCATTGTGAACGTTTACTGAACGTTTTATGTTTACAAGATTTACATTTGTACTATTGATGCAGTCAACCGTGTGTAGGAGGCAACTTGCATAAGGCAATCCCCTGCCTGAGGAGGTCAGGGTTTTAATTCTGTTCCGATAATGAACTGCAGAACACTGCTACGTGTCTAAGAAAGCCACTTTTTCCCCTGACAGACCCGACTATACCGTGGAAAACATCGTTGTTTTGTGTGATCGACACATACTGGCGGCTTGAATTTCACAGTCATGTCATCCGTTGTCACGTCTTTGTGGCTTTACTTGGGTTGCAAGCAGCTGTCTCACGCAGTAAGAAACGTAAAGTATTAACAGGGCTGTGCATTTTCGCCGTAGATGTATGGACAAAGATCGTTAACGCGTTGTTATCTGCTATCGAAGAAGGCTGCCTTGAATTTCGCCGCCATTTGCTCCCACATTCGAGCTGCAAAATTCTTTGCAGGTGACAGTAACGCCATTAAGAAAGTTAAAGTTATGTATTCGTATACGAAGCTGAAGAGTAAAGTGTATGAAACATGTGTGTGCTAAGATCGTTCTATTAAACTCTTTGCCACAGATGCTACGTTGCAACTTGATGACAGCGGTAAAAATTGTCAAAGATACCACCGCATAGTGCATGTTTTCACATGAATTCTCTCTCTTTTGCAATTCTTGTTGTGTTCCAGCAGTTGTTGTGTAGCAGTTTTAGCGGAGACACTACGTGACTGTAATATAGTATCTTTGGATTTAGCAAGGAGAAATTGTCAGACAGGTTTTAACGAACCTACATCTCAGATTTCAGTCCGTGTTGATAGTTGCATCCTCTCTCTCTCTCTCTCTCTCTCTCTCTCCTTCCTTGCGGATGCCATATTGATCTCCGATTGAAAAGAAGGAGGTCTCGGCATTGACCAGTGGCAGGAATGAATGGTTGTGCATGTAAGACGGAGCTTCCGTTGGGAGGCCGAAGCGAGGTCGTGTACATACCTATCTCAATCCAGTAATCAGCCGTATACGCAGGCCATGATGGACCGTGTTGTGTCTTGTAGCTACTTTAAAAACCCCTGCTGTGATACGGCATTGGCGTTTCAGAAAACTTATTAACTGGTCCGTGTGTGTGTGTGTGTGTGTGTGTGTGTGTGTGTGTGTGTGTGTGTGTGTGTGTGTGCTGTTGTTGTTGTTGTTAGGTTAAAAATACTCCTGCTGTGATACGGCATTGGCGTTTCAGAAAACTTATTAACTGGTCCGTGTGTGTGTGTGTGTGTGTGTGTGTGTGTGTGTGTGTGTGTGTGTGTGTGTGTGTGTGTGTGTGTGTGTGTGTGTGTGTGTGTGTGCTGTTGTTGTTGTTGTACAGCGACCAGAGGCAAATAGGTGATTGTCTCCCTTTACTCATGAAGGTGTATGTTTGGTAATATTTTTTTAGTCATGTCAACACTTTTTTTTTTTAAATGTAAACGCCCATAAAATTAAAAAAACATATGTTGTTATTTCTATTGTTACTTTTGCTGTTGTTTTCAGGGCTCATGCAAGTGAGGTAGTAGTTTTTCACAGGGTACATGACAAAACTCGTACTACAGCATAGAAGCTGAACGGAGTACAGAAGCTCCATAGAGCGTCGTGCGCTTTCGACGTGTGTACACACGCATGCAGACTGGAACCTGTTATCTGGAGCTCAATCTAGCTTGATTTCAGGCGTCTTGTACTTGAATTCTGTTGTATTTTTCTCCTGGTATGTCGCTCTCTCGGTGCCCTCGCAGAGAAGACACGGGATACAACAGGATATAACTCCAATACTTTATTAACAGAAGATGCGTGGAGAACAAACTCATGAAAGAAGAAGAACCCAGAACGCTGTGCGGGGCTGCTTATATAAACAGGTCAGATCTAGAACATTCCTCAACTTACTGGCAAGTACGGAATCTTTCCAAGGTTACATAATCTACTGACGTTACTGCACCAGCATGTTCTGGGATGGTCTAGAAATTTCCATCGAAATGCAGTGGCTTTTCGCGATCTCTACAACAAATTCCTTGTGTGCAAAACCGGATTCTCTCGTGTACGCAGTCGGGTTGACGTTCAGCATAACGAGGAGACCGCGTTCAGGGTTTGGAGTGACGTGACATTCTGTTCCTGTCAGGTGAGCAGGGAAGTTGGAGGCTGTTTTGTCTAACGTCCTTCATCCACAGCGAAGGTGATCTCAGAGACAGGATTCAGGGAAGAGATCATTTGTTGAAGATCATAGTGGCGATATCGTGATACGTACTGCTGCCGATAATGCCGCACAATACACAATACACCGCACTCCCAGCTTCCGAGCCCTCCGTGGATTCCACCCATTACCAGGGAGGAATACCACTGGAGCCGGCAAAGAGTTGTGGCAGCAAAAAACAACAACAACAACAAAACAACAATACACCGCACTTGGTAAATCAATCGATGAGGCGAGTGGGTGAGTAGGTGTCTGTTTGAGGGTTTAACGTCCTTTTCCACCACATATGGGTGATATCAAAGACGGGGCAGCGAGAGAAAAAAACTCCAGCACAAATATTTGGCCCCAGCCGGGAATCGAACTCACGACCCGAGCACGACCCTGACAGTCGCTACCGCTCGCTTATCCCTTCCCCCCCCCCCCCCCCCCAATCGAAGAGGCATGGGCGCAAAAATAACTACAGTCTGCACAACAGTGTAAAAATCTCTATTCTACCGTGAGTTCATACGGCGTACTCTGATTTCTCCCTGAGACGAATTTCCTCTGTGTATTGATGTAGGGATGATAAACATTGTGTGTATCTGGCTTTCGTCCAAGCCACAACTTCTCCCGCAGGATTCATCTCCGCTGCACTCCTCCTACAATCCGTTGGCACTGATGTTATGCCAATGTTTGGCTGTTTGCGCTTTTTGCTCTTTTTTATTGCGGTGGATGATGTAGACTTTGAGGCGTTGTTCACGTGCATTGACTGACGCTGAAGAAAAATGTTTTTGTGTATGCGTGGCTCGTCAGATGAATGGCTCGGACGTAAATCCCATCTTTAACTGTGTAGTGGGTTATGTTTGTCACACATGAAGTTCCATCGCATCACATTGAAATTCCAACGATCTACCATTCGGCCACCCCGGCTACCCTCTCTTATGTAATGACTTTCATTATTAATTCCTCATGTCAAGTTTGCAGGTGTGTGTGTGTGTGTGTGTGTGTGTGTGTGCTTCTTCGTGGTAACTGACATTGGTATTTCTGTGTTTGTTTCTTGCAGACCGCAAGTTCATCATTGGTAACGCCCAAGTGGAGTCCGTCCCCATCATCTTCTGTAATGATGGCTTCTGCGAGCTCACTGGCTACTCACGGGCCGAGGTTATGCAAAAATCATCCATCTGTGACTTCCTCCACGGTCCACTGAGCAGCTCGTTCGGCATCATGCAGCTGAAGCAATTCCTGCAAGGATCGGAGGAGAAACAGGTGGAGATTCTGTACTACAAGAAAGATGGTGAGTCTCTGCTTGTGTTGGTAGTACGTTTGTCAAGTTGACAGTCGCCTGTCTGTCTTTCTGTTCTGTTTGTATTCGCGCAGGTTCATTCGGGCCGACCGTCGGGCGTTCTCTTCGGGTGCTCCGACTTCCACCCCCCCCCCCCACCCCCCGCCCCCTCTGCTTTGTAAATTAAAAATAAAATTTTTTAAAAAAATAAATGCAATTCTAGAATTCCTAAATTTACATTGCTGAGATGGCCCTTCGCACCACGTGATTGTCATGTGTTCATGTCCAGTGTGTGAGAGAATGTGTGTGATTCACGTGAGCGCGCGTGTTGGGTTTAGCTCGCGGCACTTTGAGCCAAATGTTTGGGATAAAGCGCCTTATTAATAAGCTTATTATTATTATTATTATTAGGTATTCTTGGTATGTCTGAATACATCAATGAACAATGTCTGTCTCTCTGTTCGCCATAACACCTAATTCTGTGTTCTGACATGGCGATCAAAACTGGTGGCTGTACCGAGCCGGACCCTGGAAAGAATCTGGCGGATAAAAAAAAAGGAAAAATGTATGTTATTATCCACCTTTTCCACCTATTTTCTTTTCCAGCTAGTGTATTTTCAAAGCACTTACTTTAATCCCACGGGTTACTGGTCGGCCGGAAGTAACGCCATTGTTCAGTTCGGCGACTTCTCATCACAAATTCTTATGATTACCTCCCATCTCGGAAAAGCCGGGTTCAGCTGCCAGTCAGCAGTACCTCTGTACTGGATATTTTGCGCCAAAAAGAGTGTAAAAACGAAAAGAGAAAAACGAAACAAAAACGAAGAACACCAACTGGATAGACTCTCTCTCTCTCTCTCTCTCTCTCTCTCTCTCTCTCTCTCTCGGGGGGTGGGGGTGTTTGGGTGTTTAGTCTCTCTCTCTCTCTCTCTAAGGAAAGAATGTTTGTGGTGTACATTTTAAAGCCTCGCACGCATGCTCAGATAGGTTTTACGACAACTCAGGCCAGCTGTCGCCCTGCCATTGGCTCCGCTGGAAACCGGACGAAGACCCACCCTTTTTTGGAGGGGGTGGGGAGGGAGGGGAAATGGGGGGGGGGGGGGTAAACTACATGATTCTCGCTTTTGATGATCGCTGGCTGTTTGTGTTTTGGCCGTGAGTCCGTCCTTGGGTGTGGAGTTTTGACAAAAACAGTAGGGTTCTTCTGGTGTTCTTTAGATGTTGAGGACTATTTCAGCAAGCAAGCTGGGAGCGATAGGGTGTGTCCATGCGAGCCGCTCAGCATGTAGATATTATAGGGACCAAGTATGCTGAGCTCACGAAGTTTCGTACGTGCAGCTGACGTCACAGACCACTCAAGACCCAAGCTCACCCCATACCTACACTGCATGATCCCTCCGTGAGGGGGTCGTAAATCAATGATAGGCCTACCCGTGTGATCACGAACACCCACATTATACGCAACATAGCCCGTGCCAGTCGGGAAGTACTACAACTCTGGACGGATCGAAGTACGATCGTATTAATTACCGTAGTTTTCAGTGCAGGACTGATTGATTTGCGTCACTTTCGCACACGTATTTCGTGGAGCGGCAGTAACTGTGTGCGTGCTGAGAATGTTCTGTGTATGCCTGTTCATGGCTGTATAATGTGCGTGAGTGTGTGTGAGTGATAGGCGCATTGAGTTCTGTTTAAAGAAATGCGCTCTATAAATATCATTTATAATTATTATGATTAGAATGAGCGGCTATACTCCGTTTTACGTCGTATATTTTGGGAGTCTATGGTGATATGGACTGTGATTATGTTATAGTACAGAGGACCGTTTTGTTGTGGAATTGTCTCCCTTGCATGAAATACATCAGTAGAATTACAAATCACTGCAGTCGCCTGCGTGTGCGGTTACAAGCAGACGACAAGCGGAATTCTTTTACCTAGGTCAGGTCCCAGCGCGGGTGCGCTGTGGGCCCAATGGGGAGGCTGTTGCCACACAGCCGAGACCTACACACTTCACGGTTGCGACTTTGGCGGTGCTTCCCTTGTTACACCTAGTAATGTGGATGCTTACACGGCCGCAGGTGCCGTAGTTCCCGAACCTGGTTAACGCCTATTTGTGATAAGAAGCGCGGAATGCGGCCCTGTCAAGCAGTCCAAAACTATATGGACCTCCATAGCATCATTATACCATCATCCTCATCATCATCATTATGCATGATAAAAATTCCTTGACTTCGGAGCCTTCCTGGATTGCCAATACCTGGGAGGAATACCACTGGAGCTGGCGAAGTATGGGCAACCAAAAAAACAAAAACAAAAAACAAAAAAAAAACAAAAAAAATCTGACGTGTTCCACGTCACGTGGTCCGTAGCTTCAATAACCCACCCAATCACATCCAGCAGGCGACCCATCACTTCACATATCGCATCCCGTCTCTGGGTCCTATCTTCATAACAGAAATCGAACCTGCAGAAGCGAGTGTGATGGATCAAGGGCTGAACTGCAGGTCAGCAGGCGTCCGATTTGGCGCTCGGTTCGTGTGGTGGCCGACACCCGATTGATCGGACATGTCAGAGTTCTGGAGCTCCGCTCGGTCCAGAACCACCCTTTCCTGCTTGCACAGTGTCAGATGACTGGCTGTATGGGGTTAACGTTAACATCAGCTGTATCGTCGCATAGCTAACACACGTCGGCAACTTTTTTCCTTCATTTTTTTTTTTTTTTTTTTTTGGGGGGGGGGGGGGAGAGGTCGAAATAAATTGAGGAAAAACATAAAAATAACAAGAAAAGGAAGAGACAGAGAGACTGACAGAGAGAGAGAGAGAGAGAGAGAGACAGAGAGAGAGAGAGAGTTGGGTGGGTGTTTGGGAGTTTGACGTCCTTTTCCACCATATCAAAGACGGCTCAACGAGAAAAATGCCAGTACAAATATTCGACCCCAGCTGGGATGCGAACTCACGACCCGAACATTGAGAGTCCAACGCTCTACCATTCGGCTATCCCGGCTCAGAGAGAGAGAGAGAGAGAGAGAGAGAGAGACACACACACACACACACACACACACACACACACACACACACACACACACACACACACACACACACACACACACACACACACTCTCACACACACACACACACACACACACACACACACACACACACACACAAATTGTCGCCACCGTCGTCAATATTTTTGCGTCAAAATAAACACACAACATCAGCAACAACAACGTGCACATTGCAACACGCACAGTGAAAGAGAGAGAGAGAGAGAGAGAGAGAGAGAGAGAGAGAGAGAGAGATCATTGTCTTTTTAAAGAACAATATGACCTTTCGCTGCTAATGCGGCCCCGTCAATGTCTTGACTGAACGTCTGCCTCGTTGGTCGTTTCCGCACCACCGCTGTCCAGATTACGTCATCCCTCGTAATGTAACGGTAATGGTGTCGCACAAAAGCCTGGCCATCCGTCTGAGAGCAAGCAAATGACCAGGGTCCGTATGTAGAACTCGAGGTTAATTTAACCCTCGGCTACGGGCCTAACCCAGACTAGAAAAAAAAAATAACCTAAACAAAATTAAATTTAAAACAAAAGAATGCGAAGAAAGAAAGACAAAAATCCTTCTATAACGGCATAGGCACCTTGCTGGAATGGACCCGCTTCCTGATTTAATACCCCCCCCCCCCCCCCCCAAAAAAAAAAAAAAAAAATCCTAGGGCTAGTTTAGTTCGAGGTTAGACTCTAACCCGGGGCTAAATTCCCTAACCCCGACTTTCACATGCGGGCCCAGGCGAATCTGCCCGACCATCCATCTGCGCGGGGATCAACCACGTGACTTGAAGGTGTACGAGGAGAGCGGAGCACACGAGGAGCAGGCATCTATCGTTGGCGAAACTGGCAAAATAGCAATTTTTCTGTAGGAAAATCGGCAACCCTGTTTGTTTGGGTGTTTTTCTGCAGAAGAGTAGCGCTCAGCGGAAATGACAAAATAGCGGTGTTTACTTTCAGAAAACTGAATTTTTTGCAGAAACACCGACTTTTTTTGCAGCAAACACTGGCGAGAGATGACAAAATAGCACTTTCTCTGTTATTTTTCCGCAGTTTTTTTGTTTGTTTGTTTGTTTGTTTGTTTTTTTTGGTCCTTGAAAACTGTTTTCTGCCGAAAAATCAGATTGTTTTTGCAGGAAAAACTGCTATTTTGGCACCTTTCGCCAACAATAGCTCCTCGTGTAATCCGTTCAACTAGTAAACCTTCAAGTCACGTGGTAACCCCCCCCCCCCCCCCCCCCCCCCCCCCCCCCCCCCCCCCCCCCCCCCCCCCCCGTGTCTGATGACAAGCAAGAGCAAAGTGCATAATCTGTCCATCAGTAAAACCACCCCTATAAGGATCATCTGGGCATCGACCGCCAGCTCGCTGCCCACGACCCGCAGATTTCAGTCTCCGCTGATGTCAGAACCATTTTCGCTGATGACGACTGCGTGGGGTCCATCTGCAGTCCGACTCCAGACAATGAGCTGCAATTAATTGTGCATGCTGTAGGGACAGGTCGGTATTATTATCGCTCACCGCCCAGAACGCGCCCTGGGAGATGAACCATGCACTACTTTTCTCTTTGCCCTGATTGGAGGGTGTTGGCGGCGGATCAGCGTTCTATCTACCGGCGGTATGCATTAGATTAGCGGTGCTGTAACGCTGATGAGGCCCGGCCGTCCCACAGGAACGCGTTCTGCACGTGCTGCACAATACGCCGTCGCGCGCTGCTCTACATTCATCGCGTAACAGCCCGCGTAACATAACGGAGAAGTGCAGCAGGTAATAAGAGCAGTTCGGCGTACAAATTACACGGCGCCGTTCGTAGGTGTTTCAGCAGAGTATGATGCGCAGTGGCAGTGGTTGCTGAGAAGAATGGGAGCCTGAACCCTCTGTTTTTTGTTCACAAAACGTCGACCGTTGATCGAAAAATCAGCTGGTTGTTCGTGTGACACCCGGGGAGGCGGAGGGGGCGGGGGGGGGGGAGATATCAAAGACGGGGCAACGAGAAAAAGGCCAACACAATATTTGGCCTCAGCCGGGATTCGAACTCACGACCCGTACATTGAAAGTCCAACGCTCTACCAATCGGCCATCCCGGCTCCCCTGTGACATACCCGGCCAACGGGTCTATCGCAGTGTGAATGCTTTCTTCGAGTCCCAAGAACAACCGTGTAGATTACACTGTCAAAAGTTAGAATTTTATAACAATGTGCTGTTGGACGCAGCCTGAATTTCCCATTTATGAGTAATGGGACTAAAAGGGATATAGAGTTTTCACAATGAGGTGCCCCCGATTTCGGAAAATACACCAAACGGGTTTGTCGATTTCGACCGTAAAACTGCGAGTTTCAATGAAATCAAAAAACGAGTGTGGTGTATTTGACGTAATCGGGGACACCGAATTGGGAAAATTATTTATACCATATATAATAGTAATCAATAACAACACTGGTTACATTGCTAAACTTTGCATCTATATATAAAACAAGATGGCCACTGACCAGCCCAATATGTTGTTTCCATTTAATCACCTGCTGTCGTCACGGTCGTTCTTTTGTAATGCCATGTATACGGGAGGACACACACACACACACACACACACACACACACACACACACACACACACACACACACACACACACACACACACACACACACACACTCTCTCTCTCTCTCTCTCTCTCTCTCTCAATGGAAACAACTGACCGGGCTTGTCAGACCAATCTTGGTTTTGGAAGAGAGACGTCAAGTTGTTTTCTTTGAAATCTATGACGTTTTCCTCATTGGGATGACGCATAATACATTTGACGTAATAACTTTGACTCGGATACAATTCTTGCAATGAAAGCAGCCCCATGAAAATTGAAGTGTTGCTGCTGCGCAGTGTAAAGATCGAATTTATACCGGCTCAATGTGTTTAACAGACAAGTCTGCGCGGCGAACGTTTTTTTCACTATGTGTTATGTCTGCTGCGCGCGCGCGCACACAGACACACACAGACATACGCGCGCGCGCACGCACGCACGCACGCACGCAGACTTGCGCGAGCCGCGTTTGTGCATGTGCTCCATTGAGACCTATGTGGTGTTCTCTCACTCTACTATGCTATTGAGTGAGAGTCAGTGGGAAAAACAAAGCTCACTACATCAATGAAACTCCCGCTTTCCCCGTCTACAAATAGAGAACTTCCGAAAAGTGACGACACACCCCCACGTCAATCAAACATGACGTCGGCAAACTGACGCTGATACAGTTTTGCGTCAGTGCGCGTGTGCCTTTTCTGCGATGTTTGTGAGGCGTGTGGCTTGTGTAAAGGAAATGTGCTTCGAGCACAAATTTTCGAGTCAACTGACGACAACGGCTGCAGTGAATTTTTCTAATTTTTTTTGTATATTTTTATGGCACCCCAGGCTCATTATCTATGTATAGTAGGAGCGATTTTGAGATCTAAAGTGTGTTCACCAGCACTTTCATCAGGTACGGTTTACGCCAAAAGTATAAAAGCGACAACATCCAAAATTCACTCAGTTGAGAGTCCGTATTCATGCTATCTATGTCCCAAAAATGGAGTGGTTTAGGTAAATATTACGCCTTTAAACGCCAGAAAGCCACTTTTTTTGAAAAGGGCGATAACTCGCAAATCATGTGTGCAATTGTACCTGGATCGGGCCTTCTATTCAACAATCTTGATTCATTTAGAAACCCCAAATTTGAAATCGATCGGTTTAGTATTTTCGGAGAAATAGGCATCTGAACTGGGTTCACATGCAATGTCAACTCAGGCTCGGTTTACATGAAAACTATAAGAGCGACCATTTTCTAGTAGTGAGTCAATTCAGAGTCCGTATTCAAGCTATCTACTGCCAAAAAATTGAGTGATTTAAATAAATATTACGCCTGTACACGAAAGACAACCAACTTGTCTCAAAAGGGCGATAACTCCCAAATCACTTAAGCAATCATCACACGCTTGAATCGTCTAATGTAACATTTTGATAAATTTGGATACCCCAAATTTGAAGCCATTCGGTTAAGTATCTTCGAAGAAACGGGCCCGGACACAATTCACACACGCACACACGCACACACACACGCACACACATCCGCACAGACGGCACTCACTGAGGAGGAGAACTGCGTTCGGAACACCATACGCGTCAGCATCGATGACGCAAGTTTTCTTACGTCATTGTCAGAGTTACACTTGCATAATCGTCTCTGCGGGAGATCGGCAGTGACGTGCGTTTGTACCACAGATGCTTGCCTATGAACGTGGAAATTTTAGCCCGTCCTATTATGTTGTTTCCATTACTATGGAAACAACATAAAAAAATGAACAGTATCTGTCTGTCTGTGTGAGCGCGATAAAACCTAACTTCTCACATCACGATTAAAATTGGTGGATGTACTCAGAAGAAATCCGGGCTCATTCTGGCCGGAAAAAACATCGGAAAATCGGAGTTTAACGTCCTTTTTAAAATCGCCAAACAAGGAGACCAGAGAAACACACACACACACACACACACACACACACACACACACACACACACACACACACACAATTTAGAGTTCTCACATGAAGAATAACACTGGTGGCTGTACGCAGGTAGGGGTGGGGTGGGGGGGGGGCGGTGGCCCGCAATCATTATGGCGGAAATAATCTTGGAAAATTGGAGTTTGGCGTCCTTTTCCACCACGTATCGCCAAACAGGGAGACCAGAAAGCACTTATTACACATATCACATCATCAGCCGCGGGCGAAGCCGGGTACATCAGCTAGTTTGAAATAAATACAGTACGAAATGTTGTAGTAGGCGTGTAGGGTAGTTCAGGTGTCTCAGTTTGACTTTTGCTGTGTTTCTCAGCTATGTTACTTTCGCTCAGCACTTCGTTTCATATCAGCAGGAGAGCCTGTCACATCCACATTAATGATGCAGCGATGAAAGGCATTTGTCCCGCGATGGATATCATGATTGTAGCTTGTCTGGATATCATGATTGTAGCTTGTCTGGATATCATGATTGTAGCTTGTCTGGATATCATGATTGTAGCTTGTCTGCACCAGATGACAGATGTACGTTATTAAGGGAGCAGTCCCCAGTCTTCGCTAGAGTGCACAATGCAGTGCGATATCGACCAGATATAGGAGCAGGATCGGTGAAATTTAGCTCTGTGTTCCACGATGTGCCTTGTGTTTTTGGTAAAAAAAAAACCATCTGGCAACATATCTTTGGTTTATCTATGGTTGTTGTTGTTGTTGTTGTTGTGTGGGAATCAAAAATCGGGGTAAATGCCGCGCAGCGACAGTAAGTGTTCCGAAAGGTTTTACTTTGTTGATTTTGTTTGTTTGTTGTCTTTTTTCCCGTTTGTTTCTTCAATTTTGTCCCTTCGTTATTCATCTTCACATTATTTTTAATGCCACGTTTAGTTATGCAGTATTTATAGCTATAAGCATAGTTTCAGTGTCTCACATCAACTGTTTCAGGACAAAAGTTGCCTTTTTTGTGACACCTAGTTATCTTGGAGGCGCGTGTGATTTGAGCTGTGGTGTAATACAGAAAAATCGACTGCAGTTTCAACATTGTTGGATACACCCTAGGGCCCCCCCCCCCCCCCCCCCCGCCTTCGCCCTTACACTTTTTTTCGGGCGGGGGGGGGGGGGGTAGTTTTTGGTTTTTGTTGTTCTTGTTGTTGTTGGTGGTGTTGGTTTTAAGGTTGAGTCTTTGATGTTTTCCGAGAAAAATACAATAGCATGATCCGGTTAAAGTAGGAGACATGCGTCGCATGTCAGATGTTATTAATTGAAAGCGATTAATCGATGCCAAAAGCCAAATTGAGAAGTAAGTCTGACTTGTCACTGATGGACGTTGAATCTTATACCTGATGGTTTGCGTGCCGAGGCCAGATTTTAAAGAGATACAATACAATGCAAGCTGAAGGATTATTCCCGATACAAACCCATTTGGGGTACATGGAAAATAGAACACATTGCCAGCAAGTAAACTTCATTTTGGTAGTTTCAACATAATGATAACGCATTCACAATCATAATGACATACACAGAGAGAGAGAGAGAGAGAGAGATCCTAAGGAACCGATAATCCATCATCCAGTATGAAGCGTCGCCCGTTATCCCCGTTTCCGGTCCAGCAGCCTCGGTTTGATCCTCGTAAAATGGCGGCGCACGTGAGCGAGGGGCGTGTGGTGCGCGTGATTTGATGTCGTCAGTGATTGGCTGAGTTACGAGGTCGCAGCGACACCTCGGTAGATTTCGTGTCTGGCGCCAGGGTAGGCAACTGTTTTATGGCCCGGCGGCTGGATGAAACGCTTCTTCCGCCTATGTCGCTTCCACACTTTCTCAGTAGTGATGGCCAACTTCTTAAAGTCTCTTCAGCATCCATCCCCCCTGCACACACACACACACACACACACACACACACACACACACACACACACACACACAGAGCCAGGCCTTACCATGTTGAAAGCTGTTTAAGCTATTGGTTCTGTCGGATAATTTTCCCTTCGTATCTCTCTTCCGAAATGAAATTCGAATTAGCCAGGTTGTTGTTGTTGTTGTTGTTGTTGTTGTTGTTGTTGGTGGTGGTGGTGGTGGTGGTGGTGGTGGTGGTGGTGGTGCTGTTGCTGCATGCTGCTGCTGCTGTATTGCTTCCCTGTACGGGAAGCCATGATAGCCGAGCCTCGGATTTTCACTGCTTTGTCTGAAATTTGTGCTGGCTTTTTTTCTCGTTCCTCTGTCTCTGATGCAATGGAAAATCTCCAACATTCGCATACAACCAACCAGTCAACCTTAAGTCTACGTGATGGCTAAAGGGATTACCACACTAACTTTTCCCACACAAAATTTGAAAATAAATGCAATTCTACATTCCGAAACTTAAATAGCTGAGCTGACCCTTCGCACCAGGTGATTGTAATACGTGTATGTCCAGTGTGTGAGAGAATGCGCGTGAGTCACGTGAGCGTGCATGTTGGGTTCAGCTCGCGGCGCCAGTTCAAGAAACTGGATAAAGCGCTTATACAATATTCAGTTATCATTCTTCTTCTTCTTCCCCCTCCTCCTCCTCCTCCTCCTCCTCGTCTAGGAGCAGACTAGAGGGCCGCTCTTATGTATACTTTGTCGAGAGCTAGATCGTTATCGACAATAACGCTGGTTTTTGAAGCAATTATCAGTAAAACATCGAATGACTACGGCAGCATGTAATCTGGACTCAGTGATATCGATCGTTCTTGAAAACAACCCTGAACTAACTTCAAAACTGGAGAGTTCTCGAACAGCTCAGTGAATAACATCAGCATCATATTTTATTTGGTCTCAGCCGACTCTGAGACTTTTTCAGCTGGGTTTTTCCCCCTGTCAGAGCCACACGTCTTGTTGTAAGGTTAGCTGTACTTGTAGTGTGTGGAACTTAAGACGTATGTACGATGCACACCTTCCTTGTGATAAGACTCAAGGGGCTGTCGACATTTGATCATCGCAAGGTTGACATTTTCTCGTTTAATCAGTGCCTGATGTTAGTGTGTAGTCCCAGGGCGTTCCTGCTGCCATGTACACGATGTCTCTTGTGAGTGGGAGTCGAACTGCAGTACCCTTTTGTTTTGTGTGGGTACTACGTTTAGCGTGTCTCGTCTGAGTGGGAGTCGAACTGCACTACCCTTTTGTTTTGTGTGGGTACTACGTTTAGCGTGTCTCGTTTGAGTGGGAGTCGAACTGCACTACCCTTTTGTTTTGTGTGGGTACTACGTTTAGCGTGTCTCGTTTGAGTGGGAGTCGAACTGCAGTACCCTTTTGTTTTGTGTGGGTACTACGTTTAGCGTGTCTCGTCTGAGTGGGAGTCGAACAGCACTACCCTTTTGTTTTGTGTGGGTACTACGTTTAGCGTGTCTCGTTTGAGTGGGAGTCGAACTGCAGTACCCTTTTGTTTTGTGTGGGTACTACGTTTAGCGTGTCTCGTTTGAGTGGGAGTCGAACAGCAGTACCCTTTTGTTTTGTGTGGGTACTACGTTTAGCGTGTCTCGTTTGAGTGGGAGTCGAACTGCAGTACCCTTTTGTTTTGTGTGGGTACTACGTTTAGCGTGTCTCGTCTGAGTGGGAGTCGAACAGCACTACCCTTTTGTTTTGTGTGGGTACTACGTTTAGCGTGTCTCGTCTGAGTGGGAGTCGAACAGCACTACCCTTTTGTTTTGTATGGGTACAACGCTTAGCGTGTCTCGTTTGAGTGGGAGTCGAACAGCACTACCCTTTTGTTTTGTGTGGGTACAACGAATAGTATTTCTAGTAGAAGGCTGTGTCTTGAGTTAGTGAGTGCTCTTGCCTAGCGTATGGTGTTAGCGTTTGTAGGATTGCAGCTCTGGGTCTAATTCGTTTTCTGTTGCGGAATAGTAAGTCCGGATTCCATGTATGAACCCGCGCGGTGAAGTGTGTGTGTGTGTGTGTATGTGTGTGTGTGTGTGTGTGTGTGTGTGTGTGTGTGTGTGTGTGTGTGTGTGTGTGTATGTGTGTGTGTGTGTGTGTGTATGTGTGTGTGTGTGTGTGTGTGTGTGTGTGTGCCTAATGGAGCAAATAAAAGCGACATAAAAGGGACAGAAACCACTTAACTTTCACAAAGGACGGCACAGGTCAACGTTTCGGCTTTCGCCTTCCCCAGGACACAAACAAATGGGACATAACTTCAACAAACAAACAAAAGGTAACTCTGCGGACGTACTAACATACACGGTGCGGGGGAAAAAAAACACGATGGGCGAGAAAAGGACCAGAAAACAATAGTAAAAATATCACAACACCCATCCTTTGGTGACAGAAGACCATGGACTGTGTGTGAAAAAAAAAAAAGTGGGGCAGAAAAGAATAGTAAAAATAGCAGACATCACAACACCCATCTTTTGTTTAAATGAGTTCGTTGTTTGAGAATTGTCTATTGTCTCGAAGACGATACTAGAGAGATTTCTGATATGGGATGGAGCGGGTATGTCTTTCCCGAACGCAGAGATGCCACTTTGAATTGTGAATTTAACTGTACAAAATCGACTTCTGCCGATGAAGAAATGTTTGCGCATAATTACTAGTATGGCGACATTTTCTACTTTTTTGCGAAATACTAACAGATTTTATACTGACGGATACTTGTATACAGCCACGTAGTTTGGTTGAGGAGAGTGTGTCTCGCATAAGCAAAAGCTTCAGTGACGAAAGCCACCTTCCATCTGTGTACCATTGAGTCAGATTTGCTTAGTTTGCGAAATGTCAGCACAGAAATAACACTGGCACGATACATCGGGGAAATTTGCCTGTTACGAGTACACTCCAAACTTTTTCATGCTCTGAAATACCCATCGGCACCTCTTATTTTGGCATAGGCATTTTTTTAAATTCTATTTAAAACAGTTTGTCTAACATAGGAATTTTCCCAAACGAATGGCAGGTTGGAGTGAAATAAGTGGCTCCTGTGAGATTTTTTGCAGTATACCCAGACTCAGGATATACATGTATATGCAGTGTCTATACGTGCAGTAGATGTCTTTCATGTGTATGTTGTGTTTTGTCTTTTTTCCCCCCTGGTGTGAACTGCAGTGCGAAGTAAAATAATGAAGAGGAGCAGAGGTTCTCTGGCCTTGGTAAAGGGCAGAGAATTAGACGCTATGTAAAAGGGTTGTCTCCCTTGAAAGACTCTTTCTATACAGCCACAGAATCAGTCTTCTCCCTTCTCTCAAGATCACCCAGACACCTTCCCGTATCTAGAATATCCCTCTCCTCCTAGTTTCCTTTGGTAATCGCCAGACAGCAGCCACAGTGTAGTTTCAAAGTCAGATTAATTTTCGAAGAGAAATTGGTTTGGCCAGCCATTACAGTCACGTGACTCCAGCGGGGTTTCTTCGGGATTTGTCATCCCATCGCTCCGCTTTAGTCCATTTGTTATCTAAGATCCACTAGGAGAGAGAAAGGGAGAGAGAGAGAGCGCTCGCGGCTGGAAAGTAGGGTATGGCTATGTTTGATGGAGGAATTGTTATTTTGTTGACCTCTTTCAATATAATTTTCTGAATTTGCCTAATAGACATCTTTTGGTTGGTGTAATGTACATCCTGTGCGATCTCCTTTTTTTTCCGAGAATTCTAAGTCAACACTCGGCTGACAGCTGGCAAAGGACCTACAATGATTGACGTGTCCTGACTGCCTACAGCGGGAGCTTAAAGAAAAGTTTAGTACTGGAATAGCCTTGCCTGGTAATGAAGATTTGTGTCCTGCAGTGATCCCTCCTATTCTCCCGCCCGGTCTCCCTCTCCCACCATCTACCTTCTACTCCCCCCTCCCCCTTCCCCCCCCCCCCCCCCCCCCCCCACCCCACCCGAGTTCTGTTTCTGTTCCTAGCCCCTGTCCACCAGGGCCCGTATGTAATAGTCGAGGTTAGGTATTTTAGCCCTGGGTTAGAGTCTAACCTCGAGCTAAACTAGCTCTAGGGTTAAATTTTCTGTTGTTTTTTTTTAATTTAAAAATCAAGAAGCGGGCCCATTCCAGCAAGATGGCTAAGCCGTTATAGGATTTTGTCTTCCTTTCTTCGCTTCCTTTTTTTTTTAATTCAATTTTGCTTTTGGGTTTCTTTTGTCCTAGTCTGGGTTAGGCCAGTAGCCGTGGGTTAAATTAACCTCGACTTTTACATACGGGCCCTGACGACTCCCACGGAAACTGCGTTCATTTACAGTCGATGACCGAACTCACGCCGACGCCCTACAGATGAGCAAGTCACAGATTGACTTCGTATAATTAGGCATGTCCGCATATCTACGTATAGATCTGTGCCGCCCGCGTTCCTGCAGGCTTGGTCCTGGGCCTCCCGATAGCTGTATCGAAGTTGATTGCACAACGGGATCGCGTGTGACATTCGCTTTTTTACATTTCGCCGCAAGCCGGCCCGGCCTGCCTGACAGTTTTCTCCTTTAGTCCTGCCACAAGACAGGCTTCCTAATGGACTGCACTGGAATGGGATAAGGGAAGGGGCACGAGGGGAGGGGGGATGTGTGTGCGTGCGTGTGTGTGTGTGTGTGTGTGTGTGTGTGTGTGTGAGAGAGAGAGAGAGAGAGAGACAGACAGACAGACAGACAGACTGTGTGTGTGTGTGTGTGTGGATGAGGGGTGGGGGTTAGGGTGATTGTGTGGGAAGGGGGGGGGGACGAAACGTTCGATGCTCCTCTGTCTGTCAGTGAACATTTTGCCCACGCAGTCCTCTAAAGCAAAACCATGAAAAGAAAATAAACCAATGTCGTGCGTGCGTACTTCACTGGGTTTATTATCCACGCATGAATGCAACGGTCGAGGCCCGCACCGTACGACACGCACACGGCCCGAGCTCAATGTCCAAGGGAACAACACGTGTGGCATGACAAATTAACAACGGCCTTAACCCGGCCCCCGTAGTGTAGAGGTTACCACTTCGGACCATGGACCAGGAGACCCGGGTTCGAGTCCCAGCCGAGGCAAGCGGTTTTTTTTTTTTCCTACCTAGGTCGGCCCCTACCTGCTATGGGCTCAGTGGGGAGGCTGTCGCCACACAGCCGAGATACTATGATACCCACTTCACGGGTGCGACTTTGGGGGTGCTTCCTTTGGTATGACACGTTTGATGATGTGGATGATTACACGGCCGGCACCGCAGGTGCCGTAGTTCCCGGGCCTGGTTAACGCCGTGATATTCATGACAGGATGCGTGGAATCTGGCCCTGTCCCGCAGTCCCAAACCACACGGACCTCCATAGCATCATCTTACCATCATCCTCATCTCCATCATCATGCATAATAAAAATTGCTCCAGTTTCGAGCTCTCCGTGGATTCCACCCATGACCCGGGAGGAACACCAATGGAGCTGGCGAAAAGGTGGGGCAGAAAAAAAAGGAACGGCCTTAAAACCTTTATGTTCCTGACGCCGCTGAGATGAAAAACTACCGCGTTCGAAGCTCTAAGCTTATACACCAGATAGAAGGGTGTTTCATTTGGCCTTCGCGACCGTTTTCGGGACTTTGTGGCTTCTACTATTAGAGAAATACGACTTTCTTTGGGCCTTCGGTCCATTCCTGTGTAGACTGGGACTCGAAAAATCTTCTAAAAATAGCATCCAATCAGCGCCGTCTAGTTCTCAGTCCGCATCCAAATAACGTCGTCTGCGCAGTGCGTGGTTCTCTTCACGGACAACACGTAGTGCAATATTTTGGGCGCAGTTTCGTGAAAGAGTGTTACAGCTAATGTGTCCGACTGAATCAGGCGATCGCCGTGGCAGAATGGTCAGACAAGTGTGCTGCGCGTCGAATTACAACGTAACATCGGAGATGACGGAGTGGTCGACAAAGCATTGCACTGTGATTTTTTTTTTTGATGTCTTAAAATGCGTGCATGTTGCGGCAAGGGAGACAACTCATGCAGGCAATAATCTCAGGCTGAAACAAGCTGAAAATAATAATAATAATAATGACGACTTACAAGGCGCCTATACATGAAATGAAACAGGGTCTAAGCGCCGTACATCATAATTACATACACCACTTTCGTACACACCGACTCACAGGAACATTCAAAGTTAAACAATATCTCACAACAAGCAGGCTGACACGGTGTGGAAGGGCAGAGTAAATCAGTAATCAGTTTCAAATAGGTGGGTTTTGAGGCAGCGTTTGAAGCTGGCACTGGACTCTGTGTGTCTAAGTGATTTAGGAAGTTGGTTCCAAAGAGCTGCAGCCTGAAAGGAAAAGGATCTCTGATCATATGTTTTAGTGTTGACCATATGTTTTATTGTGCTGGTGAATGCGACTGAACTGGCCGCTTCTGTGCACACTGTGAAATACCTCGTTGACCACAAAGTTGTTCAGAACTGTCCACTTTCCTTGTCACCGAGCGTGTTTGTTTTTTCCTTCATAGTGATTAGTTGTCTCGGCTCAGGTCTCGGTTAGCTTGTTTCGGGTCATCACAGAGGGTAAACGTAGTGAATCCCGATGGTACAGAGTTGAGCCCTGTACGTGTGTGTGTGTGTGTGTGTGTGTGTGTGTGTGTGTGTGTGTGTGTGTGTGTGTGTGTGTGTGTGTGTGTGTGTGTGTGTTCGGTGACAACGTGACGCAAAGACTTGTAAGAAAAATCTCTCAAAACATACTTCCCGCTACCGCTGAGCTAACGTGATGGGCGCATTCTCACGCTAGCTCTTAATCGCCCGCGCGTGCACGGTGTAAATCCACAGATTACAGAGATGAACGAGAACAGGGAGGAGAGAAGCAGGGGAGGGAACCTTCTTTGTAAAGGATTCTGGGCCTTGGCGGTTGTTATTTTTTCCTGTCTTGAAGCAGAGGTTGGGACAGAAGTTCTGCTGCGACGGCGGCTTAGCGCTGTGACGCCCACAAAATCTTGTTCCTGCTGCTCTCCCGATTCCCAGCTGCTTGCGTCAACATCCAGTAGGTGGAAAAGAAAATAAAGAAAATATGGCGATATTGACCCTAGCTGCACGACCAGCTTGGTTACATTATCGGCAGCTTTTCTGGTTTCGCCTCTAGCTGAGATGTCTGTATGTGCAAGATGTCAGTAGGTCTTCTAGTGTCAGGTCTTGGACGTGTTGTGCAAGAAGTCTGTGGGTTTCTGTATGCGCAAAATGTGAGTCGGTCTGCAGGTGTTAGGTCTTCAAGTGTTGTGCAAGAAGTCTGTTGGTGTTTCCAGGTGGCGGCAGCACTGAATACGTACTCACGGGTTGGCGTGCAGCAGTCTGCTGTGCATGTCTGGCTTCAAATACCGCCTATGTCCACGCAGCTCCCAGCTTCCCACTCATGTTTCACGTTAAAGATCTAAGCTCCCAACAAAAAGCTTTCCGAATTGTGAAATTTTTTTACAGAGTCGACCGTGCAAGCACAGTCAACTCTGTCACAGTTGCGGAGTTTTCAGCGTCCCTGAAACCCCAATAAAAGCCAAGAGCAACCTGATTTAACAGCTCAGTCTGCGTTTTGACACTGAGCGAGAAAGATCGTGCAGCACTCAACATCCCCTACTAGACATTGTAGCGATGTGTCTCCATCACTGACCAAAAGCCAAATAATGTCACGGCAAACTCGTGTTCTGGTTTTATAAGGGTCCCCGAAGCGCTGAAAACTCTGCAACTGTGACAGAGTTGCCAGGATTATGCACAGTCGAAGGAGTCGCACACACACACAAAACAGTCTCTCTTAATGAGTAGACCGATGTTTGCAGTACCCGTGGACACTGACGATTGCTGGCCTTGCGAACAAAAACTGCAACGGCCCGAAGGTGTCCTGTTCCGGCAACCAGCACCAGCACGGCTTCGGCAGACGTTGCGCTTTTCGGCTTGTGTCTTGGTACACCCCAGTGTGAGGCTATAATTGAGTATTTGTCTCAGTGATAAAACGGGAGGGGGGGGGGGGGGGGGGGGGGTTCAAACTGTTCGAACCTTTTAGTTCCGTCTTCTACTTCGAACTGTAATAATAATGATAAAAATAAGTCTTATAAAGCGCGAAATCCCCACCATTGTGGGCTCTAAGCTGTACTTCAGACTTGTTTCGATTTCACAGTAAGACCCTCTCTCTCTCTCTCTCTCGACGGCAAGAATGAAAACTGGACCACTGGACCAATGTCTTTTACCGTTGACAAATTTCATTTCATTTCATTTCTCTCTTACATTTCCCCATTGACAAACCGACCATTGTGCATTCTTTCCACTACCACTACCCGTACCCCCTTCCCCACCCCACCCCCTCCTTTTCTCATCAGTCTTATTAGGGACTTTTTTAAGAACAGTTTTTAAACAGTGTTAGTTTTTAAACAGTGCAATGCAGCAACCTCCCCGGCACAAGCCACGCAGCCAGCAAACGGGCTATGAAATTCTCGCTCCATCTCGATTTGAATGTATTACCTCTGTTCCTTCATTCCGTCCGCCATTTTCTTTTCTCTCTGGGAGATATTCAGTAGGGGAGGAGCGTTTTCAATCCGCACCTATCGATCTGCTGTCAGGGGAAGGGGGTCATCAAAGTGAAATATTTTTGAAGAAAGCAGATAGCTGCAGTTTCCTCTCCGCTGTCTGGTTTGCCGTGATGGGTCCGCGGCGAGAGAGGGGCTGTGTCAAGGGTGCACTTTACTGTCTCAAAACGTTCCTTTGAGTGTAGTTTCTCTTGAGAAATCGCGCGAAGCATATGCAATTTAGTTTTAGTAACTAGTTCTAAGAACTGCTTGTATTACTACTGCGAACGCTGCTACTAGGGACGGTGTGTGAGTGTGTGGAGAGGGGAGGGGGAGGGGGCGGGATGGGGTAGGGGACTCAGATGGATAGTTACGCTGTGCCTATAGTTCTAGTAACTAGTTCTAAGACATAAAATTAGTGTAGTAATGCGAATACTACTGCAACACTACTACTACCTCTCCCCCCCCCCTCTCTCTCTCTCTCTCTGTATATGTGTGTGTGTGGGGGGGGGGATGGGGTAGGGGACTCAGATGGATAGTTACGCTGTGCCTATAGTTGTAGTAACTAGTTCTAAGACATGAAATGAATGTACTAGTAATGCGAATACTACTGCAACACTACTGCTACTCTGTGTGTGTGTGTGTGTGTGTGTGTGTGTGTGTGTGGAGGGGGTCAAGTGGGGAGGGGGCTGAGATGGATAGTTCCGCTGTGACTGCGGATGTACTGCACGGTTTGTTTCATTTGCATATACAGTAATTCAAGCGAGGGTGACCTCGTGGTCAGTCACAAAGTTGCTGTTACGTTGTGAAGATAATGTGTCTCTGGTGTCACAACAGCTAAATACACAAACAATTCTTTCTTTTAAAAAAATCAGTCGCTGCAGTTGTCATCGTCCGTTGAAATGTGTGCTTTCTGAAATGCCTTCCACGTATCTCTGTCTCTCGTACATCCACAGCAGTCAGCAGTCAGCAGTCATCTAAAAAAATAACTTGTTGGCTGCGCTGTGACTGTCACAGAAATAAAAGTAATTTTGTCATGTTCAAGATTCAGGATTCAAGATTCAAACGACTTTATTGTGTCCACCAAGAACAAATTTGACCAGGGGCATGAATAAATAAAATAAAGGGTTAATAATTAAAAGCAGCTTCACTAATGTATGGCTAAGACGAGCAAACTAAAACTGATAAGAAAGGACAACAATGCATCATACTGATTCAACACTAATTTACCAGCTAACAGAACTAAACTGAGCTTATTACACTGGTGGTTAAGAGTAAAGATTACCGTAACTAAATACACTCAAATTCCAATACTATCTACATACCACATTCGAATTTTGTTTCTGCACCAGGCAGGTTCAGATGCTTTAAAATGCACCTTATTAATCACCAGCAGCACAAACTGAAAGACATCATCGACGAGCTAGAGTCGTGTTGTCAGTGCTTACAAGTTTGAACCATGCGTTTGCCATAATAATATGACAAGGGGCCATGCGTTTGCCATAATGTGACAAGGGGCCATGTGTTTGCCATAATATGACAAGGGACCATGCGTTTGCCATAATATGACAAGGGGCCATGCGTTTGCCATAATATGACAAGGGACCATGCGTTTGCCATATGACAAGGGACCATGCGTTTGCCATAATGTGACAAGGGACCATGTGTTTGCCATAATATGGCAATATTCATTGTTACCGCGGACTGACAACTGGCGTGGTAGGTTTTTACCTTGATGCACGACGTCACCGACATACACTACAAGTGTTGTGTATGTCTCCGATGACATGTGTGTCACCTTTGCAGTTAGTAGACGCCTTCCTTTACAGCAGTACGTGTATTTGTAGACAGCGACAGTCTTTGCCAAGCTTCTGTCTCTACTATTGTACTGCTCTAGTCCGGGCGACTCTTCCCAAAGGTTTTTTTTTCAAGGGCTGCCCGAGCTAGTGCATACTGTACTGCCTGGACTGTCATTATGCGAAAGCGCTGTACATAAAGAAAGAGGGGTAATCCGTCGGTAGCCACATGAATGCAGCGGTTATTTCCCTTGCACCACTAACCCATTCAAGGTCGCTTTTATTCCTCTCTCTCTCTCTAGGCATAATTCCCGAGGTGTTTTGCCCAGTCTTGTCACATAACGTTGTCAACAGGCAGCAGTCTTCCCGTCTGTCGGAAGTGAGCGGAGAGGGCGGTCAGATAATTAGTCAGCCTGCCAAACACAGGTAACAATACCTGCGCATAACTTTTCTGTACTCGATGTGTTCTTCTGTCTGAGAATCAGTAGTAAGCAAGGATACGGTGGTTGAGAAGTCAGTGCTAAAAAGACACTCGTTTGTTCAATGTGTAGAATCGCCTTTCTGCTGATACAATCAATTAAGCTCGAACCAACTTACATATATATATTCTAAAATCTGTTTATGCTCGACAAATTTAAATAAAGATACAAGGGTGTTGGTTTAACGTCCTTTTCCACTGTATATGGGTGATTTCAAAAGTAATAAATGGCGATACAAAGATAGAAGAGTGAGACTACCTTTTCAGTTTACTGAAATATTTTTCCCAGAGAAGTTCGAATCTGATCGAAGTTCACAGATTACACAAGCAACCAAGTCTGCTTCCTCCGTACTGTCAAAGTTTGGATACATGTCACTTGCACTGTCTGGGGATAATTTATTGATGCAGTACGTATTGTTGACGTGTGTTCACAAGACACACGTCAACAATACGTACTGCATCAATAAACCACACCTAGATTTAAGGCAGTACTCACTTGCGTGCGTCCAAACCAGAAAATAGCCCGTAAGTATAACCAAATAAGTCGTAACCAGTCGCACCCGATTTAAAACACACACACACACACACACACACACACACACGCGCGCGCGCGCGCGCGCGCGCGCGTTTTTAGTGTATGCTCTGAGAAAACAGAGAGAGAGAGAGAGAGAGAGCTATTTGAGGTCATAACCAACCAACACAGAGTAACTTCCCCCCTTATGCCACGCCACAATCAGCCCTGAGTTTGTGACACACACTCCATAAGGCACGACACGTGGTCCGTCTCCATGCTCGGGTCCGTGAAGCTGCTTCCGCCACTGTCCGCCACGTGTCACCACCAGTACACACTGACCGTTTGTGCATGCAATGTAACAGTTCCCGGCGTGATCCATGGTCACTTGGAATGGATACTTCATGTCTGGGTGATTTAGTTTGTCAATAACGCGACCTGTATCTAGCTTCACCCGGTACACTGTGTTGGCGCCAGCGTCAGACACCAGCACGTCTCCGTTTGACACACACAGGTTATCTGGCCAATGCAGATCCACAAGCGTGTTTTGGTCGACAACAGTTTTCAGCAGCACACCAGTCCGCGTGATGACGTCCACACTAACAGGACCGTCACCGTCCTTATAGCAACTGACAACAAGCGTGTCGTTCTCAATCACTGACGCCACTCCGTAATACTGCCTGGCGGTCTTCACCTGCGATACGACGGTCGGGTAGTCGCTGACATCCACAAAGTAAATGTGTTTTTCGGCAGCTGTGACGGCCACTTCACTTGCACTGTCATTGAGAAGAGTAAGGCGAAGTGGCATTGCATCAATTGTAACGCTTTTGCCAGTTTTGGTGGGGTTGGCCAGGTCAGCTGTCTTGACCATTGTATTATTTATGTCAGTCATGATTAGTCGTCCGTCATCCGTGGCCACGATGGCTACAATCAAAGGATTCTTCTTCTCTGCGCCAGTTTCGGTCTTTGCCACAAACACCTTTCTCGGCGTCGCCGTCATCGGATCAAACGTGTGTCCACCTGCACAGGGAAAGATGTCAAATTTATCATACCGCCTTGCAAAATTTCTTATCGTCAGTTATTATCGGTAGACACACCGTAAAACAAGAACAATTTCTTTAATGGTTCACCCTTACCATCATAGTTAAATCTTTTACAACTGTGGCAGCTTACAACAATATGATTATTCATAGTTATGATAAAAAAGAGAAAAGTACAAGGTAAACTGTGTATCACTTACTTGGCGTAACTTTGTCTGGAGTTTTCATCAGACTGTTGACATGTTGTGTCAATTTGGCCAAGGAAGCCTGTGAAGGTTGACGGCTTTCCTCACAAACACGCTCCAGACGGGGCAGCATGACACGTGCGTTGGCCATCAGGACGTCATCGGGTCTGGCCAGCCGGGTGACATACGCCGTCAGTAGCTGTTGCTGACTCTCCAGCCTCTTCTTCACCTCCTGCAGCTGTGCCATGTTGTTGTCCACGACAGTAATGGCTTCCTTCAGTCCGGACGCTCCCTCTTCACACAGTCTGGTCGCCTTTTTCAGCGTCTTCCTGTCCATGTTCTGTGGTCCTTCGCGAGTATCGTGGCTGTATCGGATACTGTCTTCAGACGGAGAAGATGAAATGATATCGTCCATCTGTCTGGCCGTGCGAGTCGGGCGGGTGGAGGACGTTGGTGCGTTGAGTAATGTCTGTGGCAGGTCCTGCTGCACGTGGTCTTTGCTAACTGTCATCCTCCTGTGGGCGTTAGAGCAAGCGGCACAGTACATGTCTCCACAGTCCAGACAAATCTTGGTGGCTGCTTTATTGGGGCACGCCAGACACACCTTGTGACCTTGACCCGCAAGTTTCTCGGTGACCAGATCCTCAAGGATGATATCCTTGGCAAAACTCTCCGCCATCTCGTTGATCGTCTGCCCCTGGCCACTAGGGAACTGCAGCTTATGGCCACAGACAGGACAGGCAGGGTTAGGTCCCTTTGTTTCAAGCGTTTTGCGAAGACATTTCCTACAGACGAGATGTCCGCAGGTTAGGATGGTGGGACTCAGACACAGCGACTGACACACTGGACAGTCAGTTATATCAAGCTGTGACGGTGAAGCGCAAGCCATTGGTACTTCCTGCTGACACAAATGTAAAAGAAAGGTCTTGGCAACTTGGAAGTTGAGTCGGAATATTTCTGTCTGACTAAGTACAGGTTTCGGATGCCATTTTAAGTTATTGTTTTGTTCTTGATTGGTTTTCTCCGCCGTGTCTACTCGTGACAATGAAGGAAATACAACCTGTCACTGTTAGGCAAATAATGCAAGCTGCACCTAGTTTTTTCAGTATGCCATGATACCCCTTTCATCGAGAAGTTTATTCACATGTCATGGCATCTTGCGTTTGTGTGTGACAAAACATTTGTGTGTGAATGCATAAAAAATTGCATTTACACCATGACATTGTCTGTGCTATCTGCAAGATCACTGTTGGAAACCTAGTATATTTGTGCTTGGGAAAGTGAGCCGAGGAATGTACAGTTCGCGGTACTCAGGTGCAGGTAACAAGGTAATGTGTATCCATAGCGTGTGTGTATTCGTATACAGTGACGTACTGATAGCATGCTTTATCTCTGCACATGATCTACTACCTTGGTGCACTGGCTATGCCGAGGCGTCATAATTTTAGGCCACACTCGCTGTCGGTCTGAACATGCTGATAACAGTCAAAGCGGTACACGCTGTATTCTCTTGTCACTATAACTGTGCGGTCCAGTAGTAAAACATTTGAGACATTCACTGATTCAGTTATACCCAACGTTGTTGACGTAATAGAAAATCAGTCCATTACTTGAAAAAAGAACAGCTTGCAAATTTCGACCAGAAACGGGCTTATACAAAACTCGACATGTCGAAAGTGGTGGCCCACGGAATTGAAACCTGCGACTAGATCAGGTTCGCTCGAGTAGGAATCGCCTGATTAGAACGCATGTGTTTTGTGACAACGGCTTCAGGTCCTAATGTGCACTAATCTCCATCGTAATAAAAGCATTCTGTATTTACTTACTGTTTGTTCTTGTTCCAAATGACGGATATGTGTGCTTTTTGACCTCTGTTGCTCCGACCTGGATCTCCTTTGGCTGGTTTGTTGACAAACTTGTTTCTGTGGCGACGCCGCCGGAAGGGTGGACGAGTCTAGTCATTGCTAATAAGAGTTACACGCCAAGGGAGATAATTCTTGCGATAGCAACAGTTGCGCCTTCTGCCCGATTACTCAGTTGGAGTGTGATGCACAAAAGTAACTGGGGACGGCCGTAATGGGAAGATTCTTGAGGATTAGTCAAATAACTTAACTGCACTGTCCGGACTGAATCCACGTAATGGGCAAGTTACACGTTGAAGTTTTCGTGTGTGTAACTGCTCCTCAGCTCGAAAGGAAGGGAAGTTTGCGTGCAGTGCATTGTGACACCATTAACATGTCTGTGCGTGTTTTTCTTCTTGAACATTCAGATAACAGTAGCTGTTAGAAACATTAGAATTGGGTATAAGAAGGAAACTTTAAATCCAGTTGTAAGAACGAAGATAGCGCAACACCACTAACAGTATCGCGAAAGACACTTCTTTAAAAACAGCAATAGCAGCAAGTTGAAAATTTAAGGGGGGAAAAAAACAGATAGGGGTCATGCAGTTATAGCGATTTTGAGATTGTTTTCATTTTCAGGTCTTTAAACAACCTATACAACTTCTTTGAAAGTTTCAAAGCAAGTTTTACCAACCATTTTCTCAAAATGGCCGCTTTTCAAAAGACATTTTTCAAGAAACATATCTCAGGCCAACGCAGTGCTACAGAAATAAATTTTACACGTTTCTGTAAGTATAAATCCGTTCCTCAATCGTGTGTCGTTCACAAAATGTATGCCCGTAGCCTTTGCTTTGTAAGTGATAATACGGTTAGTTCAGTCTTGAAGGCCGGGGTCATCAAAGTGAAATATTTTTGAAGAAAGCAGATAGCTGCAGTTTCCTCTCCGCTGTCTGGTTTGCCGTGATGGGTCCGCGGCGAGAGAGTGGCTGTGTCAAGGGTGCACTTTACTGTCTCAAAACGTTCCTTTGGGTGTACTTTCTCTGGGGAAATCACACGTGAACTTGCTAGCAGCATATGCAATAGTTCTAGTAACTAGTTTTAGTATATACTAGTACTGCAAATACTACTACTAGGGATGATGTGTGAGTGTGGAGGGTACTGGTGTAGTCTGGGCGACCCTTCCTACGGGATTGCTCAAGGGCTAAACGAGCTAATGCATACACCTCGGACTGTCGTTATGATCGCGAGAGCGCTGTAAAGAAAGAGGAGTAATCCGGCGGTAGCGACATGACACTCTCTGGGGCACAGAGTCTTTCAGTGGAAAGTACCTCTGTGCACGGTGGGGAAATGGCGCTCACTGCGCTACCGTGACGGGCCTAAATTGTCTCGGTGCTCTCAAACACAAGGTCGCGCACTATGTCATCCTTGACCAGCTTTGAACCCAGAGGGATCCTCAGTGGCGCAAGTGATGGCAGGCTGTCTTCAGAGTGAAAGTAGGCGTGTTTCTGAATCAGAGACATACATAACATGTCTCTGTCTGAATGGACAGATCTATTATTACATTCAGTCCCAGAGCACGGGTGTGTATGCTTTTGTAATCGTCTCTTATTCCACCACAAGGCAGGTACGTGATCGTCTGCACCGTGCAATAATACTTGCCTGTAGAGTGCAACACCTTGGCCTGTCAGAGTGCAACCCCCTTGCCGTTTACTCACATCCTGTTGGATCAGTGTACCACGTAAACAGTGCCATCAAAGCGCAACAAAAATTGTCCGCTGGCAAAGATTTTGCCCAAACGAAAAGTGGTCGGATATTCAAGACTTCGCTTCAAATCGAGTCATATGACACACAAGTCTTCGCTTTTCTAAAAAAATTTCGCCATTTTTGAAAATGGCGCTGGCTGTCACATTTTCACGCCCCGCCGAAAAGGGACTGCACTCTGGAGTCTAGCGACATGATAGACTCCAGAGTGCAGTCCCTTTTCGGCGGGGCGTGAAAATGTGACTGCTTACACCCAGCGCCATTTTCAAAAATGGCGATTTTTTTTTTAGAAAAGCGAAGACTTGTGTGTCATATGAATCGATTTGAAACGAAGTCTTGAATATCCGACCACTTTTCGTTTGGGCAAAATCTTTGCCAGCGGACAATTATTGTTGCGATTTGATGGCACTGTTTACGTGGTACACTGATCCAACAGGATGTGAGTAAACGGCAAGGGGGTTGCACTCTGACAGGCCAAGGTGTTGCACTCTGCAGGCAAGTATTATTGCACGGTGCAGACGATCACGTACCTGCCTTGTGGTGGAATAAGAGACGATTACAAAAGCATACACGCCCGTGCTCTAGGACTGAATGTAATAATAGATCTGTCCATTCAGACAGAGACATGTTATGTATGTCTCTGATTCAGAAACACGCCTACTTTCACTCTGAAGACAGCCTGCCATCACTTGCGCCATTGAGGATCCCTCTGGGTTCAAAGCTGGTCAAGGATGACATAGTGCGCGACCTTGTGTTTGAGAGCACCGAGACAATTTAGGCCCGTCACGGTAGCGCAGTGAGCGCCATTTCCCCACTGTGCACAGAGGTACTTTCCACTGAAGGACTCTGTGCCCCAGAGAGTGGCGACATGATTGCAGCGGTTATTTCCCTTGCACCACGAACTCATTCAAAGTCGAATTTCTGTACTACTGTAGCATAATTCCCGAGATGTTTCACCCAGTATTTCCATATAACGTTGTTAACAGGCAGTAATCTTCCCGTCTGTCTGAGATGAGCGGAGAGGGCGATCAGATAATAATATTAGTCAGCCAGTCAAACACAGGTAACAATACCCGTGCATAGCTTCTCTGTACTCGATGATGTTTTCCACTGTTTGCGTATCGGTAGTAAGCAAGGATACGGTGGCTGACAAGTCAGAGTTAAAAAGACATCCATTATTTCAATGTGTAGAATCGCCCTTCTAGTGATACAACCAATTCAGCTCGAACCAACTTACATATCTTTTAAAACCTGTTTATGCTCGACAAATTTGAATAAAGATACAAAGATACAGGAACTAAAAAGTGAAATGAAACTTACAAGACAAATTGTCTGTTTCCTTTATTGAACACGTTTTATTTCATTTTTTTGTACACATTTTTTTTTTTTTATAACTTAACTTGTTTTCCTGTTGCACCGAAGAGTGAGACTACACTTTTTACCGTAATATTTGAAACTTTCATTCTTAGAATGCTTATGTACTTTACATAGCTCAGTTCCTGAATAATAATAATAATAATCCCGGGGAACGAGCTCTAGGCGCCTTACAATCTAAAACGGAAGTAAAAAATAAATGAATAAAGAAAGAAAGAAAGAAATCCGATGGAGGATAGTTTCCTGTAACTGACATCTGTCGTTATATGTACATATACTTCACAGGAAAATGTGCTGCAATTTGTTAATCATAGTACAGTATATTTAAGTATAAGCGTAGGTAATGTTTGTTAATGCAGAGCAGCTGGTAAAACTCATGCAGCTAAGATGTTTTCTACACAAGCTAAAGACTTTCTTCATGAAGATGCACATTGTGGATTGATTGTTGTTACTGTACTGATGTTTATATAATTATGATCTCTCGGCAAGTATGACTGTGAACATAAAACAATACAAGATCAGCCTTCAGTATTTTCAGAACAGGATGTGAGTGTGCATATTTCTGGACTGTTTGTTGTTGTTGTTGTTGTTGTTGTTGTTTGTTTGTTTGTTTGTTTGTTTGTTTGTTTGTTTGTTTGTTTGAGGGAGTCAGTGATTGTTTCAGGAATCCCGAACACCCTGTCTTTTCCTGAATGATTGTAACGCACAGGAAAAAAATAAAACAAAACAAATAGAGAAATAGCCTGATATGAGACTGCGCTCACTTCGAAGGGGGAAAAACTATTTTCCTAACGTTTTTGGGACATGACACCTGAAACAAACCCTCTTCTACTTTGCCCTAGACAAGTTCCAATCTGCTCGAAGTTCACAGACTACACTAGTAAGCACGTCTGCTCCCTCCATACTGACTAAGCGTGGATACGTGTCACTTACGTGTACTGTTCAAGGATACGTTATGTTCACAAGACACACGTCAACAATGTTAATTGCATCAATAAACCAAACTTAAGATACCTATATTTAAGGGAGACTACACTTCCGCCGCACTCAACGCTGTCCGTCCGTGCGTGCGTGCAGAACGGGAAATAGCCCTACTGTTTCAGTAAAATTGAATAAGTCATAACCAATCGCACTCAGTTAGAAAAGAACTGGGTTTTGTGTGTGTGTGTCCTCAAAAAAAAAAAATGAGACAGAGAGAGAGAGAGAGAGATAGCGCTACTTCAGGTCATAACCAACCAACACAGAGTAACTTAGCCCCTTATGCCACACTACAACCAGCCCTGAGTTTGTGACACACACGCCATAAGGCTCGACACGTGGTCCGTCTCCATGCTCGGGTCCGTGAAGCAGCTTCTGCCACTGTCCGCCAGGTGTCACCACCAGTACACACTGACCGTCTGTGCATGCAATGTAGCAGTTACCGGCATGGTCCATGGCCACTTGGAATGGATACTTCATGTCTGGGTGATTCAGTTTGTCAATGACGCGACATGTACCTAGCTTCACCCGGTACACTGTGTCGGCGTTAGTGTCAGACACCAGCACGTCTCCGTTTGATAGACACAGGTTATCTGGCCAACGCAGATCCAGGAGAGTGTTCTGGTCGACAACAGTTTTCAGCAGCACACCAGTCCGCGTGATGACGTCCACACTGGCAGGACCGTCACCGTCCTTATAGCAACTGACAACGAGCGTGTCGTTCTCAGTCACTGACGCCACTCCGTAATACTGCCTGGCGGTCTTCACCTGCGACACGACGGTCGGGTAGTCGCTGACATCCACAAAATAAATGTGTTTTTCGTCAGCTGTGACGGCCACTTCACTTGCACTGTCATTGACAAGAGTAAGGCGAAGTGGCATTGCATCAATTGTAACGCTTTTGACAGTTTTGGTGGGGTTGGCCAGGTCAGCTGTCTTGACCATTCTATTATCTTGGTCCGTCATGATTAGTCGTCCGTCATCCGTGGCCACGATGGCTACAATGGAAGGATTTTCCTTCTCTGCGTCAGACTCGGGCTTTATCACAAACATTTTCCTCGGCGTCGCCGTCATCGGATCAAACGTGTGTCCACCTGCACAGGGAAAGATGTCAAATTTATCACACCGCCTTGCAAAATTTCATATCGTCAGTTACTGGTAGACACTCCATAAAAGAAGAACAATTTCTTTAACGGGTCACCCTTTCCATCATAGTTAAGTCTTTTACAACTGTGGCAGCTTACAAAATTATGATCATTCGTAGTTATGTAGTTAAGTACAAGGTAAACTGTGTATCACTTACTTGGCGTAACTTTGTCTCGAGTCTTCATCAGACTGTTGACAAGTTGTGTCAATTTGGTCAAGGAAGCCTGTGAAGGTTGAAGGCTTTCCTCACAAACACGCTTCAGACGGGGCAGCATGGCACGTGCGTTGGCCATACGGACGTCATCGGGTCTGGCCAGCCGGGTGACATACGCCTTCAGCAGCTGTTGCTGACTCTCCAGCCTCTTCTTCACCTCCTGCAGTTGTATCATGTTGTTGTCCACGACAGTAATGGCTTCCTTCAGTCGGGACGCTCCCTTTTCACACAGTCTGGTCGCCTTTTTCAGCGTCTCCTTGTTCATGTCCTGGGGTTGTTCACGAGTATCGTGGCTGTATCGGATACTATCTTCAGACGGAGAAGATGAAATGATATCATCCAGCTGTCTGGCCGTGCGAGTCGGGCGGGTGGAGGACGTTGGTGCGTTGAGTAATGTCTGTGGCAGGTCCTGCTGCACGTGGTCTTTGCTAACTGTCATCTTCTTGTGGGCGTTAGAGCAAGCGGCACAGTACATGTCTCCACAGTCCAGGCAAACCTTGGTGGCTGCTTTATTGGGGCACGCCAGGCACACCTTGTGACCTTGTCCCGCGAGTTTCTCGGTGACCAGATCCTCAAGGATGAGATCCTTGGCAAAACTATCCGCCAACTCGTTGATTGTCTGCCCCTGGCCACTAGGGAACTGCAGCTTATGGCCACAGACAGGACAGGCAGGGTTAGGTCCCTTTGTTTCAAGCGTTTTTCGAAGGCATTTCCTACAGACGAGATGTCCGCAGGTTAGGATGGTGGGACTCAGACACAGCGACTGACACACTGGACAGTCAGTTATATCAGGCTGTGACGGTGAAGCGCAAGCCATTGGTACTTCCTGCTGACACAAGTGTAAAAGAAAGGTCTTGGCAATTTGTAAAATGAATCAAAACATGACGCTTTTTCTGGCTTAGTATATGCTTCTGTCGCAATTTCATTTTTCTTTTATTCAATTTTTGACGTTTCATACAAATGCACAATACACACTTAAAGTAGTACACATTGTCAGACGGGTATACAGACAAATAAAACATAAAGTACACATACGTGTACATATACATCATTCATACATACATACATACATACATACATACATACATACATACATACATACATACATACATACATACATACATACATATAAAAATACACATTATGCACGCTAGCATACCTTTTTTTCTATGTACATACATGAACAGTAGTTATACATACCTACATACATGGACAGTAGTTAAACATACGTACATACATACACACATACACACATACATACATACATACATACATACATACATACATACATACATAGTTGCATACATATAAATACACATTATGAAGCTGATATGACCCGTCATATGAAGTCCACATTTCCATTAGTAAAATGGATAAATTTTTCAACTTTGTAACCTTGTTCCACAGTCCTGGTAAAAGGTAGCAAGTTGAGTAGGGTTTCTCCTAGTCTAAGTTAAGTCACCGTTAATCCACTTAGGAACATGTACAGTTTTATTGTCCCTTATAATATTAATTTCATGTTTAAGTTGTTTTGGATTACATTGCTTGTCTCCTTAATCTCCAGTCTTAGCAACGGAGCAACAAACATATTACCGCCAGCCAAACAATGCACGAATGTACGTAGTTGTTCAGTATGTCATGATACCCCTTCCTTTACCCAAAATCGTCTGCAAGCTAAAGCCCTTACACATATCAACGACAAATTCATTCACATGACGCGGCTCTTCGCAATAAATCACACTTTACTAGCGTATGAATGTATGTTTCCGTGCAATGTATTGTGACAAGACGTAAGATGTTTTTGCTTAAACAAGGGCAACCTAAGAGTTTAGAATTCGCGCACCACAGTAGTAACACTAATAATGATAATAATGATAATAATAATTTTAAAAAAAAAAACAGAGAGAGAGAGAGAGAGAGAGAGAGAGAGAGAGAGAGAGAGCCGATTGCGGTATTTAAAGTGTAAGTTACAATGTAATGTGTATCCAAGTACGACTTGTTTCAGCTCTGCACACGATTTACTTCTTTGTTGCACTGACTGGGGCAAGGTGTCATATTTCTAGGCCACGCCTGCTGTCGGTCTGAATAAGTTGACAGACAAAGCGGTGTACGCTATCATGTATCCTTATGTAACTATAATTGTGCGGCCAGGTAGTGGAGAATTTGAGAGATTCAGTCGTACCCAACGTTGTTTGACGTGATACAATATTAGTCCACGAACTTGAACAAAAAGAACAGCTTTACTTGCGATTTTCCACCAGAAACAAGCTGTTATAAAGCTGGGCATGTCAAATGCGGTGGTCCGCAGAACTGAAACCTTCGACTTCTAGTCGCCTGATTAGAACGCTTGTGTTTTATGACAACGGCTCCAGGTCCTAATATGTACTTCCATCGTAATAAAAGCATGCTGTCTTCACTTACTGTCTGTTTTTGTTCCAAGTGACGGATTGGTATGCTGTTTGGCCACTTTTCCTCCGACCTGGATCTCCTTTAGCTGGTTTGCTGACAAGTACGGATGTACGAGTCTAGTCATTGCCAACAAGAACTACACGCCAAGGGAGATCATTCGTGCGATAGCAGCAGTTTGTGAAGTACCCGCCACAAAAGAGACTGGAGACGTATGCTTGACTGTAATGGGCACGTTTACACGTTGTAGTTTTCGTGTCTGCGACTGCTCCTAAGCAGGAAAGGAAGGAAAGTTTGCGTACAGCGCATTGTGACATTGTTAACATGTCTGTGCGTGTTTTTAATCACTCAGATGCCAGAATTTGTGAGAAAAATTAGAATTGTGTAAAGAAAGAAACTCTAAATCCAGTTGTAAGAACGGAGATAGCGCAACACCACTAACAGTTTCGCGACAGACACTTCTGCAAAAACAACAACAGCAGCAACAGATCCTTTAGTTTTGTACCGTGACTTGTCCGTTCTTATCATTGAGATAATAAACTAAGACAAAATGGAGAATAAAATGTGATGCAATCCTACAAAAGGGGGACAAAGTCGCAGAGCCACCCTCGAGAATATTTGAAGGAAAAAATGCGTTTTTTTATTTTTTTTTTTATTTTTCATTTTTATACAACTGACATAATTTATTGTATATTTTCAAGGCAGAAAATAAGTCTGAAGAACGCGAAAAAGAGCATTTTTTACAATTACGTCATACTGGCATGATACCCATGTCACACTTTTACCAGCCAATGCCCGCTTTGAAAAAGCTTTTTTTTTTTCAACAAACATATCCCAGGCCAACACCGTGATACAGAAATAATATTTACACCGAAAGAAAGTTTATTTTTTTGCACTTTCTAATTATATTTATTACCAATAACTTCATATGCCTAAAATCACCCCAGATTTCTCGACTTTGCCCCCATTTTGTCGAAGCCTATCACAAAATGTGATATATGTTTATCACACGCAGACGTTGCATATTTACTTTATGTACAGTCTAAACAGTGAGAGCTTGAACTGTGCACAAGTTCAACTGTTTATATACCAGCTGGCTGGTACTGCAATGTTAGTTGTACCGATGCTGTGCAAAGTCTTACGAAGCCGTATCAGTTCAAAGTAGAAATTCACACCCAAACTTAGAACACAGTCACCACAATTGTTAACAAAGAGCGTTTCATACTTTTAATGATAGCCTGTAGCGCCATCATGTCACAAGGCATGTGTGTATATATATACATGCGTGTATTTTACAAAATATAGCCAAACGCTAATATAAAGCGAGGACTTCTTTAAAGTTGCACAAAGAAAAATATCTTACAAACATGACAGCTGCGATAGTCGTGTGTCTTTTCCTTTTGTGAGATTTGAAACGAGTTGTTAGTTGAAACTCTCCAAACGATTGTGTTCCGGGCGTTCTATAAACGTTTCTGTAAGTATAAAACCGTTCCTCAATGGTGTCGTTCACAAAATGTATGCCCGCAGCCTTTGCTTTGTAAGTGATGATACGGTTAATTCAGTCTTGAACATCCACCTAGCCAGAAGTGATTCGATTTAGTAATCCAGTCGCAAGGACAATGAGCAGAGAGAGAGAGAGAGAGAGAGAGATCACTACATCAGGTTGTAGAGAGCCACAACAGAATGATCGTAATGCCACGCCACAGCCAGATGGGAAGTCAGGGCGTAGACTCCGTACGGTTGTACGCGGGGTGGGTCACCATCCGTAGGGCCGTGAAGCAGCTTCCGCCACTCCCCGGCAGGCGTCACCACCAGCACGCACTGGCTGCGAGGACAAGCGATGTAGCAGTTGCCGCGGTAGTCAGTGGTCACTTGGCACGGGCCCTGCAGGTCCGGGTGAGTGAGCTTGGCAACCATGCAGCCAGTGTCCATCTTCAGTCGGTACAGACAGTTGGCCTGGTTGTCAGACACGAGCATGTCCCCAAACCAAACACACAGGTTTTCCGGGGCGAGCAGACCAGAGAGGGTTTTGTCGTCCACAGTTTTCAGCACCACCCCTTCCTGCGTGACGACGTCCACGCATGCTGGGCCCTCCCAGCGTCCGTAGTTGCAGCCGACGACGAGCGTGTTGTCCTCCCTGACTGACGCCACTCCCCTGTACTGCCTGGCTGTCTGCACGAAGTTGATCACCTTCGGGAAGCTGCCGACGTCCAAGAAGTAGATGCATTTGAGATCAGTCGTCACGGCTACTTTGTTGGGATTGTCGTGGAGTAGGGTAAGACCGCGCGGAACGCTTCCCAGCGAAATACCAACGCACGTTATGCCGGGCTTGCTGACGTCGAGTACTTTGATCATTTTATTGTTTTCGTCAGTGACGATTAGTTTCCCATTCTCTTTGGCCACGATGGCTTTGACGAGGGGGCCTTTCCTAGCGAAGTCTTCTTTAACCTCCACGGTTGTTAGAAATCCTCTCTTTGGCACCGCCGTCAGCGCAGGAAACACTTCTACGTCTGCACATGCCAAGAAATGGTTTCAACAAGAAATCATGCTATTGTAAAATAATAAGAATGCGCGTGCGCGCGCACACACACACACACACACACACACACACACACACACACACACACACACACACACACACACACACACACACTACAGATCGTCAGTCATAACAGGCAGACACAGGGGAAAATCCTCTTCAAGTTCAAAGTGTACATCATGGTGGTTTCCATTACGAAGGCAATTCAATTTCTAGCTTACAAAAACTTGGTGCCAGATACAGCAAACTGTCTTCCTCTTTATCTACTGTTTTTTTTCTTCTTCTCTGCTATATATTTCCAAGCACAACGAGCATGAACTTTTCACGTGGAATATCACTGCGCATTTAAGTGCTGATTAGATTGAATTGGGTCGGATGGGGTCACTCATGATTTTGCTGAAAGAAGGAATTATTTATTGGAAAGGAGCATGTCTTACTTGCGCTAGCAATGCCTGGAAGAGGCCTCGTCAAGCTTTCTACATATGGCGTCAATCTGGCCAAAGCCCCTGGGTTGGGCGGGCGGCAGTCCTCGCGGAGACACTTGAGACGGGGCAGCATGACACGTGTACTAGACAGCAGTACGTCATTAGGTTTCTTCAGCTGGGCGGTGTACGTCACAACGAGCTGACGATCCGCCTCCAACCTGTTCCTGGATTCCCGTAGCCGCGCAATGTTGCTGGTTATAATAGATATGGCGTTCTGCAGTCGGGACACGCCATCTTGACATAGCCCGGCCTCATGCACCAGCATCTCCCTGTTCATGCCACCGCACGGCGAATACACCGAAGGTATTTCGCCCTCGTGCTTCACTGGTGGCGCTTTAAATATTTTTTCCACGTCAAGCTGCACGTGCTCTAAGCTGAACGTCATCTTGGCGTGGGCGTAGGAACACTCATCACAGTACTGATCGCCACAGTCCCGGCAGATCATGCTGACGTTTTTATCGGGGCACACCGTACAGGGCAACTTGCCGAAGCTCCCAATTTGCTGCTTCACCAGTTCCTCAAGGACGGGGTCCCTCGGGAACGTATCCACCATTTGGGGCACCAAGTTCTGCTTGTAACCCGGCACCATACTTTTACAGAGAGGGCACAACGGGGCGACCTCGTCTGAATCCAGGAGTTTGCGAAGACATTTCCTACAAACGTGGTGACCACAGGGTAGGAGACAGGTTCTCAAGCACACACATTGGCATGACGGGCAGTCAGTCGCGAACTTTGAAGCCATTGGTACTCTCTGTTGACAGAAAGGTGTTGACGAAGTGTGAGTATATCTGCAATATAATGTTCCGGGTGAAGGGAAGAGCCGGGGTAGCCGAAAGGTGGAACGTTGGACTCTCAATGCTCGTTTCGTGAGTTCGAATCCCGGCTGAGGCCAAACTATTTGCGCTGCCTTTTTCTCGTTTTCCTTTGCCCGTCTCTGATATCACCCATACTTGGTGGAAACGGACGTAAAACTCCCAAACACTCTCCCCTCCCCCCACCCCCCACCCCCGGGGACCCCCTCCGGGTGAAGGCCGTTTACAATTAGACGACGTAACAAGCATAGGCACGTTGTCACAGTCACATAACACGCGGGAAAAACGTTTACGTGTATTTAGACCAGTACAGTGCGAATTCCGATTATCATCACATATTATCAATGATATGCAAAAACATTTACACACACAGTGCGTATAGCCTCAAGTACATGCATGTATACATATACACAAACTTAAAAGCCTTAGAATTTATATTACAGAGAGGATGTTTTCTTCATCCTACATCGATTGCTCCAGCAGGATGGTATTCAAATATCATGTGAAAAAGGTCTGTAGTAACCCCTGTGCCCACTTATGAATATGTGTGCCATGCACACTCGTCACTAACCTGAAGTCGTTCGATTAATCTAGAACGAACCACGTTTATAAGTGGGCTTAGAACATGCCCGCGGTGCTGTAACTAAGACATACCTTTTTGCTTTGCGAACGTTGACGACTGGTTCGTTTGTTGGCTAACTCATGTCCAGCGTTTTCGTCTCAAGTTTAACGTGTCCTCTTCAAGTAACGTCCCCCGCTCCAAGAGACTGCAAGATGGATATGACGACGGCCTTGCGAGGCGGTTACAAAGGGAGAGTAAAACCTAAGCCAGCTGAATAGTCCACAGTTGGACTATTCACTCCAGGCGAACGGCCAGTTGAGCACAAATGTCAAACTCCGGCCTGAGTCCAGTTGTTGTCGAACTCTCTACCCTTTGCGGTTGCCAGCAAATCGATGCATCCGCTTTTTCTCTGTGGGGTGATTTCCCCCTGACCAAGGGAGACAAGCTGAATGATGCTCAGTGACGATAATACTCGATGGCAGTTTCTCTACAGCTCAGCGGTACAGTAGTTGGATACCAATGCCCTTGGGCTCACCTAGCGTTGATTCGCCGATAATAATTCAGGCAGCAAAACTAACTCTGTTTTGCCGAACGCCAGTAGCGACTTCCGTACACTTAGCTTTTTTTTACGATAAAACCTTTGCTACAGCGATACACCCAACCCGGCGAGCGGTGTGGACGACTTGACACTGTATACCTCTAAGGTTTGAAGAAATTGTAGAATGACGTAGTCCTTCTGACATCATCATTATTGTGACGTCGAACATACTACGTCTTTCGGATAATCCAGCAAGGCAACTCGGATGATAATGAGGAACTTGGCCAAGGTCCACACGGTAGGCGTGGTGTTTCTAGGAAGGAAGATCAGAAAAATCAGCTTTTTCCCACACCCACCATTTTAATGATTTTTTCCCGAATGTTCTTGTTCTTCTTCTTGTTTGCGCTCTGTGTGTGTGTGTGTGTGTGTGTGTGTGTGTGTGTGTGTGTGTGTGTGTGTGTGTGAAAACCTCTTGTGTACATTACAGAAATTTACAGGAAGCGTCCGAAATGTATCGCATTAAACTTTTACTTTTTAGTTGGAATTCTGTTGGGTTGAAGTGCACATATGTGGATGGTGTGCCGAAAGAGCACCGCATAAAGTATTTTGTTATGTGGACACTAACTTAGTGCTTGAAGGCGTCTGAAAATAACTTTACACACATGTCTATAGCCACAAGTACATGCATGTATAAATATACACAGACTGATAAGCCGTAAAATGTTTATTACAGAGAGGGTTTTCTCCTTCTTCTTCTTGTAGATGTGCAAAAATCGGGAGATGAAAATCACAGAAGTATATGTTAACAAGTATTGAGCTTGTTTAACAGTGGCTGAAGCATTCTGTGCTACAGAGCCAGTTACTATTCATTCCCTCCCCAAACTGACTCTGCGAACATTTCTCTATAGCTCAGCAGTACAAAACATGTTTGCCTTTAGTCTCACCTACGTAATCCATCCCATGAGTGCACCAATAGAGCAGAGAGGGAGGGGGAAGAGGGGGGGGGGGCACAGAGGTAAGCATTATACGATGTTGTAACCAGCCAGTATAGAGTAATCTGAATGCCATGCCACAACCAGTGCAGAATGTATAGCACACACTGCGTGCGCTTTCACGCGGGGTCCGTCCCCGTCCCGCGGGCCGTGAAGCAGCTTCCTCCACTGTCCGGTTCTTGTCACCACCATCACGCACTGGCTGTCAGAGCAAGCGATGTAGCAGTTGCCGGCGTAGTCAGTGGACACTTGGGTCGGCCCTTGCATGTCGGCGTGAGTGAGTTTCAACACGACACGGCCCGTGTCCAGCTTCACCCGGTACACAGCGTTGGCCTTGCTGTCACACACCAGCACCTCCCCGCAAGATATGCACAGGTTGTCCGCGCCGCACAAGTTAGTGAACGTGCTGCCCTCGGCGGTTTTCAGCATGACGCCGTCCCGCGTGATAACGTCCACACTGGCCGGGCCGTCATCGTCACTACAGCAGCCGACAACGAGCGTGTTGTCCTCCCTGACTGACGCCACGCCCTTGTACTGTCTGCCGGTCTTCACCTTCGACAAGACGTGCGGGACGTCGCTGACATCCACGATGTAAATGCACTTGTCGCTGGCTGTCACAGCTCCTAGGTTCTGCTTGTCCTGGAAAAGAGTGACGCCGTGCGGCATCGTGAGGAGCACCTTGCTGTGGACCGCTCTCCTAGGGTTGGCCAGGTCAGCCGTCTTGATCATTTTGTTATTTTCGTCGACCATCACGAGCAGTCCGTCCTCCGTGGCCGCAAGAGCTGTAATGAAGGAGCCAGATTTATTCGTGTCCGTAGGAGTGTCCGGAGGCAACAGGAAGAGCTTCCGTGGTACCGACTTCATCGGGCCTTGCATTTCTCCACCTGCACAAGAGAAATCAGGGCGCCCGTTTTAAGACTGCTTATAGGCCTCACAGAAGACAACGTTCGTTTGGGAACAGTTGCGCTTGAAGGTGCGCATGTACCCTCGAAATAGTTTATGTCATTAAACATCCCCCCCCCCCCCCGCGGAGGGGGGGGGGTCTCTTGTTCTTCAACTTGCATATCATAGGGGACATTTCGATGGGAAAGCAACTTATATCTTACTCATGGCTTTGCTAAAAGAAGGAGAGAAAAAGTACGTGTGCTCCTCTTACTTAGATGATCTGCGGATCGGTCGACAGAGTGTATCACAGCGTTGCTGTATTGCGTCAGTGTGGACAGTTCAGCATCAGACGGCGCCACACAGTCCTCGCGAACACGCCGCAGCCGGGGCAGCATGGTACGCGCGATGACCATGACAAAGTCGTCAGGGTTGGCGCACCGGGTGGCGTACGCTGCCAGTAGACATTCTTGTTCCTCCAACCTCTGCCTCAGTGTCTCTAGCGCCTTCAGGCTAGTGTCTATCGAGTCGATGGAGAACTTCAGCTGGGCCTCTAGCTCGTCACACAGCGCGGCCTCTTGCAGCAGTGTATCCCTGTTCAGGTTCTCAGTAGTTAGGGACACACGACTGGCCGCTGGAGCTACCTGGTTCATTTCTGACAGCTCCGAAAGCTGCGCCTGCATGTGGTCCTGGCTGAACGTCATCTTCATGTGAGCGTGCGAGCAAGTGTCGCAATACTTGTCCGCGCAGTCCAGGCAAATCTGGGTGGCTTCTTTGTTAGGGCACACCCGACACATGACGTCGCCTTCTCCCCCAAGTTTATCGAGGACCATAGCCTCAAGGATGGGGTCCTTCGCATACATGTCCGCCAGGTCGAGGCTTGTCTGTTCCTGGCCGCCAGGAAGACGCTGACCACAGGAAGGACAAGAAGGGGTCGGCCAGCCTCTCTCCAAGGTTTTGCGAAGACACTTCCTACAAATGGCGCGCCCACAGGGCAGGATGCTGGGCCATATACACAGTTTGCGGCATAGCGGGCAATCAGTGGGATCCATTGGTCCTTCCTGTGGACATATTAGTACAGATCAATCACGGCAAATGCCAAGTAATGATCTTTTGTAAAGAGAAGGTGAAACAAGCTCTAGAAACGTTCCCATGATACAAAACACAAATCCACGTCGCATTACCTCTCTCTCTCTCTCTCTCTCTCTCTTCTTCTTCTTCTTCTTTATTTGAGGTGGAGACGTTACTTCTGGGGAAGACTTGGAGGCATGATAAATGACTGCTTATGTGATGCCTCAACCGTTGTAAACTCTCTCTCTCTCACACACACACACACACACACACACACACACACACACACACACACACACACAGAGGGCAGGAGTTCTTGCGTAGTGGAAAGGGCGTCCGCTACGGACCATGAGGCGCATGTTCGATTTCTCCCGGTGGGCAGGAGTTTCACGGGATTCAACTCCATACGAGAGGGGTCGCGGAATGGAGAACACTCTCACACAACGCCTGCAGGGAAAAGAAAGAAAATGGGTGGCGCTGTACTATGATGGATCCCTTTACGAGAGATCTGACACTGCACGATCTGCAGCTTGCCCTCAAACAGCTAAAGGCACGGAAGTCTCCTGACACCGATCACCAACGAGACGCTCACCCACCTCGGAAGCCCCGCACCACACAATCTGTTGGGGATCGTTAACCTGGCGTGGTCAAAAGGCACCTACCTCAGATATAGAGAGAAGCCATCACGATCCTCTCCTGATCAAGAAAGGAAAAGACAAAAGCAAAAAGCCACAAGTTACAGATCCAGCAGTCTCACCGGCTGCGTTTTGGTGACGGTGGAGTGAATCTCAACCACACGTGTCGAGCGATAGGTCGTGATGGAGGACGTCATCACCAAAGAGCAAGCAGGCTTCCGACGGTTGCCTCAGCACCGGGGATTAGGCAACGTACATATCCCAGGAAACCGAGGACGGTTTCCAAGACCAGAAGGTGCTGCCCGCAACTTGGATTGACCTGCAAAAAGCGTTTGACAGAGTCTGCAAAGACGGCCTCCTTGCCAAGCTGCAGCGAAACGAAATCACAGGCAACATGCTTCAGCGGATACGGTCATGCCTGTATAACGGGTAAGCAAGAGCTTTCGATGTTGGAGTCCGAAGCGAGAAGGTCCTGCTGCGAGTTCATCAAGGAAGCGTCTTATCCCCGACACTGTACCTGGTCTTTATAAGCGACTTGGACCCCAAGGCGTGAAAGTAGCACTGTATGCGGACGACTTCGTGGTGTGGTGCAAAGAGGAAGACGCAACAACGACCACATACAGAATACAGCTGGCCGCTGACAAACTGACTGCATGGGTCCAGGACTGATGCGTCCCCCATCAACAAACAAGAAAAGTTAGCAGCAACATTGTTCACGCTCTCCGCTCAGCAGAAAGCAGGAACCATGAAACTGGAAGACACTCCACTCAAGCAGGAAGATGAACCCTCCTACCTGGGTGTGACACTGGTGGACAAACGCCTGACCTGGAAGCCACACTTACAGCGAGCTGACGCAAAGTGTTCAGATTGCGGACTGAACACAACAGAGTGATTAAACACATGTACCATAGTCTTAAGCTGACTGCAACTTTCCTCTGCCAGTGTGGTCACGCTGAGCAGACCGACAAACACATCATACAGGACTGCCATCTACACCATCACACGCTGCTGCACGAGAAACTGTACGGGCCCTGGCAGGAACTGCAGAGGAAAGCAGATTTCACAGCCAGAACTGGACTTCCAGTGTGATAAGGCGGAATGACAACAGCTACAGCAACCCCCCTGCCTCCGCCCCCCCCCCCCCCCCCACACACACACACACAACACACACACACTCCCGCGGACCGGAGCAGCCCGAATTTCCCATGCCACGGAAATAACACACACACACACACACACACACACACACACACAGAGGCTTTCAAATATTGTGCAAGCCAGTGTAGCCTACCCTTTGCAATGTATATAAAAACTCAGTCATGATCTGAAAACGTCTCATTTGTCTAAAAGGATTACATATTTTAACTGGCCACAGAAATAGTCTTCCTAAATAAAAAGAAAAGGTTGTGAGTAATACGTACCACTTGCTTTATGAACACGTTCAACTGCTTTGTTGATGTTTAGCGTGTACGTGCCTCAAGTAAGGTCTCCCCTACAAGTAACGTCCTTACATCAAGTCATGGACAGTGAGCCAAAGACGATCCTATGAGGGGAGTAACGTGGGAAGAAGGAATCCTACCCTAGCTAAACAGTCCACTTGAAGACTGCTCAATCCAGAGGGATTGCCTGGTCGGCTACAATCTCCCGCCTGAGCTCCAGTTGTTGTCAAACTAGCTACCAGTGCGGTTGCGAGCAGATCGGTGCGGTGATTTCTGTGGAGTGATTTCTCCCTAAGCAAGGGAGACAAAGAGAATGGTGCTCAGTGACGGTAATACTCGACGGCAGTTCCTCTATGGCTCAGTGATACGATACTTTACGGAACAGTGCCTTCAGTCTCACCTAGTGTTGACTGTCCGGTTACAATTCAGGCACCCTACACTAACCATCCAATCCTGCTGAACACCAGTAGCGATTTACGTACACTTTGAAATCTTCATGAAAAGAAGAGCGATAGACCAAACCCGCCCAGCGATGTGGACGACATTACACCGAATATCTTCAAGGTTTAGTGAATTTGCAGAATGACGCAGTGCCTATGACGTCAAAATTGTTGTGACGTCCAAATTTTCGTTCTTTGTCTCCAAAGGACTCTGCATGCCTTTATACGATGACTTATTTCAGATTCCCCATGCGATGTGTGTGTGTGTGTGTGTGTGTGTGTGTGTGTGTGTGTGTGTGTGTGTGTGTGTGTGTGTGTGTGTGTGCGAGAGAGAGAGAGAGAGAGAGAGGTGTTAAAGTTATGATTATGCATAATCGATTTTATGTCATAAATTCTTAAGTCTTGCCATGTCTTGTGGGTCTTATATTTTTATTGTCATGTTTCTTAAGTGATGTCGTGTACTTTGTGCAAAAGCAATTTCATGAATGGGGATGAAGAAAATATTTTCAATCCAATTCAATTCAATTTAACTTTGCTACTCTGCGTGTGCGTTGCAGGGTCCAAGTTCCTGTGCAGCGTGCTGGTGGCGCCGGTCAAGAACGAGAATGCAGAAACCATCATGTTCATCATCAACTATGAGGATATCACAGACACCGTCTCCAGGAACGACATCAAGAAATTTCAGAACAGTAAGTAGTCGTTTATCTGTGACAGACAGTACACTGGCAGTGACTGACGTGTGTAATAATAATAATGATAATAATAATAATGAGGATTTGTCTGGCGCCCAACCTCCTGCAGGAGCTCTGAGCGCTTTACAGTGGCAGAATAGCGTTACATCGACATTATATACATATTGCATACACATTACATAAGCACAGTCATGATACATCCTTACACACAACGTCATGAAAATGACAACGATGGTGAAACACTCAATTCAGCCTATGTAATGCAGCCGGAAGAGATGTGACTTTCACGCAGTTTTGAATGAGTCAACCGACTCAGCATGGCGAACCTGAAAAGGCAGGCTGTTCCAAATAAGTGTGTGTGAATGAACAGTCAGTCCACGTCGTGTTTGTGGAGCGGGGATAGCCGAATGGTAGAGCGTTGGACTCTCAATGCTAGGGTCGTGAGTTCGAATGCCGGCTGGGGCCGAATATTATTTTGTGCTGGCCTATTTTTCTCGTTGCCCCGTCTTTGATGTCACCCATACGTGGTGGAAAAGGACGTGAAACGCCAAAACACCCACCCACCTACCTTGTCTTGTTTACCTTGTTCTGTTACCCGGATGAAATTGTAAGTGGGATTGTCTTTGGCCTAGAGTTGTGTCAGTAATCGGTTTAGAGAATGCCGTTAAACATGTGAAAAGTACACTAGAGAGGTGCATTGTTACGTGCATGTAGGTCGGTGGGGGGGGGGGGGGTGTTTGGGGGTTGAACCCAATTCCTACCAAGTACGTTTGGGGTTGTGCACCAGTGGCCTTACTAAGAAAAAAAATTGCATGGATTTAAATTTGGCTGAGTGGGAGTGTCGCACTTTGATTATACTCGTGTTTGCTACAGTAAGAGCCGCCAAGAAACCGTTAATCTTGCCTGATTTTCGCATAAAGGGCCAACACTGAAAAGGAGTTTAAAAAAAACGTCGGATACTCGTGTGCGGTAGGAAATGTGTTAATGTCTTTTTCCACTACGTACGGATGATATCAAAGACGGGAATACGAGGCTAAAGCCAGGATAAATACTTATTTGACTCGAACTCACGACCCGAGCATTGAGTGTCCAACGTTTCATCAGCTATCCAAACAAATTGACAGATTTTTGTTATGATTAAGAGTTGTTGTTTTATTTTAACGGTTATTGTTTTCGGTGGAGGCGCTATCGTGGATCCCTCATAGCCTTTTGGGGTCACATGACCGCAGCCTCGGAGTGAGGTCATTCCGTTTGTCTGTATGTTTGTGAAAAAATAGCTCCAACGCCAAGCCTCCTCTACGCTTGTAAACTGAAGTTATCGTTATTGTCCTTTACTCCCCAGACCGCCACCAGAGCTTCAAACTCCGCCTCCCGTCCATCCGGCGCGATATCCGCACCAAGGCCAAAGCCATCGAGAAGCAGCCGGACCCAGAGAACCCGCCGATCCCTGAGGAAGCCGTCCCGCTCAGCCAGCTCGGGGCCGAGGACGAGGCGGAGCTGGCGCGGGAAGGGCTGCACGGGTCATCGTTGTACGGCCTGGACGAGCGGTTGGACGGGAGCGAGTGGCAGCAGCAGCAACAACATGACCGGCTGGGCGGGGCGGGCCCGGGGGAGGAACAACGGGACGAGTCCGAGCGTTGGCAGGAAGACGAGTTCGACCGGGAGCGCGACGAGTTCGATTCAGGTACGCGCTGAGGATGAAAGGACGGGGCGGGGAGGTTGGAGGGCGGGGGGAGAGGTTTGGGTGGAGCGTGTGAAAGGAATTGGGGGAGGGGAGGGGGTAAGTGAAAATTGGACACTTTGGCCATCAGGGGAAAATAAAGAGTGGATAGCTATCTTTTCTATAACTCGTATGGTATCAGCAACTCTGCTTACCCTATAGTTCATGAACTGTAGTGTACAGGCATACATGTACCCCGCCTAGTGATTTATCGTGGATGTAACGCTTTCTTAGTACAGAACGTATGTGGACGTTTGTGTACATGTAGAGTGAGCGCAGAGAACGGCTGCCCTGTAGCTGGTGGCCAGTCCTGAAATTGTGGCGTGTTCGTGTGTTGCTACTTGTTGTGAATTGTTGACCATATAGTCCTTTGTGCTGGTGTTTCTGAGTCTCGTTAGTGAAAAGTTCTAGTGATGTAGTTATTTTTACTGTGACATGTTTGTAGTTTAAAAGAATAAGGCCAAGTACTTTACTGATGGACAGGGACATCCATGGCCAAAACCTGATGTTAGTATGCATTCATTTGCTTTAAAAACAGTTATGATAATTTATCAGCAGCACTTTTCTTACTGGTGACTGCTTATCTTGTATCTCCTATACCATGTGGGTAATGACATCAACAGCCTATTTATAAATTTACGCGTAATTCTTACAGCGCTCTTATACATATTGATCACAGGACTCGGTGCATTCACTCGCTAGGGATTTTACGTATTCGGCTGTGGGCTAGGCGTACATGTATGTAGGCCACATCCCTTACACCCTCCCCACCTCTAAACTGTTCTCCCCCCCCCCCCCCACCACATTATAAGTCGTGAACCACGCCAAACCACAACAGTATAATTATGCGACTTCGACCTAGCCACGTGACTGTGCTTACCCCGCCCCCATCCCCGCCAGGCGCCACTTTCACCCACCCTCCATGTCCGTCTCTCCCACCCCGTTATGAGCTACCTTTCGAATCTTCTACAGACTTTACACGTGGCATGGTGTTTGTTGTATTTTTCCTGTTCGTGTGTATGACCGTTTGTTGACCGTTATTCTGTTTGTGTTACCGTTTGACAGATGAAGTGTGCTTGTCTTTATCATCATCATCATCATCATCATCATGTAGCTCTTGTAACTGTGGTTTCAAAGCAGGGTTGCTGAAATTTTCGGCTTGAGTTTAGCACACGTAAAACACACACAGAAAGACGATCGTAACCAATTACCGGTTTAGACAGCACAAACCGCTGATTTTAAATTTCACGCTGACTGAGTAGGTGTCACGAGACCGTGTACGTGACATGAAGAAACACGCACGTGCTTTCACGTTTTCTGCAGTAGAACAGCTTCACACTTCACAGTTCATCAGCAATACGTGTAGTATGCCACTGAACACGTTTGAGCTGTGTGTTCAAAGTGTGTCGGCAGGTAAGACATTTCGATTTATGAAGATCAATATGCGTAGCAACTTTCCAGCTCACTGTTTCGTTAATGTTTGCGCATTGTGGTAGAAAACGAGAGAAAGGTGCAGCGAATCGCTTGCCCAAGGGGCGCAACTGTTCCCCCCGTGTGTGTGAACAGTGCACAAATCCAGCGCGAGTTAGGTCCCGTATTCCGGCAAAGCAGTTTGCGCAGTTGGTGAATTGAACTCACGAATAACGTCACTCAGTTTCGTGTAGTACTATGCAATTCAGAACACAGCCCGAAAATTCTGACGCTACCCTGAGGTGGTCTGCGTGCAGCGCACCAGAGAGCACGTGATTTTTCGCCGGGCTTGGTCCTGAACTGTATGGGGGCTGGAGAAACTAACTGATTATTTCAGTCTGTATCCCAACTTATACAGGAATACACATACGCACAAAGTACTGGCGGGCCTCGTACACCACACACACACACACACACACACACACACACACCTCCCCTCCCCCCCCCCCCATCCTCCCCTCCCTTCTTTCTTTACGGCGATCATCGACTGTGATACAATTCATTTAGTATTTGAATGAGAAGGAATCTTAGTTACGTACTTATATAGTTACTTTTTTTTTAATTTAAAAAAATGTTGAAAACCAAAACTTCTTCTTAACCACAGGCATATACGATCGTTTTGGTTTGTCTGGTTGTGCTTTTATTATGTTGTGCTGCGTACTTGTGTGTACTCTGTATAAGTTGTCGTTTCGTCTTTGTACAGTTTCATGTACCCAAGGCATACTGAGTTTGTATAGTAAGTTTGTATGTACACAGTTGCCATTACCATAATCCTATACTGATATTTTCTAATAGTTGAAATGAACGTAGCGTGTATCGTACGTAGGATAGCCAAAGCCCATTATGATATCAGAGCAGCCCGCAGAAGTGATTGCCTGCAACTCCCAAATTTCGTCTTCAGGCAGTGCTGAAAGTAGTTCGTATACTACAACCTTTATAGACTAAAGTTTGGAGCACACTACTGGATTAAAAACAAGATGGCCACCAGCCCAATATGTTGTTTCCATTCAGTGACCTGCTGTCGTCACAGTCGTGGTCGTTGTGTCATGTATGCAGCCCGCGCGCACACGAACGCAAGCTCTCTGGCATTAAGCATGCTGACATAAAGAAAGTACTGGAAACCCTTCCCGTGCCTCTTTGCGCTCGCAAAACCCCAAACACATGAGGTCGTGTTAGCTCGCCTAACTGGTTGACGTCACGAACTTTTTGACGTACCCGGTATGCGAGGTTCTACATGGGTGAATGAATTGGATGAAAAAAAACAAAAAACGGTTGGGAATCTTTAGTCCGTGGCGCTTCCATTCGTGCAGCAGGGAGCAACAAAGCAACACTGAACGGAAGGAGAACCTGAAAAGGAAAAGGAATACATCTTTCATTGCCAAAAGCGGCAGTCCCGTATATTCCCAACTTGACGAATAATCTTCACTTTGTAAACAAGAGGACAGTAGAATTTGTAATGCATACTGGAGAGTGGTGTATATAAATATTCACGTGACCTGATGTCACCTGTCTCCACCCCTGTAATTTGTTACCAAAAAAAAAACAACAGTAGTTGCCTCCCTTGCAGCAGAAAGTTGAAAAGCACGAACAGACCAAACGATGGCCATCTGGGCAGTACAATGGTGCAGACACTCATATCGATGACACTTATCCGGGCGATCGTGGGCAGCTTATACGACACAGGGTCAACACTGCTGTCTTTTCTGATATCATGCAGGGCTTTTAGTTTTTATCGCCGGCGAGAGTTGCTGAGTGTGCGTACTGTGGTGGTGCGTAGACGTGCAACTAAAACACCACACGTCATCTGAGCCAACAGTCTGAGCACGATCAACTGCGCCACCGCGGAAGAAAAAGTGGCGTTATCGGAACGAGCTTTTGGAGGGTGAATTGGGAAGATTTATTTATCGTGCGTCTTTCTGACTGATTCTGTTGTAATGACGTAATGCGTTGTGGCGTCAGAAGTTCATTTCATGAAGGTGCTCACAGTTTACAGCAGGAGACCAGACGTTTACTGCCCACGTGAGACGCTTTTTTTCTCTCTTCCCTTCCCCATTACCCCCACCCACCCACCCACCCAACCCTCCCTCCCCCCCTCACCCACCCGCCTTTCCTTTTTAATGCATTACGTCACTTTTGTAGCATTTATGGTAAAAGGCACACGTCTAATTGGACCGTAAAGACCAGAAACCTCCCACTCTCACACCCACCCTGCCTCCGCCCCCGGAAAAGCCCCTCCCCCCTCCCCCTACCCCCCCCCCCTCCACCCGTCCCCTTCAGAAAAACAATCCCGCAACTATACCACCACCCTCTTCTCTCTCCCCCCCCCTCTCCACCCCCCCCCCCTCATTCCTGTACATTTTGGAACAAAAAAAAGTCACTTTGTGTCTTCTATGGCTCAGAGGATGGTGCGTCTGCGTTGTCTCAGGGCGACCTGTGCAGATTTAAGAGAGAAAAAAGTCAGCTTCAGACTAGCGTTTACTTTTTGCTGCTAGTTTTCTTGTGTTTGTGTGTGTATCTGATTTTCTGTTCTTTCAGTGTCTTATTCCTTACCCAATGGCAGACAGCGCGCCCATACGCTAGATTCATGTGAGTAGTGAGGGTTCAGTCGTGAGTGGTATGCTGAGCCCGAAATGCCTTGTATTTTGCATCACCCCCTTTTTATTTACTTTCTACCCATTACTTTCTGGTCTGCGGAATGTTCATCCCGTTATACCGTCTTGTGGTGACAACCCCTTTCAGTGCCGAACCTCATATCGTTTTGTACTCACAACCCCGTGGAATGCTCAAATTAGATGGGTTTTGTATGCCCGCAACTCCCTTCCCGTGCTGAACTACACAACGCATCGTTCTCAAAATCCCTTGCAGTGGTGAACGTCGCACCGTACTGTGCCCACAAATCCCATGCAATGTTGAACTTCACATTGTGTCATACTCAACATCCCGCGCAATGCAGAGACTCACAAGTGCAACGTATGGTACTCACAATCGCTTGCGATGCTCTGGGCCTTGTACAGTATTGTAATGTATTCACAATCTGTTGCAATGTTGCAATGAACTTCACAGCGTATTGTAATATGCAAATCCCGTGTAGTGCTCAACTTCACAACGTATTGTGCTCACAAATCCCGTGCAGTGCTGAACTTCACAACGCATTGTGTTTGCAAATCCCGTGCAGTGCTGAACGTCACAACGTATTGTCCTCACAAATCCCGTGCAATTCTGAACTTCACAACGCATTGTGTTCACAAATTCCGTGCAATGCTGAACTTCACAACGTATTGTCTTTGCAAATCCCGTGCAGTGCTGAACTTCACAACGTATTATGCTCACAAATCCCGTGCAATGCTGAACTTCACAACGTATTGTATTTGCAAATGCCGTGCAGTGCTGAACTTCACAACGTATTTTGTTCACAAATCCCGTGCAATTCTGAACTTCACAACGCATTGTGTTCACAAATTCCGTGCAATGCTGAACTTCACAACGTATTGTATTTGCAAATCCCGTGCAATTCTGAACTTCACAACGCATTGTGCTCACAAATCCCATGCAGTGCTGAACTTCACAACGTCCTGTATTTGCTAATCCCGTGCAGTGCTGAATTTCACAACGTATTGTGCTCACAAATCCCGTGCAGTGCTGAACTTCACAACGTCCTGTATTTGCAAATCCCGTGCAGTGCTGAACTTCACAACGTATTGTGCTCACAAATCCCATGCAAAACTGATCTTCACAACTTACCGCACTCACAATCCCTTGCAATGCTGAACTTCATAACGTAAACACAAATCCCTTTCGGTGCTTGCAATGATGTCTCCCTGTTGTTATATTAATACCCTTTCAGCGTTTGTTGGTTGTATGTTCCCCGTTTTAACAATTTTGCCGGGTTTCTTGGTTACTTTTAACCTCTCGTTTTCACGCCCTCTTTCACCAACCATTGGAATGACTTACATTTTGCACGTCAGTTATAAATATAGTATAAGTATATTAAACCGTTTCGTGAAGTCGTCTTTCGGGTTTTGGAACATTCAACCTTTGCATGCAGCAGCAACCTTTTTCTCCAGGAAGAAAACACCAGTTTAGTTTTCTTGTTTGTTTGGGTTTTGTTTTTGTTTTTGGTGGTGGTTGTTGTTGTTTTGGGTTTTTTTGTTGTTGCTGTTATTGTTGTTGTTTAAGGGTGCATGTTCACGAGTATAGACTGCATCTGTCTTACCTTTTTTTTTTTTTTTTTTTTTCTTTTTTGTTCGATTAGTTCTGTTGTTTGTTTGCTTGTATGCGGAATGCAGGATATGTGGGCTGTTAATAATATGCTATTCTATATTACTGTCGTGTCATCGACTTGCGTGGGGCATGTTATGTCGGATATACCGGGCAACCGGGTTTGGAATGGTGTCTGTCGATTTTGCATATTTTGAGTGTGCCCATCGGTGAACCCTATTTGTCCCGCTTAGCACCCACTACTGTCCCTGCCGACGCCTGTCTCTTTGTGTCTGGTACTGGTGACAACCTGCCAGCACGCATGCCATTGTTGTAGGGTGGGTGGACCGATGAACACCGAGTAGTGACACACACACGCACGCACACATCTCGCACCACTCACTCACACAAGATAGACTTTACGACTAAGGGTCGACACATGGCTTTTCATAGCCTCTCTATGACACGCGTACGCGCCAATATCGTTGGCCAAAAGTTCGAAAAAGTCAGCTGAGTCATAGGGCGTGTTCTTCAAATCGGGATTGAATAGGACAGCCGTTGGTTTGTCACAGCTTGGCTATATTGTTTCCAATACGAAATGTGTTCAGTGATTTTAATGTGAATCAAAACGGTCGCATACGACTACTCAGTGCAAATTGGCCAAGACGTGAACAAGTGAAACGTTCATGATGCGGGCTAGTAGGCTAGTAGCACATGACCCAAACCACGTGCAATACCGTAACAATCGTGAAATCACGTGACTATCACATAACTATGTGTGCATGTTTTGCAACGCTAAGTTGTCGTTTGTCGGGAAATAAATGGCCTTTGTTCCCGGTGTCACAGGATATTTCGGAACCGGACGAATGGGAACCATTCCGATTTATCCTGGCCCTGGTGGCCTGATTTTTCGGAACCATTCCGATTTATCCTGACTCTAGTGACAGGATATTTGGGAACCACCAGGATGGTTCCGAAATATCCTAGGATTTTTGGGAACCGGTTCCGATTTATCCTGGTTCCGAAATATTCTACGACACCGGTACTTTTTTCCCCTCCCAGTTGTTAGGCCAAGTGTCTGAGACACAATTCCAGCTGACTTTCTGCGGGAGTCAGGCTTGTAGAGTGTTGGCCCTTCAGTGCTCGTATCGCGTGTTGGAACTGAACCCCGCGTGGGAGCCCAAAATATGTGGCGACGCCTACCTCGTCGCCCCGTGTTGGTATCACCGGTATGAAATAGGACGTGAAATGCTCAAACAACCAACCAACCATACGCTGACTTTCCACCAGTGTTTGCCAGAAACACCCCTTCTTTCAGACCTCCCACACTCCCGTTTCTGGTCCTCTCAGACTAAACACTTTGATGTCCATTCCGGAGCTAAATACCCCACCTTAAGCCGCGTGATGACCAGAGTGTCAGCTCGCATCGCTACTTCACGGCTCTGACCTCCCATGACATTTAGCTGATGGGTCTTGATCCCCTAGCGTGTAAGTGGTTCGTCGTCATAACGGAGATGCATCTGCCAAGCATTGGCTGAAGTGTTAGAACCTTATAGCACACCGCTGGTGTTGGTGCCTGGCCAGACTATACTTGATAATAATGTCCAGACTTCTAGTGCCGGAATTAGGTTTACAGCAGCCTTGGGGTTGTTGGGAAGAATGGAAAAGGCATTGACGTTATAGGTGGCGGCAAAGGGCACTCAGTGAACGAACTCGACTAAACATTTGGCGAAATATACCTTCAGTATTGCTAACCTAACGGCATTGAAGTAGTAGTCTACACTGAAGCTTACCGCAGTGGTACAGAGAAAGACCATCGTATCAGACGAGACATATCGATAGCTGTTCAAAATGTGTACCTTGTATTTGATTCAGGTGAACGTTCTACTCTCACCCCGAACTGGACTGTCACTAAAATCAAGTGGAAGCGAAAAGAACAGAAAATTGCACTGTTTTACGTCGATCAATCTCTTGGGGGGTTTTTTTTTTTTTTTTTTTTTTTGTTTTTTTGTATCGTCTTTTTGCACTTACACATGTAAAGTAAGGAAAATGTACACCGCCATTTCTGTCAGTTGTCTCCGTTCGTGTAGCCTATAAAGCCTAAAACTGATAGACTATATGATCGTCTGAATGCGTTTCCTCACTGAAAAAAACAACAACGGTTTATCTTTAGAATCTTGACTCGTGCTGAAAGAAATACAGGAGCAGTTCTTTTTTGGAGCGGGACTCGACTGGCTGGCTGTTCTTTTACAGTCGCACACAACTCTGATCAAAGGAACAGTTGTCTCCAGTTGGGAAGATGCCACATTTGTGAAACTCTTGGGCATTTGAGATCGTCCGCTTGTACAGACCGCAATCTCTTTTGTAGGTATTCGCGGTTCTTGAGCGCACACCCAGTTTAGTAAGTTAGGTTTCTATAACTATGCGGACCCTTCTCCTCACCTCAGCAGCCTCACTTCCCCCCCCCCCTCCCCCCCCCCCCCCCCCCCGTTTTCAGAACATAACTAATGCAGTCTTCTCAGATTAGGCTTTACAAGACCCGCAGACAAGTTACAGCCAGAACTTTCCGTGAACGCCTATCCAAATCAGATCTTCCAGTTCGCTGACTTAGGCAGTTCATACTCTGTCAGGTCATATGCAAACCATAATACATATTTATAGAGTTGACCCCGAAAGCAGAGAAGTTTGGCCAACTTGCAGATTTGCACCAAAAATCCGTCATAGCCGATTACAAGAGCAGCTACGAGAGCTACGATATAAAACTGATTCCTGTCAGCTGTGCTGCAGCCAAAGACTTGTTTTCTTTTCCAAATTTTCCTGTCTCACCATGGGCCTTGTGCGCAGCACGGCTCCTCTTGGACAACCATTAAGAAAACAAACGAACAAAAAAAAAAGACCCCCCACCCCAACCCCCAAGAAAAACAAAACCAAAAAACCCCAACAACTTAACACAATGTTTGATTTGCGCTTTGTTTTGAGCTTTCGAATCGAACACATCTTCAACGATGCCGCCATGTATGGCAGTGTCCAGTTTCTGGTGTACAGGACTTCTGACGGGTTCTGTTGTCCAGTGTATGCCGGAGGTTCTTCGTGTTTACTACGGAGGATCTGGCTCCCGTGATAGTCTGCCCAGGGCCCCCGGCTGTGTGAAAATTGGCAGCATGCACTGCAAGTTACACGCTGGAATAGGATCGTTACTAACAGGATTACTGATGTCTAGATTCTGTCCCGTCCATTGGACTTTGGCAGACAAATCCCTCCCGCCGGACATGCGATTGCTCGTTTGTGAACGCAGGCCTGCAGACGCCGTTGAGCATGCGTATACGGTCAAGCATTATGGGATTTCCGTTTTTCGCTAGATGTAATGAACAGTAACGTGTGCCCAATCAAACGTGCGTTTACAAGCGTGTTTCGGTGGTACGCACATACATCTCAGTTACCCCGTCCCCCCCCCCCCCTTCCTCTTCCTCATGACAGATCGCCCAGTCAGACCGACAGCCATCTGTTGCGATCGAGTTCGTTCTGACGAAAATCTTTCTTAACAGAATTGTCATCGGGCCTTGATGGTGTTCAACGTCACCGCCACAAGTTAAAGAAGTTGAAGTCTGTTAATCCACTTGCAATAAATTTCGCCTTTGGGAACAAAGGTGATACCGTAGGGAGATGATCTATCGGAGTGTCTGTTAGTTTTGGACACCGTGACAAAGGTTAGGTTTATCAACTGGGAACATTGTAAGCATAATGCTTCATGCGACTCATCCGCTTTTGCTTTCTTTACTGGCTTCAATGTTTCTTGTCATCTCCTATTTGTCTATTGCTTTTCCAATACTGCTAAAACCTATGCCTTGTTTGTTTTTTGTGTTTGGCGTTTTCCACGACAACAACAAACCTCTTTTCCTATATAACTCTTATTTTACCCAATGAAATGCCAACAGACTCTTATTTTACCCAATGAATTGCTAGCGTCATGCCATGTCTTTTTTCTTTCTTTCTTTCTTCTTCATTTGCACGGTTGCATGATTCTGCTTCCAGCCGATATGCACTATTCCTGCTTGAGATGTCTGATCTATCCTAGGTTCCCTGTTTGAATCAATAAAATATTCTTGCATATTTCCTTTTTGTATTTCTCTGGCATTCTGATTTGTCGAGCAAGCATGCGGACACGTCTGTACGGTTTATGAGAATTCGACAGGGGGATAAAGTTATGCACATCATGTTACAAAACTCAAGCCACGATAAGTGTCGGAAACGGCATCATTTTCACATTATTCCAGTGCAGGCATGTCAGGAACATCCCAAGGGTGCAAGCGACATGAGTGTTGTGATGTTCGTTTGACACGCGAGTCTTGGGGAAAAATCAATGTGCCTTGTTTTAGTCTGTCTATTAAACATTTGTTTCTTGCATTTTTTGGGACAATTTTTGGCTGCTTTCCCCGAATATCACTTTTTTATTTTTTTCACGTGCATGGATTTTTCGTTTCCTCTTTTACTCCTTCTTTTTTCTTTTCTTTTTTCTGTCGTGTTGTTGTTGTTGTTGTTGTTGTTTTGTTGTTGTTGTTGTTGTTGTTGTTTTGTTGTTGTTGTTGTTGTTGTCTGATGGAGGGGTATTATACCTGCACATTTCATTCTCTGCACACCTGTTTGAGACACTTTTTCAGTGAAGTTATTGTGATGCAGCATATCCGTATAGACACGTGTTGCCTTATAAACTTTTATCTCTTCAAGTCAGGGAGGAAGCGAGCCAGATACATAGCTATATAGCTCATGTGTGCCGCGTGCTGAACGAGAACATATTCGTGTGACGGGAGAGTAACTTTGTTTTCTAGTTATCATGTAGACACTTTTTTATGGGCAACTAACTTTGACTATTCTAGAGCCAAGGGGAACTGTTATAGGGTTGGGTTGCAAGGGTTGGAACAGTGCGGTGAAAATGATATTGTCAACCATGTATATAGGATGAGTGATGTCTGCTTTAACCGAAACGTGGAGACCAAAATGAGTTTTCCGGGTGTCACTGAGACTGGGGATAAAAGGAAATAAATAATGAAAGGTCCAGAACCACACCTCATTATACGTTTGAAGTCGGGTTTATCCTGTAGGCTACAACTGTTCTTCGGGCGTTCCGCCGTCATTAGCTACATTGCGTCCGGAATAGGAACTCGCGAATGTGGATGAACGGTGGCTCATCTCCCTGTGTACGATGTCCTACCCAGGTCCTACGCGGAACCACATCCGACCCTCTGTGGTGAACCAGGCGTCGAGCGATACGGAGCTGGCCAGGCGACAGACGAAGGGCATCTGTGACGTGGACAGTCTCAGCAGCCTGGTGGCGGACGGCAGCAAGAAGGGGTCGGACAGGGACGGGGTGGGGGCCTCCAACTCCTCCCGGGGGCTGCTGCTGCCCAACGTGCAGAACATGAAGCAGAACGTCACGGAGAAAGTTGCGCAGGTGAGTCCGTCGTCTCTCTCTCTCTCTCTCTCGTGCTGGATGATGGTCTTGTGTGTGTGTGTGTGTGTGTGTGTGTGTGTGTGTGTGTGTGTGTGTGTGTGTGTGTGTGTGTGTGTGTGTGTGTGTTTGGAGAGGTGGGGTGGGGAGATGCACACTATGAACCTCAAGGCTGCGGGGTCCTTGCGACTTCGAGTGGAAATGGTTGTTGCTTTTGAAAACATGACTGTCGTGGTTTATTATGCTTGCAGTGTGCTCCTCAATTTGTTATTTTTCCTTCTCTCGCTGTGGGTGTGTGTTGTTTGATTGTGTTCAGGACAAAAGAGAATGTGTCCTCTGAAACAGAGGAGGTGTAGGAGTGGATGCAACTACCGTTTTCTTTATACGGGATATTTCGGTCGACAAGGAGGGTAGAAACATTTTGTACATTTCTGTGCATTTTCGGAATCCCTGTATCCGTCCATCTACACGTTATGTCCATCTGACTCAATACTGTGTTACTCAAATACCCAGCAAAGGGCTGTGCCGCGCAAATAAATACATATGCATTTGATCCATTCATAGCGGGGATTTGCTTTTTGTGCTTGGAACGGTTTTCTGAGTGAATCGGGGTTTCCTATCGGCCTGAACTACGAGATCTGTGCCTGCATGTACAATCGTAGCTCCGCATTCACCTGTCAAGTTGAGGGAATCATGGCTTTACTCAGTGCTAGCTGTCTTGGGCTCCCCGGTTGCCGTTCTTGCTGATCTGCGTTAATTGGCATGCACGTGCTCTCCGTCTGCCACACGGGGCCGATAAGCCTGCGAGTTAATGTCTTCGATGTTGGAACTGCGACAGTTCACCTCTTTGCGGAAGATGTGCACTGCGCTGATTATCAGGGTTCGTAAAATGGGTGTCACGATATAAGCTCTTGACATTCTTCACATTCTTCAGTCCACATTTTACATGTACCTCAGATTTCATAGCAGCCTTTGAAAAACAAAACAAAAGGAAACGAAATCAAAAAGCAAACCAAACCAAACCAAAAACGAAACAAAGACCCACATCGTTTCGGGAAGTTGAAGTATCTCCTACTCTCTGTGATTGTTTTTATGACATGAAAACCAGTGGGCACAGGACTAAGGGGCAATAAGGAAGAGGGAACAATGAGATAAGTGGCCATTTTACTGAGTGCCTTTATAATAATGATAATAATGAGTATTGTATAGGCGCTTTACCCAATTTCATGAATCGGCTCAAAGCGCCGCGAACTGAACCCAACACGCACGCTCACGTGAATCACACGCATTCTCTCACACACTGCACATAAACACATTACAATCACGTGGTGCAAAGGGACAGCTCAGCTATTTAAGTTTCGGAATTTAGAATTGCATTTATTTTTCAAATGTGGTGGGCTGAACATTTCCAAATCAGAGCAGACAGTGACAGAAGAACACTATTCGCCTAGAAAAAAAGTTGGTTTTGCCTTACCTACGTGGCCATTAAGACTCACAGGTTGAACTGCAACGTTGCTGGAAACGAAAAGTAAAGTTCTACCCACAACCACTGCACGTGCTGTGAGCTGAGGATGTAGGAGAGATTAGTCCAAATTCTCCCAAAAGTACCTGGGTTATTTGGGGAGAGCTATTCTGGTGCGTAATTTGAAACAGAACATGTACTGGCGGCACCTACATAAAGCAGATAATGTTTCAGGATTTCCGCTTTTCTTTGATTTTTCACGTTTTCCCCCGCCAGGGACCAGCTCCACTTTTCTTTCGGGATGATCGACTGCCTGCAGGACGCGTCCGCTGTGGATCCGCGGTAATTGTCGGTAGGATGTAGTTTTCCGGCGTCTAATGGTGTAAGGGTTTTAGATCTGTCAATATCTTGCAAGGTAACCAGAAGCAGCAATAGGCCTGTATCTAGTTGATGACGGAGTGAGCCTTCTTTGTCTCTAACAAGAGATTTCCACGGCACTCTGGCTCTGTGAACCTCGACCATCGCTTTTGGAGTGGTAGTGTATCTGCGTCCAGGCAGACGGAATGGTCGTACGAGTACCTCCTTCCCTGCAGAATGGTTAAACCTCCTGCCGTTCAGAACGATCGTACGTTTTTGCAAAATGGACACAACTTACCTCCGTGCCGAATGATGATACCTCCTCAGTGCAGAATGGTGATGCGTCCGGTCAGAATGGTCATACTTCCCATAGAATTTTATCGGTCAGTCAGTAAATCTTTATGGAATGGATTCCATGAAAAGTCATACCTCCTTACAGAATGGTCATGCATGTACCTCCTTGCAGAATGCTCATACCTCCTAACGTTTATAGTGGTCATACCTCTATGTATGCATAATGGTCATACCTCCTTATGTGCAGAATGGTCATGCCTCCGCATGTGCAGAATGCTTGTACCTCCTCACGTGCATTATGGTCATACCTCTTCGTGTGCAGAATAGTCATACCTCCTCACGTGCAGAGGTCGTTTGGTTACATACATTCTCAGGAAACCTGTCGATATGGTCTTGAAGTGATAGGTCTGCTCGTTCAGTGTCGTCTTACTGCGTGATTTCCGGTGCACAGCTGATGGTCTGTCTTAATTGCCAGCCTTGGGCGTTCTCTGGAGTAAATGACCCAGACATGGCACAGAGAGACCAGACAGTGACATTATAGACTCTGTATCAAGGGAATTGATCGAAACTTTTTTTTTCCTTTTTTTTTTCTTTGGAAGAGGGTGCCCCGACCAAAAGACAGCTGCTCACCCAATAAAAAATGTACACGAAAGAAATCGTCCTGTAAGACAAACTATGTACAAGGTTTCCAAGAGGTCGTCTTATATTTCCATTGTGCAAATGGTTTTAGGACTAACAGTAAAACCGCCGGAATTGTTTTGCACTGCCTCGGCTTCTGTGTCAGGACCTGCTAATTTTTTTTATTGCACTCAACTACCCAAGATAAGTCAACTTCTTGGGTTTTGGTGTGGTTTTTTTTACCTTGGATCCTGGCTTCTTTCGTTAAATCCAGTGGTTGATAGGCCGTGGTTTACCCTGCTCCCTGTGGTAAATGGCAGTGGGTTGCCTGCCGTTATCGCGAATTTTCACGTGTTTGCGTAGTTTGTTGGCTCGGACGTGTTGGAAAGACTAAGTTCGGCAAATTTCTCTGGCACCGTCTCGGAATTATGCCAGTTCACTTCAGGATTTTGTTTTTGTTTGCTTCCCACACGTATATTTTACTGTTGTTTGGATTCGGAGGTTCAAAGTAGCATTTTGAAACTTCGGAATGGGTTGTGTGCGACCTGGGGGCAAGCCAGTGGAGCCATGCGAATTTTGTGTGTGTGTGTGTGTGGGGGGGGGGGGGGGTCGAAAAAGAGTTATTTATCTTTACAGTACACTCTGCGGAATATGAAAACTACCGGTGAACGCGCGTTCGGCTACCTCGCCCCGACAATCTGGAACTCGCTGCCTTCTGCCCTCCGTGATGTCCCCACACTGTCAGCTCAGAACATACCTGTTCCGTCAGGCCTTTCCATAGATAACTGGGACCATCTGTCCATGTTCGTGTGTGTGTGTGTGTGTGTGTGTGTGTGTGTGTGGGTGGGTGTGTGTGTGCGCTCTGAGTCTGTCCTTCAGAGACGGGCACCTGATAAATATGATATAGTATTATTATTATTATTACACGCAAAATCCAGCTGAATACAGTCGCGATACTGTTGAGTTCTGATAATTTCCTAGGCCAGTGAGGCCAACCAACCCAACAAATGAAACTGACGAAACAGTTCATTTTGAGGTTAGACCAGATGACAAAGGCTTCATATTGACTACTGCAGGAACCCTTTGTAGTTCGTGTTTGCTAGAAGTACGTGATGAAACCATGGAGACTATTATCGTGAACTTAACCGATTTCCGTCGCCCCACTCTTTTTTGTAGATATGGACTGTTTTCACCTATCGATTTGAACAATCGGTCTGGTTTGTATACGCTCCGACTTCTAACATACGGCGGAATGAACAAACATGATTGCCAACGTGCTCATTGTGCCGTTACCTGAATATTATTAGGATACGGTTTCTGAAATTAACGAGCAGCTGAAATACCTGTAATCTTGACCTGCTGTTTTGGTTTTAGACGTGTCCAGTTTTGGAGATTTTGAGAGAAACAGTTATACTGACATCAGCCATGATAATCTCTGAATTTGGTATTATTTTCGTAGAAATCATCTGAAAGCTGAAAATACTTATTCAACAGCTAGCTCGAAATGGCGCTGTCTAGTTCGTTTTCACGGATAACCCAGCGCAGCACAGTGCTTACGTTCAGAATTCTCGTGATTTGATGATGATGATGATGATGATGATGATGATGATGATGATCGGCCATTTTTACAAAAAATACTTACATGCCTGCTGCATGCTCACGGCGCTTTTTGGTTTGGGCAAAGAAAGAAAGGAAGAAAGAAAAACGAACCATAAAAGGGTTTAAAAAAATCAGAACTGAGAGAACAGGTGCGTCTTGAGGTTCGGCCGGCTTGAAGGTCTCTTGATCGTTGCGGAGCTCTGACTTGAGGTGAGCTGGTAAGTTGTTCCAAAGGGAAGGAGCCGCACTCTTGAACGTCCGTACCCTAGAGCGTTTCTTGTTCGTGTTGTCGTAGTAGCCTGGAGCAAAGTTTCGCGAAGTTTTAATACATGCACGCAAACGTTTACAAGCAACCGAAAAATATTTCAAAACTTAACAATGATATTGATATCAGAACAGAGCCGTGAGAGAAAAGTACTACTGGTGGTTCAAAACACTACGCACAGGTAGTGCCAAATCTGAGAAATGTTCCAAGCATTCTCCCTCATTCGGAAGACACGCGAACGAAGCCGCGGCAGATTTCGGAGGAATGAGGGGTTCAGTGGAAGCGTTGACGGCAAGCGTTGTCAGATAAACGTTTTCAGAGGTTTGACAAGCCAAGAGGAATGCGCTGTCGTCTTGTTTTTCAGTCCAGCTAACCCAGCTGCGCACGTGCAGAGTGTTAATCACTACCTAGATTTTACTGTTTGTATCTCCGGCTCATTTTTGGTCTGGTTTTGTGAATCTCTCTCTCTCTCTCTCTCTCTCTCTCTCTCTCTCTCTCTCTCTCTCTCTCTGTGTGTGTGTGTGTGTGTGTGTGTGTGTGTGTGTGTGTGTGTGTGTGTGTGTGTGTGTGTGCGCGCGCGCGCGCGCTGTATAAGACATGGACGTATACCTCGTAGGGGGAACCCCAGGAACAATCATACAATGCGTCCTTGTTCCCCTACAAGCATGAGATGTCAAAATGAATTATTTCTAGCATTATTTAAAGTCCAGCTGTTCTGAGAATCTTGGTTATATGCACCGAAAGCAACAATAAACGAAATATGTAACCGTTCAAAAATGACCGTCGTTGGTGGTTTTGTTGTTGTTGTTGTTGTTGTTTTGTTTTCCTTAGAGACGTAAAACTCATAATAACCTACAGAATATATGGCTATGACCTTTTTTTTCTTCAACAAATCCTTTGTCATGCAATTCTAGTATATTTGATGTATTTTCAAACCGAAACTTTCTTTTTTTTTATCACCCCCCCCCTCCACACACACACACACACACACACACACACACACACACACACACACACACACACACACCCTACCTCTTTGAGAACAGCTGTGAGATGTCGAACATGAACTGTCGTTATTGAAGTTCCTTTTTGACTTCAGTTTTCCGCAGTATATTTACCACGCCAGTGTTTACCTTCGATGACAAGAATTGCAGTCTGGCACCGCACGACAACTCGGCCAGTGACTGGTTAGCGCTCTGAAATTGTACAACCCAGAAGGGGAGTAAACTGTTAGGCAATTGTTTAGTGCGTTATCTCCCCATGGAAAGGTGAATAGCGCGCAGCTCCACAAATACAGACGTCTGTCCTCAGACTAAACACACGAGAACAAATACGCAATTGTTCGGAATTTATGCGAACAGAGAAACCGCAAATAGCTCTTTTCACGCAGCAGTTACCGTTTGCCTGTCTCCGCCCTGATGTCTTTATGGAGGATGAGATGAAGTAGGGAGGGGAGGAAGGTGGGGGGAGGGGATCTCATACGCTTATTCTTTTTCCTTTTTTTTTAACTTTTCTTTCTTTCTTTCTTTGTGTGGAAGGTACTGTTATTTCGTAAGAATCGTGGAGCCGGGATAGCCGAATGGTAGAGCGTTGGACTCTCAATGCTAGGGTCGTGAGTTCGAATCCCGGCTGGGGCCGAATATTTGTGCTGGCTTTTTTCTCGTTGCCCCGTCTTTGATATCACCCATGCGTGGTGGAGAAGGGCGTTAAACTCCCAAACCATCGTTACAATCACTAATGTTTAAGTTTCTTATTTGCGAGGAGTGTACCGTCGGCTTCCGCAGCCGTAACACCAAGTTCCAGATGGCATGAGTCATGAGTCAGCCAAACTTTCCGAGATTTAATCCATATAATTTACTTTGCCACAAAAGAGTTTGGACAGTGTCTAGAAGTACATGCACATCTTAAATTGTTAAATCCGTGTCGACCGTTTAAAAGAAATTGTATCCTCCCCCCCCCCCTCCCACCTACTTCACAAAAAAAAAACCTCTTCGACATTTTGACTAACACCCGTGTAATTGCTCCGTTCAGCAGACCCGACAACGTCTGATGCGATAAGCCGTACGATACAGATGCTGCACGCGAGGGGAATCCCTTTGGCGGACGTACCACGGATTACGCATTTTCTCCACCAGCGGGTTTTCGATTGACTGAGGTTTTGATTCCCATGGGGAGAAAAGCGATGTAGATCTTGGTGAACTGCTGCAGGGTGTTAGATTGTGAGGGCAAGAGTGCCTATCAAAACGTTCGGGTACAGAGCCAAGGGGAGAGAAAAGAAACTGGGCTGAAAGTTCAGACTCAAACATGCGGATGTGATTTACCGGATAGCAAAACCCGGTCCGACTTCTGGTTTGTTGGCCGGGCAACTGTTGTGGCTTCACTTTCGTCTGCTTGTGAGGCACACCAGAGCCAAAAGGTGCCAGACGTGTTTTCGCGGAGATAAAGGCAAACTGGCGATAATGACAGGAATGAAGGCAAATCCCATTCCTGCCCCCCACCCGCCCTCCCCCTCTTCCACTCAACCCTCACCCTCACCCCACCCCCCACTTGGTAGTCAGCACGTTAAAAATGCAACGAGAGAGGCCCAACGTACGTCAGAACCGCGAAAGGAAAGGTATACAAAGAAAAAAAGCAGGAATAATTATCGCCCAAACACGGTTCTTGGTTTTGAATTTGTGGGCGGGCAGGCCTACCAGGATGAATTAGCTGAAGTCTCTGTTCGAAGCAGCCAGATCTAGAGGTATTCTTGGCTGACCCGCGACGGCTTCCAGATATCTGAGAGGGGTTGGTTCTGGAGTTCTTTGACGATAAGAATATTCTGAGGAAGCCAAAGGTTTTGACAACAAAACATAGACGTGGTACGCGCGGGTGTTTTGATCTCAAGAAATTTCTCTGCACGCACCGCAAATTAAACGTCTGTTGAAATTTCTGATAAAAATTGGTGTAGTTAACTTGTCACAAACAGACCACGAGCAGACCCCGTAAACCAGATAACAGAAAAATAAGAAGAGCCAATATATATTTACCTTTGTAGCAGTGCTACAACTGTTCTCGTAGGAATCGCTATCTGAGGAAAACCTCAATTTGTATTACCATTTTTGGTGAGTCAGGTTTAGACCTGAACGCCAAGCCAGCTGTACTAATTACTGACCTTTTGCGACACCTACAGCCATTTAAAATTGCAAGTCGCAAATATTTCAACGACAAACTTGAGATTTAACAAGATGGCCACCAGCCACCACTGTCTACCAATGGATGACCCCACTCCTGTCTGTCAAAAGTACCGACTCAACAGACTTCAGCCTATCGCGTCCCGCGGCATAATGAGCACAACACATGACATGCTTTTGCCAGACACTACAACGTGGAAAGCACGTGTAGTTTGATATGACTGAAACATGGAAAGAAAGCAGTACGTCCGTTGACGTCATTTGAGGAAAAAGACCTTGACATCAAGGTCTATCATCTTGAAATCACCCCTTTTTCTTTAGAAAAAATATTTTGAAATAATAAACAAAAACGGCGTCATGGACATACTGTGTTTTGTCAATACATGGCAGAGGAAAGGGGCGAGGCTTTAGCCTCGGGTCTTGCCGGGGAGCCAGGGTGGCCGAATGGTAGAGCGTTGGACTCTCAATGCTCGGGTCGTGAGTTCGAATCCCGCCGGCTGGGGCCAAATATTTGTGCTGGCCTTTTTTCTCGTTGCCGTGTCTTTTATATCACCATTATGTGGTGGAAAAGGACGTTAAACTCCCAACCTCCCCCCCCCTCCCCCGGGTCTTGCCGAGTGGGTTCGTTTATTGTATTCTAAGACAATCGTTGTATGAAAGGACAGGGTCTGTGCAGTGTTGGGGTGAGCTGGAGTTTCCCTGACCGTTGATACCCACGCTTCCTGCTTGGGGTTATTGCATCGACCGACCTTTTCCAGCGATTCTGCTGTCTTGTCTGGTTTCGTATCTGACGGATCTCATTACAGACCTTAGAAGATGGCCACGGCGGACCTCAAAATCTGTCGAGGCCGCTCACGATGACTCTGTGGGGAATCTTGCCGGCTGGAACAATATTCGGAAAGCGTACTAACGTGGTCTCGTTGAGTGAAAAAGAAAGCGCGAAAATTGGTGTATATGGTTATGTTTTGTTTACTTATGTGTCATTGTCATTTGAACCATCAGAATGTCCCAGGCATGATATGAATAAAGTTATCTTAAAGTTATCTTAGCTTTATCTTTATGTCTGCACACAAAATTAACCATACCATTCGACGTGCGTGTGGACGTAACGGTTTTTGGCCGGCCTCAGCATAAAACAGCTGCCATCTTTGTATGATTCTGCCCTTGTTAGAAAAGCAAATCAGATGAACAACGACCGTGACCACCCTCTCAATTCAGCCTTTCAGAGGCTTCCGTCCGGCAGACGTTTTAAAGTCCCACTGGCACGTAAAAAACATGTACAAGAAGTCGTTTGTTCCATCTGCCGTCACTGTGTTAAACGGTTCACTTTAGTAACTCTGTGTATGTGCGGAGGGGTGGGGGTGGGGGGGGGGGGGGGAGAGATCTGTTTTTCTTGTTAAACAGTTTTAGAGTTTGACAGTATGTATGATTATTTGTTTTAACTTGTTTGTGAAGTTTGTTTGACCTTAACGTTTAACCCTGTTGTACTTTTATATTTTTTTTTATCAAGATCTTTAATGACTGTATTTTATCTTATCTGTGACAGAGCATCATGTGAGGCCAAAGAAGATTTTCTGTTTTTAGATTCTCTCTTAAACAGACAATAAAGTATTTTGAATTGAATTGAATTGAAATATCTGTACTGTACCTCGCAAGGAAAACAGTTTTATGACAAGGTCGTAGTCTAGAGATTTCCATCGTCAGGTAGGCCAGCAAACCTTCAACAAGCGTATGCCCATAACACTTAGCACGTGCGTGCATTGATTTGTCTTTTCAAACTTCATTAACCTTTGTGGTCCTTGTAGACAGTGGAAAGGCATTCGATAGAATAAAAACATTGCATGGACTGCACCAACTGTCGTGGTATTTATTTGTAGCGGTTTACGAACCCCTCAGGACCTTCTCTCCTGTTTGAGTACACACGGTGGCTGCGAAAAGATGGGACTTGACATTTGTGCGAGATACTGCAACTCAAACATTGTTATTGATTCGGAAATTGAGCTTGCATCTGTACCAACACTTAAGTACTGCCTGAGCCTTTGACAAAGAGTGGCGCAGTGGACAGTATGTCATGGTTGGGATTTCCTGGGATTGACAAACAAATTGTACATCGCTCTTTGCGATATGACCTTCTCCTGTTGACACAGGTATCGACAATGCCCGGTCGATTGGAGCAGAGAGAGAGAGAGAGAGAGAGCAGGTGCAGTTCACAAGTTCTGTGTTCGACCCTAATTAGGTGAGGGTTCCTGTCTGCTGTTCCTCCTACCGTAAGTAACGAAATTGTCCATCTCTGTCGAAGACGGGCATTGTCTGCTCGTGCTCTACGCGTAAATCGTAGGTCAGACACCAGTCTCCCTTGGCGCGACACGTGACTATACACGAGATTTCGTGCGAAACGAACGTCCGGCCCTGAAGCCCGGAACACGGTGATGAAGCTGTAGATTTTGGTTTTTTACCCCGGGGGGCAGAAAAGACAGAATGAGAAGATGATGACGAATGACCCGGGCAGATTTATCGGAGGGAATCGATAACCTTTCGCACGGTAAAGAATGGGGAGGGAGAGAATGGCGGCATCTGCCCGCTTTAAAGTCTCAATGCGTATGACAGGGGAGCCGGGATAGCCGAATGGTAGAGCGTTGGACTCTCAATGCTCGGGTCGTGAGTTCGAATCCCGACTGGGGCCAAATATTTCTGCTGGCCTTTTTCTCGTTACCCCGTCTTTGCTATCACCCATACGTGGTGGAAAAGGACGTTAAACTCCCAAACACCCCCCCCACAACACACACACACACACACACACACACACCCCAATACGTATGGCAGGCTTACGACAGCATGTAGAAAACGTTTCATCGACTGTGCTTCATCTGTTTATCAGAATCAGTCATTTTGAGTCACAATATTACATCTGAAGTCAGCGTGGCGATTCTGGTCGGTGTGTATGGTGTTCTAGAAGCGTACCGCGTACTGAGGTTGGGTGGGTGGATGTCTGGGGGTTTAACGTCCTTTTCCACCACATGCGGGTGATATCAAAGACGGGGCAACGATGAAAAAGCCAGCACAAATATTTGGCCCCAGCCGGGATACGAACTCACGACCCGAGGCGAGCATTAGAAGTCCAACGCTCTACCATTCGGCCACCCCGGAGCAGACGACGGTATTTGGTTGCGGACTGAGTGAGGACTAGCTAGACGGCGCTGATTGGTGGTTATTCTTAGAAGATTTGTCGAGTCCCAGGCTGTTCAGGAATGGACCGCAGGCTCAAAGATAGTCGCATTTCTCTAATAGTAGAAGCCGCAAAGTCACGAAACTGGTTACGATGGCCAAATGAAGCATCCCTCCATCCGGCAAACAACCTTAGAGCTTCGAAATAATAATAATAATAATAATAATAATGAGTATTGTATAGGCGCTTTACCCAGTTTCATGAATCGGCTCAAAGCGCCGCGAATTGAACCCAACACGCACGCTCACGTGAATCACACGCATTCTCTCACACACTGGACATAAACACATTACAATCACCTGGTGCGAAGGGTCAGCTCAGCTATTTATATTTCGGAATTTAGAATTGCATTTATTTTTCAAATTTGGTGGGCTGAACATTTCCAAAGCAGACGGGGAGGAAGCCGGAGTACCCCGGGGAGAGAACCCCCGACGATCGGCCCGAATGAACGGTGCCACATACGAGAAGGAAAAATTCTTCGCCCCGAGTGGGACTCGAACCCCTGACCTCTCGCATTGGTGACAAGTCTCTAAACCAAGTCTCTTAACCACTAGACCACCAACCACCCCGAAAACAGCAGTTTTCCATCTCAGCGGCGTTAAGAACATGGAGGCTTTAAGGTGCAAGGCTGGGTGTGATCTCCGATGAAAGATTTAGTTTTCAGGTCTCGTGTCTGCGGCTCATCGTGGCGCGGGATCGGAAAGGGCGATGATTCATTTCGTTTTGCCTGAAAGCGCTCGAGATTGGATTTGCCTCTGCAGGGACGAGTACTTCGCGAGTAGTTGTACTTCGTCCCAGCGCTGCCTTTTATTAATTCAAATTCAAATTCAATTCAAAGATACTTTATTGTCCATGAAATAACAGGTGTAAAATGGAAATTCGTCTTTGGACTCACAGCTGCAAACAAAATAGGAATGAAGAATCAAGATTCTAAGCCAATGAAAACAACATGAAATTGGTTTGGCATGTGCAAGAACTTTATCCCCTCCCCCCCCAAAAAAAAACAAAAAAAACAATAATGATAAAATAAAATAATAATAATTAACTTGCAAATAAGACATCTATCACAGCAAATCTATTCACACACACACACACACACACACACACACACACACACACGCACGCACGCATAACAAATAATCCGACGCATACAATCACAGTTCTAAATACATTGCCTGATCATCACAGCATTCTATACGCATACGCAATACGCAAATACCTAAATTAATTACTTATCCTCTCCCTGGTCATACGTCATATCGCGCCGCATAGGATATGTGGGTCTTCTTAATTCAGTTATGGACTTATCCCGAAAATCTACCTCAGCCATGAGGTAGCTTGCGCACTGTCCCTAACCCGTGCTGTGCACCAGACAGCACGTGATTTCTCGGCTTAGTTCCAAGACTGGATTCGCACGGAGCTGTGTTTCGTTCAGTCTTGTTAAGCACGCAAAGACCAAATAAACTGTGAAGGATGTGACCACCAACAGGATTCCAATCAGCTATGGGTGGGTGGGGGTGGGTGTTTGGGAGTTTAACGTCCTTTTCCCCCCACATAAGGGTGATATCAAAGACGGGGCAACGAGAAAAAAAGCCAGCACAAATATTTGGCCCCAGCCGGCGGGATTCGAACTCACGACCCGAGCATTGAGAGTCCAACGCTCTACCATTCGGCCACCCCGGCTCCCCTCAGCTATGGGTAAATGTTTTCGCACTGTATCGCAGGAATCGACTGTCGCATTGGAAATGGTTGAAAATGAGGTTTGTCAGATCCCCATGAACCGCGGCTGATATGGACCGTGCGTAATTACTGTTGCCATTCCTCTAATCTCAGCGACGAGTTTATAAACGGCCAGCGGATGAACTGGTGTGGCACTGACTCGCACAGTGACTATATGCAGGTTTGCAGCGGTGAAGGAAAGTGAAATCTGTGCTCATGAAACTGTTCCATGTGTCGGGTTATAACGTCACAGGTCTGTATCTAAACCATGGCGGTTCTCAGCTGCCCCCCCCCCCGCCTCCCCCCCCCCCGCCTCCCCCTCCCCTCCTCCCAAAAAACAATACAACGTGAAGCGTACATGTTCTAATTCTAGCCGCGGCAGAACGCCAAGAAAATTAGATTTTTTTCCCCAAAACAATTCTTCAGTATCAGAGACCACACAGCTTCGAAAGAGGCCTTCTTCTTGTGCCTTTAAAACCCAAATCGCGGATGTACTGGAGGGGAAATCGACGACGACAGTTCCATAACAGCAGTTCCTTGTTTTTGTCCAAGAATCAAAAGAAAACAAACACACAAAGTTAACAAACAAAGAAGAATAGAAAGAACTGATTAGTTTCCGACGGTCGTGTAGGTCGCGCGACGGTAGTTGATTTCGTGTTGTTTAACACATTTCGAACCGCGCATGAGTATCCTACTTTTCTGACTTCTTTTTTTTTTTTTTTTTTTCGGTTTTTGGACAGCTGCGAAATTCAGGCAAGATGAACGAGTATGATCAAAATGCAACACTCATTTAAACCCATGCAATCATTAATTAATTATGATTTTTTTTTTTCTAGTCAGGCCACTGGTGCGCAACCCCAAACTTACCTGGTAGGCATTGAGTTAAAACCATTACTGGAAAGAATGCACTGCTTTGAGTGTCTGCCGTCCCGTCACCAACGAGCTGAATCTTTCATGAGTGTCGGGCGAGTGGAGAAGGGAGACTACTGCAGCGACAGGGCCAGCACGGGGTGTATATATGCACAGTGCGCAGTTTACTCTCGGCTGAGGTGGATTTCTGTGCTTCGTTCCTGTACTGAAATACAGGCGGTCTTTGTACGTGCGCTACGGTACCCACTGCGCGCAAACAAAACGCCGCATCGATCCTCTGTGGCCAGCTGCCGTTTGGACTAGGATGAATTATTAAAGAGGTTTTGTCTCAGCGCTTTTGTCAAGATCGCCGGGCCTCAAATCTTTGACTGAAACTTTGCGACGCGGCCAACGGGCACGACTAATGCTCCTGGTTGTATTATGAACGTTGCTATTTCCTGACGGTCACTGACTGGCTTAATGACGAAACAGCGGTCAACGTACGTAACGGTCACTTTTCCTCAGTCCATGGGTGACCGTTAGGGATTTGTCTGGCTATTAGAGACTAATCTGGCGGAAGTCTAACGTTATCTGGAAAAGGGCCTAAGTGTCATGGATTGGGTAGTCGCTTAGGTCTTTTTTCCACATGATTCAGAAATGTAGACCCCATGATGAAATTTCTGTCAGACGTCTGCATAGTCAGACTGCGTTGGTGTAGTGGGTATTTGTGGGTGGACGCAAACGTTTGCCACTGGAATCGATAATTGTCATCAAATGTCACGACAGAACCTGATATTTACGAGGATGTTAGAGGTCTTTTTCAAGGTTCATATTTGCGATATTCGAAATTCAAAGTTCATTTGCCCCATAAAAGTTAATGTCGGAGTAGAGATTTCCAGTTGCACTGGTAAAACAAGAATATGGCAGTGTTCGAAATTCTGTGCCCAACGATATGTCGCGAGCTATTGCACAACGTCAGCTTTCCAGTTTCCCGTTGTGCCTTGGTTTTTATCGGCGTAACAAATACATAAAATACCTACCTAGCCTTGTCAAAGCACCAAAACAAAAAAGAAATTCATCAAAGGAAGCAACCCACGCAGGTACGGATTGATATATATTTTAGAAAGCACTTCCTTGCACAGTCTGGCCTGAGCAAAGCTTTCGATTTGGGTGCTAGAGTAGACTCAGCAAACGATCACCGAATAGCCTGACTGCCAGGGAAACCACACCGACTGCCAGTTTCTTTACACCGGAATGCGGATCTGCATGGTTCTCCCGACTTCGGCAGTTTACGGGCTTGTTAAATAAATCTGCAATGCCGGCGTTAATTTTGTCCAGGGACTTCTAGGTCATCGACACGCACGATCTTTGTGAGTCTTGGCAACAGATACAACTGACTCCGTGTCCCATTTTGCACAGCTACGGACGTAGATTCGTGTTCTAACTGAAGGTCTTCCACCACGCTTCAAGTGTCTCATCTTATAAGCGCCACCCTGCCATCTGATTCCCTTTCGTATTTCATCGAATTTTCTTCAACTCGCAGTTTCAGTTGGAAGTTTAGCCTTGGCTAGACAGACTGCTAAAACGGGCTTTAAAGTTGAAACACTTGGACCAAGACTGTAAGAGTGGGTGGGTGGGTAGTTTGGGAGTTTAACGTCCTTTGCCACCACGTAAGGGTGATATCAAAGACGGGACAACGAGAAAAAGGGCAGCAAAAATATTTGGCCCCAGCCAGGATTCGAACTCACGACCCGAGCATTGAGAGTCCAACGCTTTACCATTCGGCTATCCCCCCCCCCCCCCCAAAGACTGTAAGAAACGCGATCCAGATTCAAGGTGGATGAAAGTAAGTGTGTCTGGTAGACGCAGTGCTAGTCAGTTTCTCCGCCTACCTTGGGAATTAAGGTGCTGATGGCCATGGTGGGGGGATGGGGAGTGCGAGGATTGTCTTAGGCAATCACAAAGACAGCGCGGCAGACGCTGGCCCACTCTTATCGTAATTTTATTAGGCCGACATCGCGTTCAGAAATCGGAGGCTGCGCCGCTTGCATCGCGTGGGAGCTCGATACCGAAGAAGATTGCTGGGGTTCTCCGATCCTACCAAGATATAAGTTTCAGGATTTCATTTCCTATTGTCCTTTCTTGGGTGTGGAATATACCATAGAAACATCTCGCACGGACAAAAATTACAGGAAATCAAGTTCAACAAAAGATTACAAAAAAAGTACAGGATATACAGGAATATACATACATACATACATACATACATACATACATACATACATACATACATACATACAGACAGACAGACAGACAGACAGACAGACAAGCGCAACACAATCTTGTTGGCCATTCAGTTGGCAGCAGCGTTCACACACACACACACACACACACACACACACACACACACACACACACACACACACACACACACAGAGAGAGAGAGAGAGAGAGAGAGAGAGAGGCTTACTTAATTTCAAGAACTCTGCTAGGCCAAGGGCAACTGTTTAGATTTAGTTCCTAACAAAGCTTGAATGTAGAATTAAGGAAACGAAGTGGCATGTACTTATTGCGGTCCTCTTGTAAAGCTGGCATTCTAGAGTCAAATGAAATTCATCTCCTACAGCACCCATGTCACGGTTTTTGCATAGCCGATGTTCTCTGGGTATACCGTGCTTTCTGCCATTGTTCAATAGGGAGCTTATGGTTGCTGTAGCGGAGCACCTGTGTAGATACTGGCAGCGTACGCCGCGAGCCGGGCCAGATTGGCGTTGGCAGTGGTGGTGGTACACGCGGTAAAGCAGTATGATGCCTGCTGTGAGCGGCTTGAGAAGTGCTACTGTTAGTCGTTCTGCTCGCCGTCGCTCAGGCAGGACTGCGTGAAACAAAACGCGTGGTGTGGTATCATCGTTTGTAGTCTCACGGAGTGGGGCCGATATCTCGCTCTCAAGTTTGAAGGGAGGTGATGGCTGGGGGGTTGACAAGCTGACAGCTGAGCTGTGCTGGAATACCGGTAATCGATACTATTTTGATCGAGACGTGACGAGCGGGGTTTTTTGTTTTGTTTTTTTTTGGCTTCCGCACAGTCCGTCACCTGGCGAGGTATGTTTTATTGCTTTCCGGAGGATACTGGAAGCAGTCCTTCCGGCAAAGAGAGACAGTGAACAGTTTTGCTTCCTTCCTGTCCTATGGACACTTTCCTGTCGCCCACGGTGTCCAGAGCAAACAATCCTTGTCCACTCGTAGTAGGAGAGGTCTCCCCGTCGTCTTTGCAGAAATATCTGTCTGATTTTCCTTCGTATGTGGCGCACGTGTGACGCCTGAGTGTCGTGTTCACGTGGCTGTGCTTAATCGTGTCAATATTTTCTGCGAACAGCTGTAAAAACGCTTCGGATTGTACCAGAGATCGTGCAGTGTCAACAGAAATTTATCGCGAAAACATGTATTGGTTTCGGAGACAATCGTGACAAATCTATTTCAAGAGCAGACGTTCTCAGATCCGATTTCCTGCTGAAACTGAGATGGAGGAGAAGTGAGACACATTAACAGTTGCCTACAAGTACGTATCGCCCGGCCTGAAGTCGAGTCTCTGCGCTGTGGAACGTTTGACCTACCGTTGAAATCACGCGTTGGCGATTTACGGAGACGGTTAAAGCTGCAGCGTGACATGCTGTGTATGCCATTCTCGTGTGGAATTCCACAAGTTTCGCAAGCTGTGACCCAAGGAACTACAATCATACGATGATAGTTTGATCGTCCTTGACTTTGACTTTGTGTATATTACGTTACATCAGTAAAAAGTAACACTGTATCACGAGCAATGACTTCAGACGATAGAAAGAAATTTATTTTCAGCATTTAGATATTCACTGAATTGGCCTGAGTCGGAATTTCCTTTATTTTCATTGACTTGGTGTGCTCATCATGGAGGAATTTCCGGCATTTAGGTATTAATTTAGCTGTGCGCGCGACTGATTTGGAGTTTTCATGAGCGGCGTTGGTGTGTGTTTTCCGTCTGATATCGATGTTCCCGGCCGAACAGGAACCAACGAATGCAGTTTAAGATTACTTCAAAAGGACAGGAGACGGAGCAAATGCTCATTTTGAACTTTCCGCGTTTGATGGGGAACCTTACGACATTTCTCGTTTCCCCCATTAACCCATAGTGTTGCGAAGAGATTCGCGGGAGAGGGTGATGACGACTTTAAGGGTGTTGCCTGTACAAACGTTTCCCCGTTGCTGTGCACATCACTAAGAGCGTGAACCGTAGATCACATGCTAAATAGATCATCGGCAGTCACGGCACGATTGAGTGTGTGGAGATTTTAGTCGAGCTTGCAGGTGAAGGATTTGTTTGGTTGGCTGGTTGTTTATTGCAAGGAAGGTGAATACACCTTCTTGCTTGTGTGTCTCGGAATTTAAGATTCGGTTGTAGTGGAATGTCAGTGCAAGACTTTCTGTGCGCGAAACTTCTCTACACGACTGACTGACCTGCCCTGGAAGTTTTCTACAACGAAATGTACACGTGGCTGGCGGCGGTTTCCGTGACACGGAGCAGTACGACTTGTTTTGGCAGGAACACCGTGATGCTTGTAAACGCAATTATTAGGTCTTTGAGGACTTTCCTCCTCTAGTAACCAAGGTGTGCACGCCGTCTTGTCCTCTTGAGTGTAGACAGAACAGATCAATCAGAGCAGCGAGGATTCAAGAAAACATGGTGTGAAGAGAGAAGTTTATACCTCATGTTGTTTGTTTCTGGATATCCGAATACACGTCTGTTCTATCGGGTTTGTTAGTGTGTGTATGGCTGGAATGTTGACAGCGGTGACAGGTGATTGAATCTGGAAAGCGGATATTGTATTACGAAAACCCCCAAGGCGTTTCTTGTTTGTGTTTTGAGCGTGGGTGCTGGCAAAGAGAGTGAATACCTCATCGATGGAAACACGCCATGCAGGCTGTGTGAAGTTTCGCTGCTCGCGCCCCGAGCGGCGATCAGTCGCCGTGCTGTTCGTGGTGCCCGTGCAGGTGGTGGCGACACAGTGTCGGCAGGAGCTACGCCCACCTCATCATGCAGCTGGTTCTGGCCTCAGTGGACAGCGCGGATGACGAGGACAACGGCTGTTTCCACGGTGTCCCTGACGGCGACTTCACTCCGGGCTTCAGGTCGGACGGGCGGATGGTGAGCAGTGAGCTGAGCGTCATGCCCGACTGCTCGCCCTGCCAGAGGGTGGCCCATGCCTTCCTGTGGGCCCGCAGCTACACGGACAGGAAGGAGGCGAAGAAAGCCCTCAACCACGCACGCTTCAACAAGCGCCGCTCGGCTGTAGTGGAGGTATCGGCTTGGCTTCAATTGCTTGCTTGGTTGTTTTGTTCAGTTAGTGCATATAGGGCGCCTGAAGAGTAAAGTAAGACTGCCCACAGAGGACTACCTCTATCAGCTGTTTCTTTCTTTCCTTTTAAGAGTCCGTTCGAGTGAAGTTCCTGTCATACTCGGGACCTTCCTGCTAAATAATACTACTGTACCAGGAGACACTGGATCTGAAATGGTTACTTACCATTATTAGTATTATTTCGTTATCTCTTAAGAGCTCCGAGCCCGACCATCCCTGCCCGCTAGATGATAAGACGTGGTTAAAAAGAACACGCCACTGCACACCAGTAGGAGCCACTTCAAGCCACTATTACGCAAGGCGTGGGCCTTTCCCGGAAGGCCCGAGACCGCTTCAGATTGCGTAATAGTGGCTTGTAGTGGATATTAGTGACCTGAAGATTTCAAGTAAAATTGCGATTTTTCGTGGATTTTAAGAGTTGTCGCGAAAATTATACGAGCTTCCGAGACAGGTCCCGCCATTATTCCGCAAAACCCGTATCAAGGTGGCGGGCAGTACGGTCACGGCTCATGCTCATGTTTTCCTCGCAACAGGTTCGCATACAGAAAAGCCCGGTAGTACGCCAACCATGACCAAGATAAAGGCCTATGACACAACTGATTTTGGTGCACAAAACATACTTGGCACTTTACTTTTGCGTTGGTGTGTACTAGACGCTCGCTTTTAGAATGACAACGCCGCAATCCTGATGGCTGGGTGCTTCTTGTGCCCGGCCCAAGGTTCAGTCCTGAAAAAAATACAAATAAAAACGCTTATCGGCCTTGAGTTGACTTGCTGACTGGGTTTGCTGCAATTGATGCTTGCAACGCTTCTGCCAGCCAGGTATCGGTGACATGGAGGTAAACAGTCGACAGCTGAGCGAGGGCCCACGGGATTCCACTGGTTAAAGAGATGTATAGAAGTTGTTAGGTGTGTTGCGTTCCAATCCCAATATGAAACAGGAGCGGTTGGTTTTAAAATTAGAAAACGTTTCTGCTTACCATTCTTAGTTCTGTCGGTTCCTCGATAAAACAATCCCCTAAGTATATATTTCCTTAAAGGGTCCTTCTTAAACGCTCCTTGCCACAGTGGCCATCTTGGTTGTGCATGGGAGAACTAAAATCTATAGTGTTTCCGGGTTAGAAGTATCTTGATAGATCTTTGTATGTCCTCTTATATCCTCTCTCTCTCTCTCTCTCTCTCTCGTGTAGTCTTTTTTAAATTTATTTGTTGTAGCAACTGATGGGGAAAAAGTTCCCGTTGGAAAAAAGTTCCTTCGTTCATTCCCTCTCTCTCTCTCTCTCTCTCATCCCACCATTCTTAATTGTCAGTCGCTTTTTTGACGAAACCACAGCTTGCGGAGTCAAAGGGGAATTTGGGAGTGATTTATTAGTGACAGGGTTTAACAGTCTTGTAGCGTTGGCAAAGAACCAGTTATTGCCGTGCATTTACACACACACACACACACACACACACACACACACACACACACACACACACACACACACACACACACACACAAGTTTTGTACCAAAGGTGCTAGAGTCAGTGTTGACAGGCCGTTATCTCACGCGTTGTGCAACAGGAACAAGCAATTGCTCGGATAAAAAAAAAATATGGTGTTGGCAAATATTCCAAACGTCTAACGCTTCCGATGTGTGCCTACATACTGGTGCAAACCGTTAAAAAAGCAAATCCGTTACGCGTGAGCGCGTCAGAGAATGTTGCGTTTGCCAAGTGAATCGATGGCGTTTTTGGCCTCGCAGGTGGCAAAACGCTTTAGTGGGGGCTCAGTGAAACAGTGGTAGTGCTGGGGTAGCTGATGCATTGAAATTGTCGTTGGAGACAGAGAAAGGCAGTTTCCGTTCAGGCAGTCCGGCTTGCTCTTCCGGTAAACATTGAAATAGTCTCAAACACGACGTTGGAGAATCTTCTCAGAGATCCGTGGAGCCTTTCCGAGCGCGGGAAAGTCTCATCATGAACTGAACTTGTCAACTGGACAAGACTGTAGTTGCATGCCCGTTAAGAGTCCAGGCGGAAATAAAATCAGGAAAAGGACATCTTATTGACCAAAAAACAGCTTTCGCAAACATTTAGAAATTTCGAAATGCTTTCTTTTCTTCTCCGCATCCTTCTGCTTTCTGAAAACAAGACGTAGAAAATGTATAGTCTATAAGTTGGGAACCGAAAGACAACGAGTTCAATCGGTATTTAAGGGTATGCTGACTCTTCCTGGGGGCAATGTTGGTGTAGACACTGGCAGATTCCGGAAACCCAGCCCACTTCCTGAGTACTGGCTCTCATGACGTTGTCCGTCGCGGCGTCTGGCTGCTGCAAATCTTGCACAAAATGTTCTTCCTATTTTCTTACCAAGTAAGTTTGGACCGCCGATGTTTTGTACTAGTGGCCTCACTAGAAAATAAAATCATAAGTAATTTATTTCTGCACGAAGTGAATAGTTGGTGGGAGTGTTGTCAGTTTCTGGCTCAAAGCTATCGTGCAAATCATCATGACCATCGTCAGACTCCTGCGCCCTGCCCATGCACATAAACACCTAAATGGCGGCTTCAGCAACTGTCAATATCTGCCTTCTGTCCAACGCACGGACGACAACAATTCCAGATCTATCGAACAGAGCTTGTAGGCAAAGCGTTCTCCCTTGTACAAGAGCCCTGCCCACGCACATACACACTTAAATGGCGGTTCAACAACTTTCAAAATGTGCTTTCTGTCCAACACACAGACGACAAAAATTCCACATCTATCGAACAGAGTACGTAGGCAAAGCGTTCTCCCTCGTAAAAGAGCCGTTATGGAACTCCTGCCTGGTTCTCGCTTGCAAGGCAAACATCGTAAGAAGGGTAAAACATCATGGGGTACCCGTGCGCGGTACGAAATGTGTTAAAGGCAGAGACTAGCCCTTTCTACCACCGAGTCTCTTTCTGTGCGATCAGTTTTGTTTTTACGTGATCCAAGCAATATAAATTTCACCCCCAAAAGTGAACAAAATAACTATGCACCGGCCCTGAGTTTCAAATGTTTGAAATGACGCACTTTCTGCGCGTCTTTGACCGATGACGTATCTGGAGTGTGTTTTTGTGGATTCGTAAACCACTGAGTGGGTTATGGAAAATCATAGCACACACTTCCGCTCTCTTTTTCCTTACTATTTTCGGACGTAAAGCACTCATAGGTAACTCACTGAAAATTTGCACTGGCGAGCGGTGTAAACCGCATGAAAAACGAACTCAACGGTAACCAGCGTCAGCAGAAACCGTTTCTACGTGAAGTAATTTCATCTAGACCCGTATTTCGAACATACATGTACGTAGAGAACATGAATGTCTGTACGACTGTTACGACTATAGGAGCGCGACAAAGAGGACTGAACTCTTGTTACGACTGTATGGTCGTAGCTCGGATATAGAATGAGCTAGACTAGATATAGAAGGGAAAAAAAAGAAAAAAAAAAAGGTCATTACACGAGCAACCTTGCTAAGATTAATTTGCTTTCCTAAGGCCCCTCTTACCATAATTTGCAAGGCTTGCTTGATTTTTTCCCCTGAGTGCCCTTGCTCTCGTTCATATCGGTCATGGCGTCTAGGCAGTCGATGGCATTTTGACCTTTTCTGGCTGACAGCGGATTTTGTGCATGATGAGTGGTTCTTACTGCAGAAGAAAAGAAAAACAAACACAAAACAAAAAAACTTCTAACCGTTCTCGGCGATGGCAAAGTTGAACGGCCGTTCACAGAGGATTATCTTTCCTTGATTTACTTCTAAGGGGAGCGAAGGGTAGGGAAAGGTGGGGAGATTCCGTGTCATACAGGAAACTGAAGCAACTCCAGGAAAATACATTTCACATTTTCTCGGCTGCTCCCCTTCCCCCTCCCCTCCCACCTTCCCTTTTTCTCCGGTCGTTTGAGAGGTTTCGTGTCGTTAGACATCCTTCCAAATGTTGCCGTGATCTAATTTGCCTAAGCCGCTCTTAAATCGTTGTCGTCGAAATTACCGTAGGCGGGGGTATTTGCCGATAGGCGTTGGACGAAACGCGGAAAATGGGACACATTTTTGTCGTGTTGAAATTTTGTTGTTGCGCAGTTCGCTTTACATGGGATCTAGCACCCTACTGGGCGTGGCCCCTCTCCCCGCTGTCCATCCCACCCCCACACCTCTTTCTGATTTGTGATGGCACAACTACTTTGGGAGATTACTCTCGCACATTATTAAAGGGAGATTACTCTCGGGATTGTTTGTTTCTTTGTTGTTTTGGGTTTTGTTTTGTTGGTTTGTTGTTGTTGGGTTGTTTTTGTTTTGTTTTGTTTGTTGTTTTTTGGGGTTTGTTGTTGTTAGGTTGTTTTGTTTTGTTTGTTGTTTTGGGGGTTTGTTGTTGTTATTATTGTTGTTTTTGTTTGTTTGTTTGTTTTTTTGTCTTTGTTGTTGCTGTTTTGTTTGTTTGTTTGTTTGTTAGGGGAGAGAGTGTTTTTGTTTTGTTTTGGGATGGGTTTTTTTGGTGTGGTTTCTTTGTTGTTGTTGTTGTTGTTGTTGTTTTTTGAGGGGGGTGTTGTTTTGTTGTTGTTGTTTTGTTTTGTTTGAAGTAAAAACTAGTTTGCCGATAGGTTTCGTTAGCTTTACTTATGGAGAAGTTAGAGAGTTCCGACAGTTTCATTTCTTACACTTGGAAGCCATACCTTAACCCTTCCACTCCCCCATCCCCGTACACACACACACACACACACACACACACACACACACACACACACACACACACACACACACACACACACACACATCCAGTTTCCCTTTATAAAAGCAGTATGCTTGGCATGTGCCGGTGTTGTATTCAGCCAGTATCTGTGAGACAGGTGTGTTTATTGTTGTAACGTGCAGTCCGCCGTCAGACAGAAATGCAGTCTACAGCCACGTAATCCGCATGATGTCTGTATTCAACGTAACATATTCCATCAGTAGAGACTTTCCGACTTCTGCAGGCGTATGTCGATGTGTGTGTTTTGGGTGGGTTTTTTTTTTTTTCGGTTGTTGGTTGGTTGTTTGCGTTGTTGTTGTTGTTGTTGTTGTGTTTTGTTTGTTTGTTTGCTTAGGCGTTTTGTTTGGCTTTTTTGTTGTTTTGTTTTGTTTGTTGTTTTTGTTGTTGTTTTATTTATTTTTTTGTTGGGGGGGGGGGTCTGTTTAGTTTTAATAGTGTTTTTGCTTGTTTTTGTGTTTTGTTTTGTTTTGTTTGGGGTTTTCTTGTTATTGGTGGGAGGGGTGTTGGGGGGGGAGGGGTAGTTGCTGTTGATGTTTGTTAATTTGTTTGTTTGGGTCGGGAATAGGATCGGGGGTGGGGGAGAGGGGGCGCTATGGGGATGTGAATGCAGCCAGATCTGAGATTGATGTAGTCGAACGAACCTTTTTTTCCGTTTGTAGGGGACATGGGAACGTAGGAGTGCTGTCGGTGGCGAAAACACACTTTTTGAAAAAAAAAGAATGGGCAGGTTCATCAGACAGAATCCTCGTGGGTTTCCATTTTAGGGGGGAAGACACTTTTTTGGCGAATGAAGGGTGTTTGGTTTTCGGGTGTTTTTTTTTTTGTTTTTTTTTTTAACTCTTTCTTTGAAACAGAAACTTCATTTCGAAATGGACCTTTTTTTTAAGACAGGAAAGAATGCATCCCCATGGAACCGAAATTTTCCTGAGGTACTGGGTAGGGGGGGAGAGAGTGAGGGCGAGGCGGTAAAGCGATCGTGATTGCTTATGGAAGAGGGGGGGGGGGGGGCAGATGTGCCCTTTGCCTTTTCAACGTAAGATGAAATGGTCGGGTCCTAAGGGAATGATTTGTTCATGGCCTTCTCATAGTTCTGATTGGAGAAGAGCTTTTTTTTTAATCTTGCACTCAGGAAGGATCGCCTCCGGTTGAAGAGAGAGAGAGAGAGAGAGAGAGAACAATGGAAAGAGTTTCACATTCACATTTCCTTGGAATAGCGCTGCCCTAGCTAGGCATAACGTTACACTGGTGTAACGTGGAATAGCGCTGCCCTAGCTAGGCATAACGTTACACTGGTGTAACGTTGATTCACAAAACGGACCCTGGCCTGTAGGGGTTTGATGACTCATCCACAGAACCACAGGACACAATCAAGATGGCAAGAAGAGTTGGAAGTCTGACATGTAGCTCTGCATGAGTCCTCTGGGTGTCAGAGATTGAGAGAACGCTCGACATTAGTCATCTGGTTTCTAGCTTCGGGCTGCGTTATTTTGCAGGTCAAGTAGGCTTACCTTTAAAGGGTTAATGCTGCCATTTTTTTTTTTATTATTATTTTTTTTATTTTATTTTTTTTATTTTTTTATTTTTATTTTATTTTTATTTATTTATTTATTTATTTATTTTTTATTTGGGGGGGGGTCATATGTTGTGCTGGGCTGTTTTGGTGGTGCATAGTGTCACACCACTAAGACACGTGCACAAATACATGTACAGACAGGCTGGCGTTCGGCCTTTAGTAGCCATTATTGTAACACGGATGGACCTGGAGTGCCGTCCCCTTTCACCGAGCCACCGACTGCACATTAATTTTCTTTCGTGTGATTGTCCCCTCCGACTGTTTCATCGAGCAGCCGACTAGGGAAACACGGCTGAGCTTTCCTCGTTTTAACGGCCATCAAACGCCTGTGTGTTTCATTCGGAGATCTACTGATCTCTAAGACAGACTATTTTGAGAGCACCGGCGGAGTCACACACACACACACACACACACACACACACACACACACACACACACACACACACACACACACACACACACACACACACGCGCGCGCGCGCGTCATTCTGCACTCTCCCAAACTGACAATGAGCATAAAGCATGCAAACTTTTTCATCCATTCTGTGTATGGATTTACTTGAGGCCTCGCGGCAGAATTCTTCAAATTGGCGATTAACGGACTCACCATCTGATAAAATGCCTGAATGTGTGTGTGTGTGTGTGTGTGTGTGTGTGTGTGTGTGTGTGTGTGTGTGTGTGTGTGTGTGTGTGTGTGTGTGTGTGTGTGTGTGTGTGAGAGAGAGAGAGAGAGAGAACACTCGTCTTCCAGAACGAAAAAATAAAAAATAAAAAAGAATTTCCTCCAATCAGCAGACGCCGCACTACATCTCCGGGTGTTTATTTTCAATTAGCAACCAAAATTGCTTCTCTCCAAACGGATGTTTACAAAAGAATCATATGTATATGATTGCAGTAAAGAACAATTTTGCACGGCAGGTGCTGTTTTTCCAGCCTCAGTAGAATTTCATTAGAAATAATCAAACACCTAACTATGACCAATGTCAGAAACTGGAAAGTAAGGGAGGGGAGAGAGATGGAGAAAGATCTGTCAATTATGTTAATGTACTGGCGTTTTAATCTGCATTTTAAATTATTGACATAGGCTTCTTCCTCTAGTGACAGAGTCTTTGTTTTGATTATTTCTGGTAGTGTCTCGCTGTTTCAATTGCTATTTGTTTTCTACGCTTTTTTTTTTTTTTTTTTTTGGTAATCGGGAGTTCGATAAATTAGCAGGAAGGTGCAGCGTCTCCTGCATGTCCTAGGTTTATACTTCCCCATGGTCCAGTTCACATCAGTTGTCCCACGTCACATTTGTTTGTTGTTTGTTTGTTTGTTTGTTTCTCACGTAGGTCTGGCACACTTAGCCACGAATTAGTCTTTGTTGCTTGCGCGGCGGTAAGCTCCAAAAACTCAAATGTCTTAATGACATACTGCATTGCTGTTTATATCTAGTTTTAAGGATAACAGAAATGTGTGTGTGTGTGTGTGTGTGTGTGTGTGTGTGTGTGTGTGTGTGTGTGTGTGTGTGTGTGTGTGTGTGTGTGTGTGTTTTCCAACGTCCCTTTTTGAGAAGCAAGCCTGGAGTCTCATAAAATATCTTTATCTTCAGTTGCACTTTGTTGCCTGATTTTGGTTTGAATGTTTACGGTTGAGATAGGTATGGAAACTCTCACAGCAAGTCTAGCTTCCCAAAATACTGCCAGCACAATGACACAGCGCTGTAAATAGATCTAGCTCTGTGACACTGAGCGCATGCTTCAGTTGTATGCATGGAGAGATTTAAATAGAGTTTTCACAATGAGGTGTTCCGATTACGTAACATACACCACACTACTTTTGTTTATTTCGACCACACACACACACACACACACACACACACACACACACACACACACACACACACACACACACACACACACACAATTTCTCTTAAGATGGAAAGCTTTGTTCGTGGGCAGACAGGCTGAGGTGTGGGTGTAGACAAATTGTCGTCAACGATCAGTGTATCATTATTTTCGCGTTATTTCGCAAGCGGGGATTTTGTGTGTCGTTAGCGTTCAGCTTTACAAGACACCGCCACCCCACCTCTCTCTCTCTCTCTCTCTCTCTGAAAAAAGAGAAGGTGGAGGTATCAGGTAATGCTATCTGGCAATAAGGAGTGCCACCGCAAGTGATAAGACGGCCAAAGGTCGGATTTCACCTCGTTTCCTTTCATCACAAAACATTGACAGATTTCAACATAGATTTCCAGAATCAGAATGCCGGAGCCAACCTCCCACCTTGGTATTTTCCTATAGACGATTAACATAGCAATAAGTTCCTCTTTTCTCTTTTTTTGTGTGTGTGCCTGCATAACGCCTTAGGCTGATGTCACACTTTAGACGTGTTAGCCCGAACAAACATCAAACACGAGTACTACGAGCCGGAGAAAATTGAGCAAAGACATGGTGTAGCCGTATGTCACAAGAGCAACACGAATAAAAAAAAAAACCGCTATGTTCGGCCGTGTTCGATGTTTGTTTGGACGTTTCCCGTGTGACATCAACCTGAGATTGCAGTCAGAAACGTGTTCCATCTTGGAAACAGAAATAACTATTTTAAAACGGTTTCCATGGAATACAGCGTTCGCAATTTGAGTGTGATTAGACAACAAAAACGGAAAGAATTAGAAGCAAAGCAAGTTCTAAGTATACGCCTCTTATTATCTTACACGGATGGACTCAGAAGTTGACATTCTGTCCTCTGTCTGTTCGCTTCAACGAGTGATTGATTTTTTGAAGGACAGGTATTCATACCTAGCTAAACGCGTCATCCGTTAGCAGTCTCCTCTTTCCGTTTCCTCGCAAAGGTTAAAAATGTACAGCGGCCACGGTAGTGTAGTGGTTAGCACTTCGGACCATGGACCGGGAGACCCGGGTTCGTTCTTTCTTTCTTTCTTTTCTGCTTTCTTCCTCCTTTCTTTCCTTTGGGATCCCCGGATAGCCGAGCGGTAGAGCGTTGGACTTTCAGTGCTCGGGTCGTGAGTTCGAATCCAAATATTTGTGCTGGCTTTTTCACGTTGAACCGTCTTTGATATCAGCGTTGCGTGATGGAAAAAGAGGTTAAACTCTCTCTCTCTCTCTCTCTCTCTCTCTCACACACACACACACACACACACACACACACACACACACACACACACACACACACCATCTTCTTTCTTTCTTTCTTTTATTTTCATTTTCTTTCTTGCAAGACTTGAAATATTTGCTTTCGGGATGACATCCAGATTTAATTTTTGTTTAAACAACTCTGACACATTAGAATAAAACCATAGCGGTTCTGCTGGCATCGTGTTGACAGCGGGAAGTCCATTGTTTGTTGCACGGGTGACCCACGCTGGTTTACTTGTCGTCTCGGCTGCGTGCGACACCTACATGTTATTGTTGAAATAAGCAGGAAATGGTTCAAATGCCGCGTGACTCACTCTAAGTCACAGATGACCGGCGTAAACAAGAGAATAATGTCATCGACAGGGGTCTGAACTATTACGGCACCGTATTTGACCAGCACTGCTGATAACCACGCTTTTCCGTACGTGTGAACGGGGGGTAGTATGAGAAATTTATAATTTATATCCACACACACGCACACGCACACACACACACGCACGCATGATTTTTTTTGCAGGTGGCATGCAGAGATGGAGAGCGGGGATAATAATGTAATAATTGTGCACTCTGTGTGTGTTGTCCAGGTCCTGTCGCTGGGAGCGGACGTGGTGCCGGAGTACAAGCTGCAGTCTCAGCGCATCCACCGCTGTACGCTGCTACACTACTCGCCTTTCAAGGCCGTGTGGGACTGGATCATTCTCCTCCTCGTCATCTACACGGCCGTCTTCACGCCCTACGCTGCCGCCTTTCTCCTGTCGGAGGAGAGGAAGCACAAGACCAAGGTACAGTACTTCTTCAAGTCTCAATGCGTTTGTCAGCCATACAACAACGCTGCGCAAAACACAGCACACTCAGTCGGAGGTCACAATTTTTTTTTTTTTTTTTTTTGCTGCCCCAACTCTTTGCCAACTCCAGTGGTGTTCCTCCCAGGTCATGGGTGGAACCCACGGAGGACTCGGAAGCTGGGACAATTTTTATTATGCATGATGATGGAGATGAGGATGATAGTAAGATGATGCTATGGAGGTCCATGTGGTTTGGGACTGCGGGACAAAGGCCGCATTCCACGCTTCCTGTCATAAATATCCCGGCATTAACCAGGCCCGGGAACTACGGCACCTGCGGTGCCGGCCGTGTAATCATCCACATCATAAGACGTGTCATACCAAGGGAAGCACCCCCGAAGTCGCACCCGTGAAGTGGATGAAACTCGGCTGTGTGGCAACAGCCTCCCCATCGGGCCCATAGCACACCCGCTCTGGGTAGGAGCCGACCTAGGTAGGAAAAATCCCGCTTGCCTCGGCTGGGATTCGAACCCGGGTCTCCCGGTCCATGATCCGAAGTGCTAACCACTACACTACGGGGGCCGGTGGAGGTCACAAATGTTATTGATACTTGCAGATAAAATTTGTGTGTAACTACAACTACTACGAAACAAAATAAGCACAGCCAACTGCGCACGCACGCCAGCCACACAAACATGCACCCACCACAGATATCAGTGCGCCACTAAAAAGTAAACCCACATGCACTCCGCGCTGCACGCACACATACATCAGCTAATGACCGCAATGATAAACGACAAATAAGACACATGATTAAAAGGCGACTGTGAACTCACAAGTGATATTATCTTAATAGTGATCCCCGTAATACTCCCTATATCACAAAAAAATTATTTTGCTAGTAATTTTTAAAATTGGGAGGGAGGGTCGGGGCAACGAGCGGGCAGGTGTGGTCCCCCCCGGGGGCCAGGCAGCAACTGACCGCAGGAGATGAACACTGAACTAAAGCCCCTTTTCCATGACCGACGTACGTTGACAGACATCGGCCGATTGTCGGGCAACTAAAATCTGCCTTGGAAACGCACGCTCGCCGACTCGCTCCCATAAGTATGGCCTGTCGTGAATCAAATTGATTATTTCGATGACTTTAGCCGCCGAAAGTTGAGGCTGAACACTGCTAGCCGCCATCTTCAAAGTTTCCGGTTTCCGGATCAAGGTCGCATTCCGCTAGCGGCCAGTCAGATCACTTGGATTTCCGCCGACAAGGTCACCGACTCGCCCAGAGTAGAGCGCCGCTCTACTCTCACCGACGCGTCGGCCGATGTCTGCCAACTCCTTTTCCATGGACGATTTTCAGCTGGGACGCGAAGTTGGCCGATGTCTGTCAATGTACGTGGGTCATGGAAAAGGGCCTTAACGCGACAAGAACGCGTGCAACCCGAATAAAACACTGAATAGTTTTTACAACACGTTGGTGCATGCCTGCCGCACGCACCGCGCCTCCAAACACGGACCACTCACGAATCGCGTGCTGCACGCGCAAAAGCCCTGACCTGACGACCCCGTGTGCCACGTTTTGAGGACGCCTATACCTAGGCTACCCCGAAAGCGTCGAAAGCGCTTAATCCGTGCGTCAGAATCAGTCACCGGGGACACACTGTAGCACTTGAAACCATTGTGGTGACTCTGGTTGGAGTATGTGTTGTTCTACGTACGTAAAAGCGTGCTGAGTAGACGGCGTGATTTGGCTGCGGACTGAACACCAACTAGACAGCGCTGATTGGTGGCTATTTTTAGCGACTTGGTCGTATCGACGTGTAGTTCAGGTATGGAAGCGTTAGACCAAAAAAAAATGTCATATTTCTCTACTAATAGAAGCCGCAAAGTCACGAAAATGGTGGCAATGGCCAAAGGAAACATCTGTCCATTTAGCAAACAGCCCTAGAAGTTTGAAAGCCGTAACACCAACCAACTCACCCACTTTGTTGTTCTGTGTGTGTGTGTGTGTGTGTGTGTGTGTGTGTGTGTGTGTGTGTGTGTGTGTGTGTGTTGTGATTGCCTTTTGTTTGTGTTACTTATTAGTTTTCCTTTACTTTGTTCTGGGGGCGGGGTGGGTGATGGCCTTATTGGATTTTATCTTCAGGTTATTGTTTGAACATATCTTGGGAGCAGGTATACTCGAGTTTGTAGAACCCTGTCAGGATCGAGGGTTTGAATCCAAGTGAGAGCCAGAAACAGTGGTGCTCTCTCTCTCTCTCTCGCTCTCTCTCAGAAGAACCCGGCTAGCTGAGCTGGTAGTGGCAGAGCGTTGGACTGTCATTGCTCCGGTTGTGGTGTCGAATCCCGTCAGGGAGCAGCCAAAAGTAATAATAATACGCTGGCGTTTTTCTCGGTGTCACCATCTTCTCTCTCAGTCTCTAGCTTCTAGAGCAAAATCATCTTTGTCTTGTTCCAGGCCAGTGTAGAGAGTCGATACTCCGAGCCGCTCACCATCATCGACTTGATCGTGGACATCATGTTTATCATCGACATTTTCATCAATTTCCGCACCACCTACGTGAACAAGAACGACGAGGTGGTCAGCCACCCGGGCAAGATCGCCGTGCACTACTTCAAAGGCTGGTTCTTGATAGACGTCGTCGCTGCCATACCCTTCGACCTCCTGCTCTTCGGCTCCGAGACGGATGAGGTGAGCGCCGTTGAAAACGTTGAACGCAAGCTGACAAGCAAAGACAGTAGTTAGTCAGTCACGCAGGTAGGTTTCTTCTTCTTCTTCTTCTATCAAACAGGCAAGCACACACTATCCAAGCACCTTTACATCAGTTTTTACTTGTTGAGCTCTCTTACAATGTAATGCTATTTAATGCTGGACGGTGATCCTTCAATGAATAAAAAAAATATTTTTAAACCAAGCACCTTGGGCATCAATGATAATCATACTAATAATCACAATCATACTAATAATCTTCGGGGGGAGCCGGGGTGGTCGAATGGTAGAGCGTTGGACTTCTAATGCTCGGGTCGTGAGTTCGATCCCCGCTGGGGCCAAATATTTGTGCTGGCTTTTTCATCGTTGCCCCGTCTTTGATATCACCCTCTGTGGTGGAAAAGGACGTTAAACTCCCAAACACCCACCCCACTAATAATCTTAAGCATAATCATAATAATCAGAATCAGAATCGTAATAATAATCATACTCATCATCATCATCATCATCATCATTATCATTGAAGGTAAGCATGGACTGCGACGGTCGCTCTCGACATGGTACGCGTTTTTCAAAATCTCGGCTCACAAGTCACATGACCGAAGCAGTTTACGGCAGTTACAACTTCAAAATACAGTGGATAATTTTCTTTTTCAAAGAGGATGAAAATCGACCTTACAAGCAGCCTGGCTAGTGTGTAAAACAGTATTGTGTTGTGTTGTTACTGTAAACCAAAATGTAAGTCCAGCTGATCAGGAAAGAAAGCAGTTAGTCGGTCAGCCAATGCAGTCACCCAAGCAATTTGTTTTCCATCAAACAGGCAAGCAGACAGTCATCAGATAACAGTCAAGCCCCCTTGGGCATCAGGGCCCGCATGTAAAAGTTTGAGTTAGGGAGTTTAGCCCCGGGTTAGAGTCTAACCTCAAACTAAACTAGCTGTAGGGTTAAATTTTCTGTTTTTTTTTTTTTTTTTTTTTGGGGGGGGGGGTGTTTTGTTTTGTTTTGTTGTTGTTGATGTTGTTGTTGTTGTTGTTTTAACTCAGGAAGCGGGTCCATTCCAGCAAGGTGCCTATGCCGTTATAGAAGGATTTTTGTCTTTCTTCCTTTTTTATTTAATTTTGTTTTCGGGTTTCTTCTGTCCTAGTCTGGGTCAGGCCCGTAGCCGTGGGTTAAATTAACCTACAGTTTTACGTACGGGCCCCGGCAATGTAAAAATGGGACAAAACTGAAACGTCGGAAAGAAATGACATTGTCACACTGCTAGTCTATCTTCATCCAACTTTTCCCGTATTGAAATACACGCACGCCTTTCAAAAATTACGCAATATCCTTTGTGGTGAAATTCAGTAAATTCTTGAATATTCACCACATCGATTTTGGGCGTTCTCTTGATTCGTATTTTGCGCTGCTGCAGTCACTACTTGCGAAATTTTCACATCATCGGTTTTTGCAGCTCTAAATTCCATCACACACCCAAGCGATACCTTTCTCGCCCGCCCTCGCCGCCGACTTGCGATCTCGGAAATTAACTATTTTCTTTTGTCCTTCTCCGGTCAAAGTCATCTTACGGCGCACGCCACGCTGATGTGATTTCTCGGTGCTTGTCAGAACCCCCCGGGGGGTCGGGCCACAGGATACGCGAGAGATGTCCCACCCTCCCAGCGTGTTGTAATAACATTTTCATCCGCGTCCGTGTTGATCCGGGCCGAAAGGAAAATTCAGTTACGGGCGCATCCCAAGTCCCGTGTGATACTGGGGCCTGTTTTTCTCCGAGAGTGCCAGGCCACGGTCTCGGTGCTTTTTCAGGATGAAAGATGAATGCTAGATAATGAGATTTGCATGGAGCAATTTCGGACAGAGGGGCGGGGGGAGTGGGACAGGGTGTTAGGGAGGTGGGGTAGTGTGTGTGTGTGTGTGTGTGTGTGTGTGTGTGTGTGTGTGTGTGTGTGTGTGTGTGTGTGTGTGTGAAGGGGACGGCGGGGGGGGGGGGGGGGGGTTGAAGTGACACCGGTACTCGGATTTTGTGTCTAGTCGAAGACAGACTCGTTAATCTGGGCAATTTGTCCAGTGGGAGGAGGTGGGGGTGGGGGAAGGGCGATGGAGATGGGGCTAAGGCTGATCGCTATTCTGTTTTCTAAACCCTTTTTGTTAAATTGTTCGGCTGTACTCTGGGATCTCACAATCAAGGTCATACAACATCGAACCATCCTTTAAGCTGCAAAACCGCTCTGCCCCGAAATTATACATATGATGACAGGAGACTGGATGTATGTGTTTGCTTATAATGTGACACCGTGAAAGGTGCAATAGTAAGGTTCCTCGTTAACTTGTAAGTGGATAAAACAAGTTTTGTTGGGGGTCTTTGTTTGTTTGTTTGTTTGTTTGTTTGTTTGTTTGTTTGTTGTTTGTTTGTTGTTTTTATACAGTCTTGCATCTTTGAATGTTTTTTTAGAAAACCAGCTGATCTTGCGCACTCGGCAAACATCCAGTGGTGAAATCGTTTTTATGTCTTTTCCACCAGACAACCACTCTGATTGGTCTACTCAAAACGGCTCGGTTGCTGCGACTGGTGCGCGTGGCGCGGAAGTTGGACCGCTACTCCGAATACGGGGCCGCCGTCCTGCTGCTTCTGATGGCCACCTTCGCCCTCATCGCCCATTGGCTGGCCTGCATCTGGTACGCCATCGGCAACATGGAGCGGAATATGGCCCATGATGGTCAGCCGCGGATAGGCTGGCTGGACGAGCTGGCCAAGCAGACGAGACAGTTTTACAACGCGTCCGACGTGAACAGCGGGCCGACCATCAAGTCCAAGTACGTGACCGCGCTCTATTTCACCTTCAGCAGCCTGACCAGCGTGGGCTTCGGCAACGTGTCGCCCAACACCAACTCGGAGAAAATCTTCTCCATCCTCATCATGCTCATTGGATGTGAGTGTGGTCGCCCTGTGTTCGAATGTAGTTTATTTACCCCTGAGCCTTTGAAGAAATTTTATGTGCGTTGGGGATAGAGGTGGGGTGAGGGTGGGGGGGGGGGAGGGTATTGCCTGCCTATTTGTCGGCCTGTCTGTCCACTCGTTTGTTTGTTTGTTTGTTTGTTTTCTGGGGGCTGTACTAGTGATTTCTTCTCCCTCTGTCCATTGCCGAATCTTTGCCTAACACCTTTTGTTGGAAAAGGACGTGAAACCCCAAACAACCTACCAGTCCCCAATTTCTTGCCCCTTAGCATCCCCCCCTCCCCCCCCCCCAACCATCACCACCACCACACCCGTGCCCGACACCCCAACCACACAATATGTACACAGTATGTATTGCTGCTCTATGAGACGCTCTCCCCGAGTAGGACGAAGGAGTGATCAGATTTCTGCAGACTGCAACTTATCCTCCACACCCATCCCAAAGGACAAGATGTTTCTTTGCTCAGTACTCCGTGTGTGTGTGTGTGTGTGTGTGTGTGTGTGTGTGTGTGTGTGTGTGTGTGTGTGTGTGTGTGTGTGCGCGTGTGTGTGTGTGTCTTGCGTCAATATCAGAGCGTCCTCAGCGTATTGGTACAGTTACGAAACACCGTCAGCTGTTGGCAGTGTTCCGTTCCGAGCCATCTCGTCTTGCTGATTGCCAGAAATACCCCCAGAACGCTTTGTTTTTGAAGACAGTCTTAGCTCAGAGATTTGTATCGGTCGGAGCATCGGGAAATCGTTCGGCTTCCTGCTCTCTACTTAGGGAATAGCAGATCTGACGCAGGTTTCGCTCCAAGGTCGCCGAGTATATGATTAATATTGGATGGGATTAACCACAACACAGCCATCTTTCTTCCAGTTTAATTCAGGGGCGGATGCAGATACAAGGGGTTAGGGTGAAAGCTTCATTGACAGATGTGTCTCCGGCTCCGGCATCTTAGTCGTTTAACTCAAGTCCTTTCATTCTTTTTTAATGTTGTTGTTGTTGTTAGAATGCAAGGTCTTTTGTTGTTGTGGTTGTTTGTTAACGACTGGTGCGCACGCGTTATAGGGTTTGGGTTAGCACTTTTGATGTTGTTGTTGTTGTTGGGTTGTTTTAAGGATCGGTGCCCATACGTGATAGGGTTAGGGCCAGCATTTTAATGCTCTTACCCCAAAAACGTAATGATGCTAAGAAACGACAAGCACGTGCGTCACACTCTTAGGTGTTGCAAGCGCGGTTTAAACGGAGCACCAATCAATCTTTCCTGCATACCAGCCCCAGATTTCGTACGAGTTGTCCCGAACTCAGCCCCCCAAAAATCCAACTCCAACTTGAGATAGCCTGTATGCCCCGCACCAGACAGCACGTGATTTTTTTCGCCGGGATGAGCGCTGAACTGGTTAGCTAATACGCGTCTGGCTCTGGAATTCAACGCAGTATCTTCAAAAGCCACGTGAATCAGTTCATCATTATTTTAATACCGGTGGTGGATGGAGGCGACGGGGTTGGGGGGGGGGGGGGGAGAGTAGGGCAGGAGCCGGGGGGGTGGGGGGAGGTGGGAGGGGCGTAAGAAGCCCAGTGTTACATAAGGGGAAACAGTGCGATTGGCTTTTCGGAGGAAGTAGAGGAAGAGGCTGGAAGCACCTGCGCCTTAAATTCTTTTCATTGCCCCCGGCGCTCAGTGCAATTCTCTCTCTCTCTCTCTCTCTCTCTCTCTTACCTCTCCCTCTCTCTCTCTCTCTCCCCTTCTCTCTCCTTTAGAAGACGCCACATTTACATGGCGAGTTATGGCCTTTCCGAAATATAAATATGATTGTTTCAGGAAACCTTTTGCGAGTTTCGTCGCTGACTCCATTTAAAAATTCAAATAAACACGGAGAGAGCAACCTCTCTTAAAACTGCGCATCTAAGGTAAAACGCCTTTTTTTCCCAGGGAACTGTTTACAAGAATCAGTGTAACGGGTGAACTCCGCGACTTTGGGCGAACGAAGCACTTGAGACCACTTCGAACTTCATCCACTTGGTAATTTCGTTTGTGAGCACTTCGGACTAGAAGCACTTCGACACGACAAGTGTTCAAATACCGGATGCTTTTCAGACTGAGCGTTTTGAGCAGACGGAGATACCGCAAGCTGTTAATTATTGCCTAAAGTCTCAACTGAACATTTACGTACGAATTTGGTGCACAGCTCTCATGGTCCTGCACTGTACAGGGCAAAGAACACAAATGCAAAAGGCCTCAAAATGCCTATAATTATATTCCCTATTTATGGACCTCAGGCTATCATAGTCACCCCTAAAAATGCTTCCATCGACAAACAAAAATTATCATGCACAGATCATTCAAGGGCACGCACCTGACAGGAGTTTTTAAACAAAAAATTGAGTGTCTCCTTTCCGCTCAGGCCTCACTGGAGTACCGCTAATCTACTTTCTGTTTAGGCCAGAAGGCCGCTTCGTCTAACTCCGCTTCGCGTCGCTGTTGCCGCACTCCAGCGCAAAAAATGTCCCAGCTTCATTGGCAGTTTGCCTCTCGTTGCGGCCCCCCTGGCATGCACCTTGGGCCACAAAGTACAAAAATCACGAAAATCACGTTCTTTTCGTGACATTAAAAATCATTACAAACTAGTACACTCACCAAACAGGGTTCTCCTAATAGGCACTGCACATGACCCCACGGTCAGTTTGTGTCCTTTACGCCTCTGAGACGAAGAAAACCGAAACTAACTATAGAACTTCTACAGACAGGTTTCCTGGTACCAGATGCTTCCAAAAGTACAAGTCTGAGAAAGAAGCTCAGTAACTAATCTACAGGTATCTCGAAAAAGGTGTAAGCGTCATGGATTTGAAGAACGCTTAAGTTCTTTTTTCTCCAGATGACGCTAAGTGATCGTTCTTACCGCGCAATGTCTTCACTCCGAAATTTCAAGCTCGGATTTTGGCGCCGCTTCGATGTGCGCCATCGAAAAAAGCCAAGCTGGTCTAATTTTGCAGCAAGGCAAAATGTCGATAACCGTAATCTATGCCCCCGGTAAGCAACTTTCTACCTTCATTAAAACTCTTCAAACGCGAGTTCTAGGCCCTTAGTCTACGGAAGCTCACGCAGTCAAAGCGCAGTAAATGATGCAGGCACTTCTGGAGCGACGGCTGCTTGGCCGCGTTCAAGAGGTGAGTCTGTACCAGAATGCCACACACACACCTACACACGCTTACAGCCGTCAGACTGCGGAATTCATGAATCAAAGAAAATGAGTTCATGCGTGTTGCGGAAAAAAATGGTGGGGCTGGCATTGGCAATTACCTCTAAAGACTTCTGTTTTTGCCATGCTTGGAACTACGTAGCTGATCGCCAGACTGTGTGAAAGTAATTTGGACCCAGTTCACCAAACACACCCTTGGCGTAATGACTGCTTTAAAAAAAAATAATAATAATAAAAAAAGCTGTGCAATGTCCGTTAGCTTGTTAGTTTGGGGTCGCTGCAGTGTGAGAGGACTCATCCACTCCCCGGCCGTGAATGAAGTAATGATTGCAACGAAATATTCAGCGATAGTTATCTGCTTGGTGTATTTCACACTCAACAACTGTAAAGCTAAACAACAGAGTGGTATTTGGGTTTAGATTTATGTCAGACTGCATGTTGTGGAGATACAAGAAAACAGTTTTGAGCATTAACAAGATAAGCTTATGCTCAGTAAACATTCATTTATGGCAACCTGCAATGGCAGATCACAAATTACGAAGAGAGAGAGAGAGGGTCTCAGTTGGTGAACGTTCTCTTTACAGAGGCATTTTGGATCTTCAGATGTGCCAGACTCACACCTCTATTGTCTCACACTCAGCCGAAGTGCACGGTAGGAGTCTGGCCGTGTTGGATCATATTTTCAGCACTATAGTCCTTCATTTTTCTGTAACTGCGGCCTCTGTCATCAGTGCATTCACCAAATATTGGGGGTGAGCGGTGGTCTAATAGGTAGCGCGTCGGACTACTGAACGCTATCACGGCAATGAAGCCCAGTGGGTTGGAGGTGGAGCATGTGATAGCCTGGCTACCGGGCTGCTCATCAGGGGTTTCTTTCCGGGTTATCCGGCTTTCCTCCTCTAGCAAAACTGAAAAATAAGATGGGTATGTTGGGTGGCGCTGCACCGCGGCGACGCGCTTTCCCCGGGGGGGAACAGCCCGAATTTCCTGAAAGGGACAATAAACTAGTAAAACAAAAATCCAGCCCCCTCACGTGTAAGAAGTTTGGGGGGCTAAGTGAGTAGGCCTGAATAATTTGCTCACTTTTGACTTTTGGCAATAAGTAGGATGGGGGAGAATCAGTGGCGACTGGTACAAGGTGATCCCGGCTATCAAAAGGGAAGCAATGACGCAGATACACTGAGCTAATGACAGGTTTACGGCTGAAGTTTCGCATCCACCATTTACGTCAACGTTGAAGCCTTATCACGACTCTAAAACCTAGTAATCGCAATGGAAGAAGCCCCCCCCCCTCCCCCCATCCCCTTTACCCCCTTCCCCCCTCACCCCTTCCCCCCCCCCCTCACCCCCCCCCTCCCCCGTTGAAAAAGTTTGTCCTCTAAAAGAACAACAACGGCGAGAACTGAGGAATTTAAAACTGAACAAATTTGTGTAACAAGACTCTATTTTAATAGGTTTGTAAGTTTTCAAAGTGGGCACGCTTAATGAGAAAGAGCTATCGTGACATCCTGCCCGAGATGTTTCTTAAAGGGTAACATAAATTGTTAACCGTGTGTCTCACGCTGACCGCCCTTTTCTTCTTGCTGTTGTGGCTGTTTCGGGTTTTCGTGTGTGGGATGGGTTTTCGTGTGTGGGATGGATTTTAAACTGAATTTTCCTCGCCGGAAAGAAAAGAGAGAGAGAGAGAGAGAGAACGCTAAAATCAGGGAAAATCGCCTGATCCCTCACCAAACTCACAAAGAGTGCAAGAGGAGGGGGTCGCCGAGTCTAGCCAGCTCCTGACGGGTCAGATACATCACCGAGACACATCGGCCAAGCATCCCCGGGCTGTGGCTGGGAGGTTGCATTGACGAAATTTTGTCAGGCTTCATTCGCATAGATATTCGAGCAGCCAAACCTAAACAGAGAAAACAACTGACACCCACACTTCTCGGACTCGCGCTGGTGATAATTATGCAAAGTTTTTTTTTCTGATTCTTGATTTTCTTCCTTTTTCCTCATCATTTTCTCGTCCACGGTGGTGTTCAACCGTTTGAGGGTCGGATTCGACATCGAAAGGTCGGGGGTTTGAACCCCGACCGAGCCCAAATTTGTACAAGTGTTTGTTGTTGTTGTTGTTGTTGTTCACCCACTCAACGTTGAAACGCTTCACATCATTGCCCCCTAGTAGCTCTGTGCCATACTTGCAACTCGGCAGTCCACTGCCCTCCCCCCTCCCCCCTCCCCCCCCTTTTTTTTCTGCCAAAACTCTGTGCTGCCGGCTCCAGTGGTGTTCCTCCCTGATAATGGGTGGAATCCACGGAGGGCTCGGAAGCTGGGGCAATTTTTATTATGCATGATGATGGAGATGAGGATGATGGTAAGATGATGCTATGGAGGTCCGTGTGGTTTGGGACTGCGGGACAGGGCCGCATTCCACGCTTCCTGTCATAAATGTCCCGGCATTAACCAGGCCCGGGAACTACGGCATCCTGCGGTGCCGGCCGTGTAATCATCCATATCATAAGACGTGTCATACTAAGGGAAGCACCCCAAAGTCGCACCCGTGAAATGAGTGATCCTCGGCTGTGTGGTAACAGCCTCCCCCACTGGGCCCATAGCACACCCGCTCTGGGTAGGAGCCGACCTAGGTAGGAAAAATCCCGCTTGCCTCGGTTGGGACTCGAACCCGGGTCTCCCGGTCCATGGTCCGAAGTGCTAACCACTACACTACGGGGGCCGGTGCCCTCTCCCTTCTATGTGGTGGAAAAGGACGTTAAACCCCCAAACACCCAAACTCCCTTTTATATAGAATTCTCTTTATTATGTCGAGTGGTTGGGTGGGTGTTTGTGAGTTTAATGTCCTTTTTCTACCACGTATGAGTGATATCAAAGACGGAACAACGAACACGAAACTAAATTTTGGCCCAGCCGGGATTTGGAGCGGAGCCACCCGAGCAATGAAAGTCCAACGCTCTACCGTTTGGCTATCCCGGCTCCCCTACTGTGACAAATGACATCAATTACAATCACACTATTAGTGTATGATTATAAGAAAGCACGCAAGCACGTGTGGATCTACGTATACATGTACTTGAACGCATGCCCGTCTGTTTACCTGTATGTCTGTATGTTATTCTGTGTACATGTATGGGGGAGCCGGGATGGCCGAATGGTAGAGCGTTGGACTTCCAATGCTCGGGTCGTGAGTTCGAACCCCGGCTGGGGTCAGATATTGTGCTGGCTTTTTAATCGTTGCCCCGTCTTTGATATCACCCGTATGTGGTGGAAAAGGACGTCAAACTCCCAAACACCCACCCACCCCTGTCTACATGTATGGAAATGTCAAAAATACAACAACAACAACAACAAAACTCAGCAGTCCAAGAAGCTCTCCACAGAAAGTAGTGATACTGGGTGTGAGTCACAGACCTACATACAAGAAAAGATACCAGCGGACATGATGGCCAAGCCTTTTGTGTGTGTGTGTCCCTTGTGATATTACCCCGTCGCTCTAGTTCGGGTAACGCCACTTGGGAATGTAGGTAGCGGAAGTGCTCGCTGTTTTAGTAATGCCGAGTGCACTGTCGTGGGAGAGCTGCCTTCTCTCGGCCGATCGGTGCCTGTCCAGACGAAGGAAATGGGGTGTTGTAGTCATGATGCATCATTGATGGATGTTTTGGAGAGACGGTTGGCTAAAAGTGCTTTTTCTGAAGTGCATATATAGTTTATATACAGTTCAGGGTGGTTGTTGTGTTTGTTTTTGTTTGTTTTGTTTGTGTTTTGTTGTTGTTTTTGTTTGTTTGGGGGGTTTTGTTTTGTTTTTGTTTTTTGTTTGTTTTTTTTTGGGGGGGGGGTTGTTTTTGTTTGTTGTGTTTGTTTTTTTTTTTTGTTGTTGTTTTTTTTGGGGGGGGGGGGTACGAACACAGGGGTTTTTAGCGTTGACAAATTAAGGAAAAGAAGATTTGTGAATAATAAATGTATAATTATCGAATCAGGCGGAAAATTGCTTCAGTCAGTTCGAATCCCGACTGGGAACTGAACGTCTGTGCTGGCTTTTTCCTCGATAATTTTCTTTGATAATACAATAATAATGATAATAATAAATGGGGCGGTCGGTTGGGCCGTGGATCTGGGTTCACAAGTGCTTTCCTAGAAAAGATATATACAATATGCACACACTAAAACATTTAAACACGAACATGCACATGAAAACAGTGTGAACACAATGAAAGACTACATACAGGGACACGAGCAGTGTTCTCAGACGTTACTACACATGCTAGGTTTAAAAAAAAGAAGGTGAAATATGGTGGAAAAGGACGTTCACCCAACCAGCCATGCCTTGCCTTGTGTGTTGCAGCGCTAATGTACGCCAGCATCTTCGGTAACGTGAGCGCCATCATCCAGCGCCTCTACTCAGGGACCATGCGCTACCACACGCAGATGTTGCGAATCAAGGAGTTCATCGCTTCCACCAGATCCCCAACCCGCTCCGCCAGCGCCTGGAGGAGTATTTCCAGCACGCCTGGTCGTACACCAACGGCATCGACATGAACATGGTGAGTTTGAGGAGTAGTTTGGCATTAGCTTGGTAATCTCTCTCACACCACACACACACACACACACACACACACACACACACACACCCTCCCTTTTCCCCATTACCCAGCCCAACCCAGGCCTGTCTTCACTTTCGCGACCGACCCTTTTTTGCCGTTCCCAACCATGGCCTTTTTTTTCTTTTCTTTTCTTTTCAACCTTCGCGCCCCCCCCCCCCTTTTTTTTCCTCCTTTTTTCTTTTGGGTGAGGAGGGGGTTAGAGGGAATGGGTTTTTTTTGTACAGTTAACAATTTAAAAAAAAAAAGAGTAAAAGAAACATGATGTATCTATGCAACGGACATTACAGTTGTCGCGTTTTATCTCCCCTAGTCCCTGTCTGTCTCATTTGGGCAACTAGAGCAGCTTGTGACTTCAAGATGAGATTGAGAATATCTTCGAGTAGCGGATGAGTATGGATGGGTGGAATTAATGTCGACCTGTTTACTCCCTGTAACTGGGTTCTCCCGAGTTTTGGGATTCTGTTTCTCCATGATAGTGTTTTTCCCAATCACAAACTTAGTCAAGACCTTTGCGCGTTGGTTAGAATCGCAACGTGAACGTGTCAGTTTAAGTATCACAAAGTTGGTCATCAGTTTAAGTATCACAAAGTTGGTCCATCAGGAGTAGCTGGTACATCTTGTTCTGATTAACTTATCTTCTGTTGGTGGTTACAAAATATGACGCCAGCATCCGGTGCAGTGTGTGGTCCCTAAGGGGCTAGGGCTGGCCCCTCTCTCTCTCACACATCACACACACACACACACACACACAGCACACACACTCTCTCTCTTTCTCTCTCTCTCTCTCTCCCCCCCCCTCTCTCTCTCTCTCATCACTCACACACACACACACACACACACACACACACACACACACACACACAAAAGTTTGTCTAATAGTCAGCACGTGCGAGGGGCACCCAAAACCCCGCAGACCAAAGCGAGCGTTTATCGGAGTTCACACACAGACTCTATGCTCGAGGGAATGCGAAACACGAGGGTAGTTGCTCAACTTTCACAGGTATACCTCGTGTGAAGAAATTAGCGATAAGAGGAAGAGCGGGCAGGTAGAGAAGCCAGCAAGCCAGCCGACCCGGAGAATCAGTTGGCAGCAGCCTGCTGGACGGGTTAAGTCAGACAGCGTGGGCTGACGTAAGTCAGCTTCCCCCACACCGGATACACGGGGATTCAGCAAATTATCGCCCCTTTATCACTCGCTAAAGAGGGGGGCCAGAACCACTCGAGCAGACAGACAGACACAAACGCAAGACGGTCCTCACTCACGTAAATCTGCCAAGGACTTGAGGCTTCTGTTTGTTTGAAACCGGCAGGGAGAAAAAAGAGAAGAAAAAAGTTCGAATGCGGTTAGTGGGATAGACTCGGTGAAGGGAGCTTCCACCTGGAAAACGTCCTTGCAGGCAAAAGAATGTTGCTGCCACGTGGCTCGTTGTGTGTGTGTGTGTGTGTGTGTGTGTGTGTGTGTGTGTGTGTGTGTGTGTGTGTGTGTGCGCGTGTGGCTTGTTCGAAGAGAGAGAGAGAGAGAGAGAGTCACTGTGTGTCAGTCAGTGTGTGTGTGTCGTCGTCAGTCAGTGTGTGTGTGTGTGTGTAGTGTGTGTGTGTGTGTGTGTGTGTGCGAGAGAGAGAGAGAGAGAGCCAGTATGCGGTGAGTCAGTGTGCTGTGTGTGTGTGTGTGTGTGTGTGTGTGTGTGTGTGTGTGTGTGTGTGTGTGAAACATTGATCGCCGTCGCCTAATCTGCTCATTGGAGTCAGTGCAATTTATTTCAGTTCGTTTGTGTGTTTTTTAGTTCCTTACGTTTCCGTTTCGTTTAGGTGTCTTCCTTGATTTGGCCACTTGCCGAGTTCATGCCGGCCACTAGTAATCCATGGAATGAAAGTAAAACCGAACACACGTTATCGACTTTTGCTAATGATGAAGGAATAGGACAAAAGGATGAAAGACAACAGAAACGTATCTTTCGGGAAAAAAATAATAGAAAAGAAAAGGATGTTGTGTTGAAAAGTGCACACGCACAGGTTTTCATACGATGAAACTTTCAACGGAATTATTTTTTTCAACGAGTCAATGAATTGCTTTTGTTCTTATTCTTTTTGACAAACACGAACACCAGGAACGGTAAGTCCTGATAGTAGAGATTGCAGAGTTCTCGCACTTGCAGAAGCGCCGCCGGGGAGTGGATGAAGCACGTTTATCGAACGCAAGACTTCAGACTTATTAGAGGGAAAGTGCACAAACCCGACGGTAAACAGGCCTCCTCGTTGATTCTGTGTGCGCGATTGTCATCAGCGAGTTTCGCTTTCATCCAGCATTTGACGTACGCTGATAACGCACAGAAAACACAAAAAATGAAGACAAATAGCTTTGTACAAGATCGGCTCTGTGCATTTTTTTTCACAGAGTTGGCAATCTATTTTCAGGATCTGGCTTTGTTTTGGTGGTGTTTTTTTTGGGGGGGGAGGGATGTTGATTTTTTTGCTGTTGTTGTTGTATGTTTTGGTTTGTTGTGTGTGTTTGCCCATGGTGTAAATTTTCCAAAAGGGTGAATGACATGGGCGTGCTTGGAACTCCAGTCAAGCGTTCCAGTAGGGGAGAGAGAGAGAGAGACTTCGAGACTTTGACTATTTTATTGTTTGGATACTTGATCCTTGACATGGGGGAGTTAAACATGCACAATACATGATCAATCATCATTTTCACAAGACACGTGTGGGTACTGGATAGTTTAAAGAAAAAGAGAAAAACATAAAAACACAAAGCATCAGATAATTTCCGTGTAAAGTATCCACATTCGTGGCCGCATGCTGTTACATGTATACACTACAAATCAAGACGATGGTTTATTTGCACTTTATACCCCGCAAGTTTGAATTTCTTTAAATAGTCGTGTGCGTGCATGTTTTGGCCTCGGTCCTTGCTAATTATGCAATTCCATAATTTTATATTACTAGTATGTGTATGTATGTCTTTACTATTTTGTTTTGTGTGTAGACCGCTTTGTGTGTACAGAGAGAGAGAGAGAGAGAGAGAGCGTCATGGTTAAAACGCCACGACCAAAAGGAAAGGCAGGCAAAATTTCCCGCGAAAAGTTAGTCCACAGGGAGTAACCGATAATATATGTCAGCTGATGATGAAAGAGAGTCCACGAGCGGCAGAAACTATTATAACCCTGTCAGCCACGTTGAAGCACGTAGACTCCATCGAATTTCTCTTCAACGAAAGCTGTAAGTAGGTAGCATCAGTTTGTTTCATCTCCTCAAGCTAAATCGCTTTCAGAACAAGCACAGGCTAGCGGGACTGCAGTGATCACTGTCGTGTAGTTTGGGGCATTGTTGTTGTAGTCCGGGTGTTCTTGCCGCCATCTTCTCCCCTGGATCTCCTTCACAACGGTCTTGGCCTCTCTTGTGGCGCACCGCGGATGACGGTTGATCACCTCCTGCAAAACTGTCCAACGCACCAGAACCAAAGAGCGACAACCAGGCCTACAGACACGCCGTTGCGGGAGAAGATCTTCGGCTCGGCTGGGTGCCTCCGACGACTGCAGCCTTCATCAGGACTTCTGGCGTGCATGTCTGAGTGTTCGAGGAAGAAGAAGAAGAAGCGTAGTTTGGGGCTACTGTGTGTGTCGCGCACCAGGTGGCCGGCGAGAGGGCAAACGACGCACGCTGTCTCCAACAACAATACGAGCTCCTGAACCAAGTTCTAGCCATTTTTTCCGCTGGGACCCGGGATAGCCGAACGGTAGAGCGTTGGACTCCTAATGCTCGGGTCGTGAGTTCGAATCCTGGCTGGGGCCACATATTTGTGCTGGCCTTTTTCTTGTTGCCCTCGTCTTTGATATCACCCATACGTGGTGGAAAAGGACGTTAAACTCCCAAACACCACTCACCCACCCTGCCATTTTTCCCCAAACTGGTAACAGTGCGATGGACAATACGGTCACGTCTCATACGACAATTTGAAGTAGTAGTAATCATAATAATAGTAATATTATTAATAATAATGATAATAATAGTAAATAATAATAATAATATGACGCCTCTTCTTCGGGTCGTTGGAGACCAGGGACATGGCACACACACACGGGGTGTTGTCAGTGGACGCTAGTGTTCCCGATACTCTTCCGCTTCAAATTGTCTTCCCCGATGACTACTCTCACACAAGTCTTTGCGTTGTAGTAACGCGTTAGTCAAAGTCGTTGACTGGTTGATAAACTCCTCCTTTCTCAGTTTCACACCGACAGACCTAAGTCCGATGGAAGCACTCGATACTGCTCGATTTTGAAAATGGAAACACTCGGGGCTAGTGTTTGGAAACACTCTGTACTGGCCGGTGCTACTCACGTCCATTTTGCTTGCACTCCAGTGATACAGCAGTCTTGTGTAGTTTCGGCTGGCGACGTACCACATGACGTGACCAGTCACCAAAACTGTGCGACAGTGACCCGTTCAGTCCTAGTGTGGCTCAAACGTTGCCCGCCCATCCACCCTGGCAGATAGGAGCAGGTTTCTGACGAGGGACGACATGGCGAAAGCTGCTTCAACCTCTCCGCAGACTGCCTGCAGCCAGCTGACACACCCATGGTCTGGATGGCCATTGAGGGGCAGGGCACTTACCGGGCGTTTTAAAAGGTCAAGACTGTCACACGAGCAGATCCGACGTTCACTGTACAGGTGATCTTGTCTGGTGGCAAACCTGTGTGAAGGCCTTTCGTAATCACTGTAAGCCTGCTGCCCGACCCCAGAAACAGTGTCGTCAGCCAGAATTGAGAAGTGAAGAAGTAAGACTGAAATGGTCAGTGTCGTAACAATTTGAAGGGTGGGTGGGTGTTTTGGGGGGTTTAACGTCCTTTTCCACCACATACGGGTGATATCAAAGACGGGGCAACGATGAAAAAGCCAGCACAAACATTTGGCCCCAGCCGGGATTCGAACTCACGACCCGAGCATTGGAAGTCCAACGCTCTACCATTCGACCACCCCGGCTCCCCGTAACAATTCGAAACATCGCACTTCGGAGACCAACCTCAGGGTACAATTCCACAATATTTAGAGTCTAATGAGCCTGCATTGGGTACATCGTCCCATATCACGATGTGCCCAAAGCACAATGCTCCAGGCCATGATATACCTCACCTATTTTTCCCCAGACCGTGAATGTATCAAGTTTAACGAAAGAAAGCCAGCTGACGATCCCGTGACAGGCAGAGGTGTTGAAGATATGAATACAATTCTACAAATGGGCAGACAAATCAGGGTTCGACATAGCCGAGGTATTGCGGATAGTTATGACTACAACTCCACAACATTTCAGTCACTCTAGACAGAAGAACAGACTAGATGTTTGGGGCAAAGTACCATGGGTACATTAAATTGTGCCTCGGGTACATTGTGGTTTGGGATAAAGTACCCAAGGTGCACTGTTTAAAAAGAAATAAGTTACGACATTGACCACTTCGAACAGCGTTCAACAAGAGCTAAGAAAATAAGTTAACCGACCAAATCGAAGGAATTCTTCAGAAGCAGTCTGAAATGTTAAGTAAACTCGCCAAAAAAGGGAGGAGACAGAACGTATCAACTTTTCCTGATGAAATGAATTGCGCAATGCCAAACTTTTCAAGTGCATACAACACTTGAAAGGCCTCCACGGACCAGCAGAACTGGGCCGTGCGATTGCGTCTGGCATTTCTAACAAAACAGCCACTGATTAAACAAGAGCGGCCGTAGAACATGCTCTATCTTCCTCCATCTTTAGCCGGCGTGTTGAATCAAAGCGTGAAAAGTGGTCGTGTTTTTTAGGGGGGGCCACTCCCTCGTTTACTGTAGATAAAACCACATAATTATAGGTATACGGGAAAGTGGGACACATACATGCATACAAGCCAGTCGATAGGGAAGATGTTCGCCTTTCAAAATTTCGTTTTCCAGGAAAAGGGTTATTGATTTTGAGCTTGTTAGTCGGGACAAAGGGAAGCTGTATCTTTAATCTTCCGGGTTTATGAGTACGTTGTGTCTTTAAACGATAATGATGTCCACTCTTGCCCAGTGTTATCCCCGTGATATTTTCCACTTTTAGGTAAATAATTCCCTACGTTTCTGCTCTCTCTCTCTCTCTCTCTCTCTCTCTCTCTCTCTCTCTCTCTCTCTCTTATCCAGCCGATTCCTAATTTCTGCTGGCTTGTCATGATGGAGTATGTTTTATTTCTGGTACCGTGCAACTCGGCAGCTGTAGGGATGCGGAATTAACCTTCCAATATTACAGACGATAACCACAGAACCCTTCAAAACACCTTCTGTCCTCTTTACAAAACGTTCTCGGACACACAAGAAATGAATGAATAAAATGTTGATATAAGAGGGAGCGGTGGATGCACCGAGATCTATGCGAGGCGTTTTCGACCTCTGTCGGGGTAAGAGTGTCGCATTGTCAAATGAGCAGCCAGACACAATCCGACTAGCCACACTAACAAGTCCATTTCTTACCCCAAAACCCTGGGGAGCCGGGGTGGCTGAATGATAGAGCGTTGGACTTCCAATGCTCGGGTCGTGAGTTCGAATCCCGGCTGGGGCCAAATATTGTGCTTTTTTTTTTCTTTTTTTTGCTGCCCCAACTCTTTGCCAGCTCCTGTGGTGTTCCTACCAGGTCATGGGTGGAACCCACGGAGGACTCGGAAGCTGGGACAATTTTTATTATGCATGATGATGGAGATGAGGATGATAGTAAGATGATGCTATGGAGGTCCATGTGGTTTGGGACTGCAGGACAGGGCCGCATTCCACGCTTCCTGTCATAAATATCCCGGCATTAACCAGGCCCGGGAACTAAGGCACCTGCGGTGCCGGCCGTGTAATCATCCACATCATAAGACGTGTCATACTAAGGAAAGCACCCCCAAAGTCGCACCCGTGAAGTGGGTGAAACTCGGCTGTGTGGTAACAGCCTCCCCATTGGGCCCATAGCACACCCGCTCTGGGTAGGAGCCGACCTAGGTAGGAAAAATCCCGCTTGCCTCGGCTGGGATTCGAACCCGGGTCTCCCGGTCCATGATCCGAAGTGCTAACCACTACACTACGGGGGCCGGTAAATATTGTGCTTTTTCATCGTTGCCCCGTCTTTGATATTACCCGTATGTGGTGGAAAAGGACGTTAAACCCCCACCCACCCGCCTGAAAACCCCCTAGTCAGCTGCTCAGTATGGTTTTGAAAAAAAATAAACTGAAAGATCTGCAATCTCAACCAAAACTCCACTAACATTGCGCTTTAAAAAATCCAACCGTGCAAAAATGCACAGTCAACTCTGTCACAGGTACAGAGTTTTCAGCGTCCCTGAAACCCCTACAAAAAAAAGCCAAGGGCAACCTGATTTCACAGCTCAGTTTGCGTTTTGACATTGAGCGAGAAAGATCGCAGTAGCTAGTCTTCTCGTGCAGCACACAACACCCGCTAGATGCTGTTCACTGACCAAAAGCACATTGAAGTCATAGCAAACTCACGTTCTGGTTTTATAAGGGTCGCCGCACCGCTCAAAACACTGCAACTGTGACAGAGTTGCCTGCATTGTGCACACTCGCATGAGTCACAGTTTAAGAAACACAATGTTTGCGGCTTTTTAGTGAGATCGCAGACCTTTAAAGGGCGCAGGTCAGACTTTTTTCCCACGTAAACGCTTCGTGAACCACACTTCGTGTCCTCGGGTGGTCCACATGTCACTTTGTCATCAGCAAAGGTTGACGGTTCAGCTGCCAGAACTTACGATTGGGTAGGAGCAAGCATTAGCATTTGCCGTGCCTTTTACCGTGTTGACTCCCTCGTAAGACAATCGATTCTGCTATCCCAACTGCAGCGCTCCCCAAACATCCCGCTTTTGTTTTGATTTGCTTCTTCATGTTGACAGAGGAAATGCACTAGAGTTGGATGATTTCAGTTCGCACGAGCAGAATGTCGATGGCCCAAAGCACTCTCTGTCCTTTCATTGTGTTGCCTCAAGGCTCGTAAACTCAGTGGCGAGCTTTTCAGTGACATGAGCACCTACTCATCGTGAAAAATGCCGAGTTGCCGCTAGCAAACGTTTTGATACTTGTTTGTTGTTTGTTCACATTGCTCGTGTGTGTGTGTGTGTGTGTGTGTGTGTGTGTGTGTGTGTGTGTGTGTGTGTGTGTGTGTGTGGAGGGTAGATATAATGTGTGTGTGTGTGTGTGTGTGTGTGTGTGTGTGTGTGTGTGTGTGTGGGTGTGGAGGGTAGATATAATGTGTGTGTGTGTGTGTGTGTGTGTGTGTGTGTGTGTGTGTGTGTGTGTGTGTGTGTGTGTGTGTGTGTGGATGGTAGATATAGTTTGTTCTTTAATCTGCCTCCCTCTGTCTATATCTCTGCCTGTCTACATCAGGACGTTTAGAAAAGATGGCTCCTGAAAGACTCGGTTGAGGTGCTGGATTTCAAAGACTGCGGCAGGGCGTTCCACAGAGCAGGGGGAGAGCGAGTGTGTGTGTGTGTGTGTGTGTGTGTGTGTGTGTGTGTGTGTGTGTGTGTGTGTGTGTGTGTGTGTGTGTGTGTGTGTGTGTGTTATTGAGGACTAACATGAACAAATAAGTTATGATCTGTCTGTTTGGCGAAGTTTTCGGGTTTTGGTTTGTTTGTTTGTCCCTTGGAAGAGATCACGAGTTTGTGGGAATTCAGTTTCTTTTCCCCGATGACTGACTTCAGTGCACTGACGCTGGCATACTTTTCCCAGCCGTCGCCCAGCCCACACTAACACCTCTCTCTCTCTCTCTCTCTCTCTCTCTCAGCGAAAGAAAGTTGGGGGAGGGAAAGAAAATGGACGGATTAGTTACGCGCCTGCAGGTGATTTAAACCGTTGGCACTCACTGTGAGAGTCCCTTTAAGCTGGCACGTAGCAGAGCAACAAAATCCACACACGCAGCCAAGGAATGCTGCACGTGCGTGTAATTGTTAATCCTGCTCTACTGAACTGAATCACACACACACACACACACACACACACACACACACACACACACACACACACACACACACACACACACACACACGCACGCACGCACGCACGCATGCACACAAATGTTTTGAAGATAAAAACTGAATGAGAAGAACGGCACTCCATAAAAGCAACGCCCTTTCCAGATTTTTTTTTTTATAACTTTCTGTCAGTAGTTACTGGTTGATGTATACATGCATGCGTCTTGTATTAACACTTCGCCTGCCGTTTTCGACTTTTTTCCCGAACGCGAGTTTTTTCGATCAAGGCAAGTGACTTTACATTCTAAACAATAGCGCTGCAGTTCTGCAATTTTCTTAACAAAGCGTCAAAAGACGTGCTTGGTAAAACACGTGAATGGCACTGGCAGTGACGTCATGTCGAAAACCTTTTGGCACGAGCAGGCAGGGCATGTAATAGTGAGTGACAGGAAAAGTGTTAAACAAATCCTAGATGAAGAGCTCGTGGTCATGTATTTCGATAAGAACGAGCTCCATAAAGACGCTGTACATTTACGTTGCAGCAATCCGTCGACCGAGAAATTCGATTTTATCAGGTGCACGTAGCAAACTCTAACGGCGCATGCTCCATAATGGCTTATTTCCTTTTCCGCGATTCATAAATCCTGATTTACGACGAATGCCGAACAACTTCAGAACTTTTCCTAAGTGTTTCTCCGGCAAAGATGAAAAGCACTGCAATGCTGAACAGAAAACTTGTATTTGGACAGCTTTTTCGATTTTCTGCAGTTGTTTTGTTGGTTTTGATTTGTTTTGTTTGTTTTTTTAATGGGGTTTGCGATTTGTGACATTTCCCCAAATGACACTTACAACATGCAAGGCACAGCGCTGTGGCTCCGTTAACTGTATTTTGTCGACAAGAGATGAATTGCGTTCTATTCTGATCTTCTGGCAGTCATTTCTCGCGGACAAGAACCGTTTTGTTTCAAGAGGAATGTAGCACATCGGAATTTGAGCGGATCGGCAGAAAAATAAATGGGGTGTCTTACATCAAAAATAGTACGCCTATTATTTTTGCTTACATGTCTTTGGGCACGGGGCACGGGGTCGAAGCTGAGCTTGAGGCGGGGGGTGGGGGTGGGGGGGAGAGGGGGGCGGGGTTTGGCATGGAGCGATCATGAGGGTTTAAATGTCAACAAGTTTTTGTTTGTTTGGCTGCTTTGATTTGCTTTTGTTGTTTGTTTGTTTGTTTGTTTTCCTCTGTGTGTGTGTGTGTGTGTGTGTGTGTGTGTGTGTGTGTGTGTGTGTGTGTGTGTGTGTGTGTGTGTGTGTGTTTTGTTTGTTTGTCTGTTTGTTTGTTTTCCTCTGTGTGTGTGTGTGTGTGTGTGTGTGTGTGTGTGTGTGTGTGTGTGTGTGTGTGTGTGTGTGTGTGTGTGTGTGTGTGTGTGTGCATTTTGTTTTGTTTCTTGGACGGGTGGGGGTGGCTCTTCACCTAGTTAAGACGCAGCGTACATTTTTCCGTTCCGGATGTAACTAACACTTCGCTGCACTCGTTCTTATCATCACCTGAATACGATCGTAAAATTTGTTATCTCGACACTCGGCAAGTTAGAGAGAAGCCTGGGTTTATTTTGGCCTTCAACGCAACAGAGGTGGAGTGTTTGACTTTGCGCTATCTTGTCTTTCATCAGGTGTTGAAGAGTTTTCCGGAGTGTCTTCAGGCTGACGTCTGCCTTCATCTCAACCGGAACCTCCTCAACAACTGCCCGGCCTTCAAAGGTATGTAACGTTTCGTTACGTTCACACAGCAAACGTTTGTACGAAGCTGATTGACGTCCATGCTGTACACGTTATTACGACGACCACATCCGCTAGGTTCGACCAAGGCCTGCGTGTAACGTTCACATTGCTGACCTGCTTGTGACGTTTGTTTTGCTGACATGTGTGTAACGTTCACGTTTGCAAACTTTTGCCTTTTTCTTTTGCACACATTTACGAAACGGTCACTTAATTACAGACATTAACGGAACACACACCTTAACCCCTCTTCTGGCTGCTTATCAGTTGACACGATAATTTCAATGTGGACTTTTTTGTTTTGTTTTGGATTAACTGTTTCCATGCCGTCTATCGTTGTAAATTGCCGCCACCTGATAATTATCCCCAGGTGGCTAGAATGCTAACTGGCCGCACTTAACCCTTTCAACCCTGAAGGAATCTCAATAGCGATAACGCTCTCTGCCTGGGAGTTTTCAAGTGTGCTAGATCTAAAGCTGGGCCCTTGCACACAAAACCCTATTTCTCAAGAAGTATTTGATCCATCCTATTGGGGAATCTTCCACTGTGCAGAGCGTATGAGAGTCGGTCACATGCACGCATATTATTGTTAGGGTCTGCGAGACCGTAGGTGATACGGTGGCAGGGCTGAAAGTGTTAAGGACGTTTTGCGTTCACGTGGGACGTACTTGTTACGGCCACTTGTTCGTAACCAGTTTGGAGTCCTGTCGTTTATTTTGGGAGTTTTACGGTACAAGCACCACTTACGGCTGTGAGCCCTGTTTGGATCGAGGGCACTTTTCGTGAAGTGGAGATCAACATAAATTTCAAAAATAAATCTTTGAACATAAAGTTGGAAACCTAGAATGGACAATCTGTAAGTGTCGACGATATTTTTGGCCACAGTAATCTGCCGCCCGGCCCCGTTCTCCTCCCCCCTTCCCCATCCCCCTCGCCCCCCTTCCGCGGGACACACACACACACACACACACACACACACACACACACACACACACACACACACACACACATTTCCAACCCCCCACACCCACTCCGACTCCACCCCAGCCTCCCTCGCGCCCGTCCCTTTCCCATCCCTTAACTGCACTGGATTTTTACAATGGAAGGATATTTGTAACCCTTCAGTCAAGTGAAATGCACTTCTAAGATGGCGAGAATTTTCAGCAACCGCTGCAGACCGAAGGACACAATGCATATATATTCCCTGTTAGCCTCAGGTATCGGTCACCCTTAAATATGCTTCAATCTAGAAACACTTACTACCATGAACAGACCATTCAAATCAGGAAGTTTAAAAAAAAATCGAATGTCTCATTTCCGATCAGGCCTCACTGGAGTAATGCACGTCTGCTTTCTCATTAGGCCAGAGAGCCAGTTCACACAAGTCCGCTTGCGTCACTTGTGCTCGACCTTTGTACAGAAAGTCCCAGCTTCACTGGCAGCTTGCCTCGTTTTGCGACCGCCTAGCATGCACCTTGACCTACATAAAAGAAAAATCACGAAATCCGCTTTTTCATGACAACAAATTCACTACAGACTAGCATACTCGCCAAATAGGGTACTTCAAATAAACACCGAACATGACCCCACGGTCGATTTGTTTCCGTTCGCCTGCAGTTGAGCAACGCACAGCTTAAAATTCCTCCCTCAGTGCCACGCGGTAACAAAAGCTGGCGGAAAAATGATCAAAACTGGCATCATCTTCATACTAGTTACTTCAGGTTGGCGTCCGGAAGGGGCAATATAATTACAGTGACAACCTTGTCCGGTCGTTTGTCTCGCCTTTTTTTCTTTTTTTTTTTCTTTTTTCCAATTTGAAGGGAGACAACGACCGCTGTTGTCAGACATTCAATGGAGTGGTTGAAGAGGCTTGTTTCCCTTGCACTGCATCACTGCTTTTTGGGGCAGCGGCATCAGTTCAAACTGGTTGTCCCCCTTGTTAGTTTTATTGTTGTTTTTCAAGCTGCACGAATCCTTTCACCTTGTTTGTTGTTGTTGTTGTTGTAATCCTGCAAGTTCTTCCGGCTCGTGTTCGAGCCGTGTTCGATGTTTATTCGGACTACAACGTCTCACTTGTGACGTGAGCCTAAGAAGGTCGGAAGACAGTAAGTTTGGACTTAGACAAACTGACTCTGTGTGTGTGTGTGTGTGTGTGTGTGTGTGTGTGTGTGTGTGTGTGTGTGTGTGTGTGTGTGTGTGCACGTGCACTCACCGCCAACGCTCCGCCACGCACCAAAAGCGTCACCTGCAATTCCTGCCCGCGTATTTGCGCAGCGGCTGTCTAGTGTTTCAATTCACAACAAGGATTCCATTTACCTCCCTGCCCCCCCCCCCCCCCCGCCCCTCCCCCTTCCCCTACACCCACTTGTGTGTTTCCTTTGCGTGCTATAAACACAACCAAGAGGCAAGAGTTGAAAATAACATTGCAAGAGTCTCTTGTGAATTAGCCAGATATTCCAGCCAGCGCCCACCACCCTCCGTCCCTGTTACAACCCATCGCAACTGCAACGAGGTAGCGGGAGAGGGTCATGGTGGGGGGGGGGGGGAAGGGGACAGGCGGGGTTGTATACCTGTGCAATTGAAACGATGAAGTGTTTTGCTGGTGAAAGAACATCCACGAGTCATGGTGGCAGTCAGCAGTTTATGCAGCTGGCAAAGAGCGAAGGCAGGATCTGGCATTTACCCCCGCCGCAGACGTTATCTAACGACTCCGCTCGGTTCTTGTTTTTCGTTTGGTGGTGTAGTTGTGGTGACGTGATCGATGCGGCGGAGTGTTGTTCACTCCTTAGCGTAGGCCGGGTTTTATAATGATGATATACAATATGTGAATTATATGGGCGCTTCACTCAGTTTCTTGGCTCAAAGCGTCACGAACTGAACCCAACACGTCTGCTCACGTGAATCGCGCGCATTCTCAGTTTCACACCCCGGGCATGAACACGCCGTAGTTACGTGATGTGGAGTCAGCGCATTAGCCACTCAAGCTTCGGAATTTACAATTATATTTGCTTTTTTCTTTTCAATTATTCTCTCTCTCTCTCTCTCTCTCTCTCTCTCTCTCTCTCTCTCTCTCTCTCTCTCTCTCTCTCTCTCTCTCTCTCTCTCTCTCTTTGGAGGGGGTTCAGTTTTTAATTAAGTCCTGAAAGAAACCCATTTAAACCCATTAGATTTTAATATGTATTTACATCCTGTTTTATTGTATGCCCCTTTTATATTTAATGATCTGCCAGAAAGGGACCTCGCTTTGCCGCGAAATAGTCTTTGTAGCTTGCGCGGCTTAAAACCCTAACTAACTAAGTAACTTTTTGGAAGGGAGGGGGGGGGTAGAGGGGCGGGGGGTGGCTGAACATTTCTGTATTTTTGTCGAATGTTACTGAGCATTGTTGTTAAAGATTATTGCTTTCAACAGCTTACAATCACCTGGTGCGAAAAGTCCGTTCAGCTACTCAAGTTTTGGAATTTACAATTCCATTTAACTGTGTTTTACTTATGTTAATGATCATAATTGTAAAGCGTATTGCTTTTGGTCGTGGACAAGAACATACTATTTCAAAAACGTCCACCCAGTTAAGACCTTCTCTACCCAATGTCCACTGAACGTTGTGGTGCAGGGGCAAGTCCCGGTTGTCTGCGTGCGCTGTCCATGAAGTTCAAGACGACGCACGTGCCACCCGGAGACACGCTGGTTCACCGCGGGGACGTGCTGTCGGCGCTCTACTTCATCTCCAGGGGATCCATCGAAATCCTCCGCGATGACATCGTGGTCGCCATCTTAGGTGAGTGGAGCGGATTTTAAGTGACGAAGTGTGTGCTGCAGAACGACCATGCAAGCAAGCAAACAAAAGCTGCAAAATGTGTAGTGTGTAGTTAGTTCATTAGTCTAGTTTAGTCTAGTTAACATTCTGTCAGTGAGGTTAAGACCTCAGCAGCCTTTCCGTCGATGTCCTTTGTCTGATTTTACTTTTCTTTTCATTGTGTACTGTAAGGTTGTTGTTGTTGGGTTTTTTGGTTTTGGGGTGGGTTTTTTTTTGTTGTTGTTGTTTTGTTTTTTTGTTGTTGGTTGTTGTTTTTTTGTTGTTGGTTGTTGGTTTGTTTGTTGTTGTTTGTTTGTTTTTGTTTTTTTTGGGGGGGTTGTTTTTGTTTTTGTTTTGTTTTTTGTTTTTTGTTTGTTTGTTGTTGTTGTTTTTGTTTTTTGTTTTTGTTTTTTTGGGGGGGTTGGGTTTTTTGTTTTTTTTCTTCATTACTATTTATTTTGGGGGGAGGGGGTGTCTTTGTATTGTGACATTGGTTTTTTGTTTTGTACTATGTTCATGTGTCTTGTTTTTGTTTTTGTTTTTGTCAAATATGCTTTTAATAAAAAGTAATTTGAAAAAAGGTCTGCAAAATGCAAGCTGCTGTCGTAGTTTAGGTGATTGTCCTACTTAACGTTTTCTTCCACATAATTATGTACCATTTCTCGTTTGGTAAAGAGCCATGGATTTGGTAAGCATGAGGCTGGCTGGTAGAACGCTGGACTTTAAATGCTCGGGTCGTGAGTTGGAATCTCGGCTGGGGCCAAATATTTGGGCTGGCCGTTTTCTCGTTGCCCCGTCTTTGATATCACCCGTATGTGGTTAATTAAACATTACGTTAAACCCCCAAACACCCACCCACCCTTGATAAGCATATATGTCTTTATACCATTTGAAGGTAGGTTTATTCCAATAAATGTTATTAGGAGCACGAGTAAGAAGTCACAATGGCTTTTTGTCTGCAGGTAAAGATGACGTGTTTGGAGAGAACATGTGCAAGCACGTCACGGTGGGAAAGTCCAGCTGCAACGTGCGGGCGCTGACCTACTGTGACCTTCACAAGATCCACCGGGACGACCTGCTCGAGATCCTGGACACGTACCCAGAGTTCGCTGAACAGTTCATCAAGAACCTCGAGGTCACCTTTGACCTCAGAGATGTGAGTGTATTTTACAGCTTGTGTTGGTTGCATTCATCACACGTGTGATGTCGAATGGTGTGAGCGGTGGTCTAATAGGTAGCGCGTCGGATTTAGCCGCTGCGCTACTGAACGGCCGTCACCAATGTCAAGGCGATGAAGCGTGGGTTCGAGCCCAGGTCGAGCTTGTGATATGTGATACCGGTTCTTCCTGGCTGCCGGGCTGTTCATCGGGGGTTTCTCTCCGGGTTATCCGGATTTCCTCTCCCAGCAAAAATTGTAAAAAAAAAATAAATAAATAAAAAAGATAGGTATTGGGTGGCGCTGCACCGCGGCGACGCGCTTCCCCCGGGGGAAGCAGCCCGAATTTCCCGAAAGGGATAATTAAGTAGTAAAACAAACATTGTAACGTCAGTTGAGGCATGCTGGTGAACGGTTGCACAGTTCAAGACTGGTCGTTCAATTCTGTAAGACTGTGCTTGTCGATAACTTACAGCGACCAGGACTTTGCAATCTGCAGGCATTCACACAGTGGGAAGTTGTCTAACTGTACGGTTCTGGTCTGTTTTCAGAGAGAACTGGTTGTCCGCGTTCCTGACGAAGACTCAGAAGGAAGAAGTCGATTCCCAAGATCTCTCCGATCACTGCAAAATCTGGGCAGCTCGCAAGGTACGCTTGACGTCACACTTATTGCAAAATAACCTCACGTTTGTTTTTGAAGATTCTCCCTGAAGGCCTTGCTTGGAGATTGCAACAATATTTTTTTTTTTCTTTCTCTTCCCAAAGTCTGCACTCAATTTTGATGAATGTATTTTGTAGTTTACACTATTTTACGAATGTCCTAAGTTCGATAGTTTCACGAGATCCGCTGTCGCACTTTCCAGACATTATAGGGACTGCATGCTTTACACAGCAATCGACTCCTGTTTTTGTTTGGGAATGCCCCCAGCCGTGTTTTCTATCGTGATTTGGTAAAAGGGACTAAGTGCCAGTGGATTCGGTAAACACGAAGACCCTTTCACCAATTGACAGTAGATTTGTTACGAAGCACTTTGCCTCTTGTTTTTGAGGTAGCGATCCCTGTTTGTGTAACGGTTCAGTAGGAGAAGCGTGCGTCACGGCTGCGGTTGCGAAAACAACGTCATGCACTTTTGGTTAGTATTTGACGCGCTCCAAAGCCCGCGAGGGGTGTTGCAGATGTAACAGAGGGATATCGATACATATCGGCGAGAACGTAGGTGGGTACGAGGACGTGTTCACATGACCTCCCCAGAACGAGATTCCTTTCTTTTTTTTTTTTTCTTCTTTTTTTTCTTTTAGCCAATCAGAAAAATGCTCAGACTTCGCTCCTTTTCATAGGCCACACAATTTAGCTTTTACCTAGCAACAAAGAACTTCATTTAGGCCATCATATGCAGGCTGTGTTGTGAACACTTATCCAGCGTGGGGTAAGCGGTGGTCTAATAGGTTGCGCGTCGGATTTAGCCGCTGCGCTTCTGAACGGCCGTCACCCATGTCAGTCACGGCGATGAAGCGTGGGTTCGAGCCCAGGTCGAGCTTGTGATATGTGTTACCGGTTTTCCTGGCTGCCGGGCTGCTCACTGGGGGTTTCTCTCTGGGTATTCCGGCTTTCCTCCCCCAGCAACATTGTTTTAATTTTTTTTTTTAAAGGAAGGATAGCTGCTGGGTGGCGCTGCACCGCGGCGACGCGTTTCCCCCGGTGGAAGCAGCCCGAATTTCCCGAAAGGGACAATAAAGTAGTTTTTAAAAAAAGTGCTCCTGTACTGACTGAGTGGTAACAATCTGCCGCATACAATGGAAGGAAAGGGCACCGCTTGTGGTCCCTAGCAACATTCACTTGGTGCTGCTGGTAAGGCTTGTGGGGCACTACCGGTGTGTTCTAACACCTACCCACCCAGGCATTACTGGTCTTTCAGAACCACACACTCGCTTTTGCTTCAAGGTTAGCGCAGTATGCTGGAATCCACTTGCCCAGGATTGAAAAGTTGGGGATTTTTTTGGGTTTTTTTTTTTTTTTTTGTTAATGGGTTTTAGTGTTTATGTGTGTGTGTGTTTGGGGAAGCGGTGAATCGGGGAGGGGGAGAAGGGGGGAGGAGGGAGCCTTTTTCAGCACCTTATTTTTCACGTTGGTTTAGAGCAGTCTGAAAAACTACACAATGTGACGCAGTAAATGCAATTTCACTTAATGCGTTCTCGCCGTTTCACGCAATTTCCATGAATTTTCTCCCCACTCCAAAAGGATATTTCTTATTGCAACCATTTGTTGGTCTCGAATGATATCTTTCTTTTTTACAGCACGTTTTTATCCAATTTCAGTTGTCAGTTTTCACTGCATGCCATTATTTTTGTTCTTGTTCAGGCTTGGAAGACTATGTGCCCATTTCGGCGTTAGCAGGTTAGAACCTGTTTGGGTCATGAGACAGCAGCTCGCGTATCGTAACATTGTCATTATGAACAAGACACGCGCCAACACAGTGCGGACTTTCTGTCGACACTGTCTGTTGTATGCTCAGCGATTACTTTGGCTGAAATGATCACTGTCTTACAGTTTGGGCAGCATGGGACGTCGTATCATGACGCTGGTTGCGTAGGACCCGACGTACATAGTCGTCAAAACTGGTACGCGACGTACGCGGTCTAGAGCTACCTGTACGCGTGTTGTGGCACTATCTGCATGTTGAAACGGGCACTATCTGCAAATACATGAAGGGGAGGCTGAGTGCCAATACCGTGCGCCTCCTACCCCATGACTTTTATTGGTGGGTGTCTCCTGGTCTGTCGGGTTATATTGAGCACACAAATCAGTTGTTAACAAGTTTTGCAGGCACTTACTATCTCTCGCGTCGCTGTGCATACGGGTGCCGACACCTGAGAGTAACGGGAGGGTACCCATAAACAAAGCATCATGAGGGATAGTTCGTGCCTGGATAAACCTGTTAAAAATTGATTTTCGTGTTCAAAGGATAGGGAAATACCCACCAACAAGAGTCGTGGGAGAGGTGTGCACGGTAGCGATATACAGCTCGGATAGTTGCCGGAAGTGCCTTTTTGCAGGTAGTGCTACAGCATACGCGCATTTCAAAATCTCGCACGAGCCGAGACCACGCTGACCATCGCATGGTTACCGGGTTTGCGGTTCAAGCTTCCGCAGGAGGTTCCATGATTGTGCCAGTAAGGATGATACGCGGTGTTCCATATCGCCAAAACAAACGACAGTGACCATTTCAGCCATAATTTGCATATAATTTGTGCGTGTCTTGTTCATGGTATATTAGTGTGTACTGGCTATAACCATCTTGTACCGAGATGACGGCACTTCTACCACGAGGTGTAAACCATTCTCGCGGCAAAGGCTGATACTTCACTATCGCTTCCAAAGCAAAGTGGCTGACTTGGCGGATGTGGAGGAACAGCCTCTGCCTGCCGAGAATGAACACAGGTTATGTTCAGTACACCCTGATATGCCAGTAGAGAGGGCAATTTTCCTCACTCCCGATACCTGAGCTGCTAGTAAACTGTACCGCTCATGATCTGAAAACCTCATTGTTGTGAACATGGGTGTCTGCCTTCATATCGAAAAACACGCGCACTTCTTTAATGCTTGTAGTTTGTTTGTTTGTTTGTTTGTTATTTAACTGTACTTGTGTGGTGGCTGTGTCACAGTGGGTATTGAGTGTCGAATAGATCTGTAAACGTTGTGAATCATATATACATGTAGATGTACTCGTTTCTCATGTCAGATCTTGGTCGCAGTCCGTACACTGCACGGGCCGATTTCGCCTCTCATCTTATCTCTGCCACAGTTGATAATCACTACGCGCAAGTAGGTCGATCCGCAAATATCCGTGTACTGCGAGTTCGACTCGCCTAAGCAGCCAAACCCTCTCCGCTGCAGGAAACGCACGAAACGACCGAACTGGAACCGAAGCACTACGTGAACAGTTGATCACATCCGCAAAGTAGTTCCCGGGAAACGTGAGCCTAGTTTGGTTATCGTCGGTTTAGTTGTACATCTCTAGCTTGATGTGAACAGATTTCATAGCAGCTTAGACATCTCTATTGTCAAATACACGGAAAAGGACGTCGGGAGGTAAATGACGCTTTTCCGTCAATTTTCCCAACTGTGGCTGAGACGAGATGGTGGTGACGTTACAGTGGAAGCGAGCTGTGTGTGCTTTAACCCTTCGTAAGTCATCATCCCTCATCACACATTCATTGTATTGCTGGCTAGGTCTGATGACATTGTTTAATTGTCATTTCTTGGTGCAGTCCGCCTGTTGTTGTGTGCTTGTTCCATTCTTTTGAAGCTGCAAGTCGACATGTGATCAGCAGCCGTAACGCAGATTTTTCAACAGCCTTTGTTGTCGGTCGTAAAATTTGGAAAATAAAATGTGTGAGTGAAAAATGGCGCGTAGCATTGTGAAAACTGGGCTGATGCCACACGGGAGACGTTTTAGTCCGAACAAATATCAAAACACAACCGAATAGGGCGTTTCTCCGTGTTCCTTGTGTGATATACGGCTACAACATGTCTGTGCTTTGATATCTCTGGCTCGTGTTCGAGCCTTGTGTTCGATGTTTGTTCGACCTAAAACGTCCCCCGTTGACAGCAGCCTAACGTAATCTGTCACTCCTGTTTGGCTAACTTCATTCTGATAATAACTGTTGGTGCCATAGTTACACTATGACAGCCGATCGTTGACAACGTCGACTTTCTCTGAGGTTTTAAGCGGGAGCTCGCTATTTCCGACAATCTTATGTTACAGAAAAAAAAGTGGGATGTGTATTACTGAAACAAATAAACCATAATCAAACGTCCGTGTTTCTGAGTAATGACGGACGCACGGCTGTTCGTGAACGACACCGTTTTGCACAACACGGTTTATAGCTGCGATGGAACTATACTATGCTTGGTCGTGATTCTGCTGTGTTTTAAATTTCTTTCTGGTGCGATGTCTCGAATCTACTACAAACCTCACCTTCGTCGCTACTCTGAGTTTGATACACTGCACTGACTTTCTGTGTTAAGTGTTTGTCATTCTTTGCTTTCTGTGTTTATCATGTATACATCATATCCTCGCCATCGTATGTATGTAATCATTGGTGAATACGAATTCAATACAAGATTCTATTCGATCATTGTGCTATGTTTATACGTGGAAATGTACAGATAAAGTATTTGAAAGCCAGTTCGAAGTGTTCTGCTTCGACAGGTGCTTATTGAAAGACTCTAGATTTTGCTGGTTTCGACAGCTTTTTTTTTTTTTTTTTTTTCGGCAAACTGGTAAGGTTTGTCCACTTTGTCCGAAGAGGTGGTGAGATGCAGATGTAATCCGCTCAAATGATACACGTCTGACTATATGAATAGGTCAAACCGCGTATGATGCAATACACACTGGCTCTATCTGGTCAACTGAACCCACATGTTTTTGGTTTGTCTGTTTTTGTTGGTTGTTGTTGTTGTTGTTGTTGTTGTTGTTGTTGTTGTTGTTGTTGTTTGGTTGTTTGTTTGTTTTGGGGTGGGTTTTTTTCTCGGGGGGGGGGGGGGGTATTGTTTTTAATGAAGAACGTTATACTGTACCACATGTATTCGCAGCATCAGCCATAGTGAGCTGGGACATAAAAGTGCGTGTCTATCTTCTGTTACGGTTTTCAGCTGAATTAGTAACATAAGCAACACGTCTCGTAACGTCGGTTCGCTTTCAGCTGAATTAGTAACATAAGCAACACGTCTCGTAACGTCGGTTCGCTTTCTTTACTTATAAATGGCAACAGTTCCAGTAAGTTTCACCGGGATAACAAGTCTGTAAATCTACTCTCGATTTATTTGATGGCGTAATTATACATCTCGTAAACTCTCGTTGTGGCCACGAGCTACTCTCCGTCTTGCATTGCGTGGTTACGGAGTCGCGTCAAACTGAGGATAACGTACGATAATCGAAATCGTCCGTTTGTCATTCTGCAGATATCCCAGAATCCCACTGCTTCCGTCCGTCTCGAATACAACACCCTCATCTCCGTGACGACCAGGAGATGTACGAATCCAGCGAGGAGGACATCCGGGAGTCCGGGGCGGGCATTCTGGAATTTTCCACCGCCAAGGCGGGCCAAGACATCACGCCAGCCAACTACGATTTTGACATGAAGGATGACAAGAAGAAATCCTCTGCTGGGTTTTCAAACCTCGCTGGTGAGTGGGGTAAATGTGGAGCTTCTTTACTCGTTAGAAGGCTTTGCAAGGATAAAGTCATTTTACTTCAATTCAATTCAATTCAGGATTCTTTATTGTCTGTTTAAGAAGTCAAATCTAAAACAGAAAATTGTCTTTGGACTCAAATAAGCGCTGTCACGTATTGAAAAAATACAGTCATTTAAAACCTTGATATACAATGTGAAAGTAAAATATAAGGTAATTTATATAAAGTAAACGTATGATCAATCAAACTTCACTATCAAGTAAAAACCAAAAATCATACATACTATCAAAAACGTAGTACCTTATAGAAAATGTTTACACACACGCACATGCACACACACACACACACACACACACACACACACACACACACACACACACACACACACACACATACACCTCTAAGTCTTGCGGGAACACAGGGAAAGAGACAGAGCACACAGGCTAAGGGAGGTAAGTTTCGTCTTTTGTGAACTTGGAATTGACAGTATTCAGTTTTCTGCGCACCTGTGAAAGCAAATCCAGTTTGGAGTAATGTTGTTTGTATGTATTTGTGAATGTAACGCATTCGCATTCTGTAAATTCAGATACAGTACTTCATTTGACGAATGAGAGGCGAATAGTTTTGGATTCTGTGCATCAGGGGAGATAACTTTTGCAGCAACTGTCATGGTTTCTTGTGTTTTACAAAAGTTTGAAAACGGTCAAGCTGCATAGTTATAGCTGTGTGTCTGCTTGCGTCAAGCTGCATGTGTCTGCTTGAGATCACTATTTTACAGATCTGGCATTGCACTCTCTTTTTGTAGTTTCGTTCTCTTTTTGCAGCAACCTTCATTGTGTTTTACACAAGCTTGATAATGGTCAAGCTGCATAATTACAGCTGCGTGTCTGCTTGAAATCAGTGTTTTACACATTTGGCATTGCGCTTTCTTTCTGTTGTTCATCTCACAACGTTTTCCAAGAATTTCCTACAGGGCACTACGTATTTGCGTATGTTGCAGTGGGTGCACTGTCCAGTGTCAACACGCTGGTTCAAGCAGTGACCAACCGGTACGACCATCACGGAAAGAAGAGCCAAGAGATGGCGCCACTATTGCAGGAACACAGCGCCAGTCCCGAGGCACAGGTCGGTTTTATGTAACTGGTGCTGACTAACAGTAGTCATGATGGTGATGATGATGATGATGATGATGATGAAACTGATGATACTTCACCAGTGTGTGCGTGTCCACCGTTTGTAAAATGTGCGTGAGTGTCGGTGAATGATTAGCGCTTTGAGTTTTATTCTAAAGAAATGCGCTCCACAAATATTTATTATTATTATTATTATAGGTGTGTTAGAGAAAGAATGGGCACACATTAGACAAGACAGACAAAATCTGACTCACGTTTTCTCTTCATTGACATTACTAACTTATGCATCTACCGTCATTTGGGGGGAGCCGGGGTGGCCGAATGGTAGAGCGTTGGACTTCCAATGCTTGGGTCGTGAGTTCGAACCCCGGTTGGGGCCAAATATTTGTGCTGGCTTATTCATCGTTGCTCCGTCTTTGATATCACCCACACGTGGTGGAAAAGGACGTTAAGCTCCTAAACACCCACCCACCCACCCCACCGTCATTTGCAAGAGCGAGAGCGCCATTGATCCAATGGGCGCTTATTCTCTCTCTAGGGGGAAAACCCTGTTCACTCTTCTTGGTTTGGGGGACCAGATTTCACGCCGTCCTTTTTTTTCCAGCTGAAAGGAACATCCACATCGAGCGTGCCCAAGTCGACGTCCAGCATGACGCTGCCCGTGTCCACACCGTCCAGCCACTCCAACCTGGACGAGCTAGCACCCGCCATGCAGACCACTGCTCCCTTGATGGAACAGCCTGGCCAGCAGCCCCTCCCCTCCCCGCTTCACCTCGAGCGACGGCTGGATGACTTAGCCAGGTGGGTGTCATTGCCAGTGAAAGTTTGTTTTTGTTTTGTTGTGTTTTGTTTTGTTTGTTGTTGTCGTTACTGTTGTTGTTTTGTTTTGAGTTTTTTCTTTGTTTCTTGTTTGGGTTTTTTGTTTGGTTTTGTTTTGTTGTTGTTTTGTTTTGTTTGTTGTTGTTGTTGTTGTTTGGGGTGGGGTTTTTTTTTTGTTTTTTTTTGGGAGGGGGGTCGTTAGTTATTTAGGGCTTAACACCGCTCGGAGGGGGGGGGGGGGTGTCAAGGGGAGTGTAGAGGGAGCTTGATTTTCAAGTTCTTGTGATTTACGAGTCTTATAGCGATTTGCATTTGCTTGCTTTGTTAAAGATTCAGGGGAAGAGTTGAGGTCCATGGAGTCACTACTAGTTTGTCATCATTCTGTCGTCTTTGTCTGTCATCATGGCATGCATTTGTTGTTTTGGTGAGATGTTCAGTGAAAGTAAGGGTGTGTGTGTGTGTGTGTGTGTGTGTGTGTGTGTGTGTGTGTGTGTGTGTGTGTGTGTGTGAGCACAGCGAGCCCTTTTATATTGAGAGCAGCGCTATATGAGAACCATTTATGATTGTCATTTTATTTCATGTGCAGACAATTGTCACGTTTGGAGCGGAAGATGAGCCAGGACATCGCCCTCATCCTGCACGTCCTCCAGCACCAGGGGTCTCCCTCCTCTCCTCCCCCTCCCCCACCTCGAGTAGCAGAACTGGAGGGCTTCCCCGCCCCACCCGACTACCTGGCTTTTTCACCTGGAGGATTCCCTCCACCTCCCAACCTTCATCAGGTAAGTTGGGGCTGAACGTAGCCTTGCACAAATGAGTAACAAAGCTGTTGTGTTTGTGCTATGGTATCCTGTTGCAAGAAGAAGTATTTTAGCAGGTTATTTGAGAATTAACTTAATAAGTATGTCTTTGTTTCCATGGGTGTTTTAAGCGGTTTGGTGCAATTTCTACATATTTTGCCTGCGGTAGTATGGTTCATCTAAATGCACTATTATTCACCACAGCGATTAATGCGAGATCACCCTAACCATTACCCTAAATCTGACCTTAACCCTAGCGGGGCGGGGCAAACAGTACTACCTGAGCGTACCAGCGTTGGTATGGTTCACACTCTAGGGTGGGTGGGTGAGTGGGTGTTTGGGGGTTTAACGTCCTTTTCCACCACATACGGGTGATATCAAAGACGGGGCAACGATGAAAAGGCCAGCACAAATATTTTGGCCCCAGCCGGGATAGGAACTCACGACCCGAGCATTAGAAGTCCAACGCTCTACCATTCGGCCATCCCGGCTCCACTCACACTCTAAGGCTATAGGGGGCGAACTGTACTAACTGAGCCATACATTGGAGTTCACACTGAGCTTGCTGTGCCCCGGAGACTTTCACCATGTCTATTTAAAACCATGCTTACTGGACTCACTCGCTTGTTTGCTTTTGAAATTTGAACCTTATGCGTCTCCAGCCTGTGGTGCTATTATGTATGTAGGGTCAAGATCAGTGCCGTAGATGATAAACAAAAAAAAAACTTACAAGTACTTTGTAACGTCAGGACGAGTGCTGAAAACTTTCGTAAATGTTCTCTGAAGCCTGAGCTTCTTGGTTCCAGCTCTGATCAAGCTGAATACAGATGTGTGTTTTGCTTGAAGTGGCCTTTACACACAACTTTTGAATCAGTCTTCTTTTTTCTTTTTTTTGTTGTTGTTGTTGTTGTTGTTGTTGTTCACTGTGGAAATTTGCAGTGCATTAAATGTTGGGTGTGTCCTTTTGCAGACTACCAGCACAGAAACTACTCCAGATTCCTCCTGGAGTCTGCAGCACATGCCCATGTCAGATGCGGGCGACACAGGATCCGCACACCCGTCGGAGCTGTCTCTGACCTCCACCTCCAGCCATTCCAGAGCCACCACCGTTCCCTCCGCTTACCCTGCCACTTCCACGTACTCGGCCGCCCAGTCTTCACCCTACCCGCCTCCCCCACCCCTCTCGTCCAGTGATCAAGGCAGTGGGTACGCATCATTACACGGACACCACCAGCCTGTAGATTCATCCTCAGGTGGGGCGGGAGGGATGAGTGGAAGACCCCTTCCGCCCGCTCCCCCGCCACCCCCACCTCCACCATCGTCATCGCTGTCAGTATTGCAGGAGGAGTCGGAGGTGTCGTCATCATCATTGTCATCATCATCCACAGCGCCCCATGACTCTCAGGGGGCGGCGTCCAGCGGACTGACAGCCGAGCAGCAGAGACAGCTAGCAATGCAAGAGGACACAGACCAAAAGGACACGGTCGTTTGACGGAACCTTGCAACTCTCACAGTGTTGTGGTGTGTGTTCGTTCGGTGAACATGATCCATGGATAATATTGGTCTCACGTGCACTCCTCGCACCCTTGTGATCGAACTTCACTAGTCCTTTCAGTTAATTCTTGCGCTGTACTGGAGGCAGTGTTCGCTCGGCCAACTGCAAACACGTACTTCCCGATGGATGACGATATTTGGAGTGCCAGTTACAGGGTCAGAACGTTTGAGAGTGTGCGTGTGACACTTCACTCAGTGTGTGTGACACTGTAATACGTGTATCCTCAGAGTGTTGCGCATGTTGTCCAAGGGGGAAAAAAACTGAAGTTGAAAGTGCAAGCTGGAGGAGTAAATGCCGTCGTAAGGGAATCCTTGTTGTTCTCAGCTGTGATGAAGTAGAGGGGGGAAAAAAAACAACTGTACATAACACAAAGGAAAGAGACCTTATCCACAGTGATCACAGTTTGCATGATTTTACAAGGCTTTATCTTGTGTAGGTAATCATACTGCCGACTGACTGCGTAGCAGACAGATCGGTCGCCTCGATCTACCATGGTGAATATTTTGTTGCGTCTTCTTGTTCCCCTCATGTGAGGTGTTGCAGATCCCTATCCGTAAGAAGGATCAGAATGCCCACTCATGTATTTATGATGTTGTTTTTGGAGATTAACTGGGTCTGCTTCCTGATATCAGGCCAGAGAAAACAGAAAATACACACTGTTGTGAAGCAACCTTGTCATTGATAGTAATATGTATACATGCGTATGTTTCGTGCGTGCCCGTCAGCAGATCTGGACGTTCCGTTGTCGTAGTCCCTTTCATTCAGCACAAAGCTTGCCACAGACACAGAGGGTTGAGTGTACCCATTTACTATTTTAAAACACTGTTGGAGTGTTCTGTTTCGTGTCACAGTACTATGTGTATGTACCGTCATACAGTTACTGCAGGCTTTTGTTGATGATACACAAAGCAGACATATGTGTTTACCGACTTACGAGTCAGTAGCAGCAAAATGAAAAGCTGTGATTGTCCATCATTTTTTCAGCCAACTAGCTGGTATTATTCACATTACAGCCAACGTGATATGGTAAGTGCTATGAAAGCTCGAAGTAAGGCTAGTAAATATGTATAGTGTGAGAACAACTGCACTGACAGAGAGAGAGAGAGAGTGGGTGGGCGGGTGCTTGGGGGGTTTAACGTCCTTTTCCACAACATACCGGTGATATCAAAGACGGGGCAACGATGAAAAAGCCAGCACAAATATTTGGCCCCAGCCGGGATACGAACTCACGATCCGAGCATTACAAGTCCAACGCTCTACCATTCGGCCATCCCGGCTGAGAGAGAGAGAGAGAGAGGGAGAGAGAATAACAGAGGTTATACATGGAGGAGGATCTGACAGATCACCAGGTGAAAATTAATATGATCACAGTATATAAGTAAATCTTATATGATCATATCAGCCCCTAATCACAAACATGTACAGTTTTGTACGACATGCGTTTTGGACGACACTCATGCCTTCTACGAAAATTTGCCAGTGCAACATTTCCCTGGGTGATTTTATTATTTGAATCTGTTAGAAGCCAGATAGTTCACCCCTCATCTGCAAACAAACTGTGAAATGTGTAGAATGGATATATCTCACCAGTGAAGACATTTAAGCTTGTTAAATATCAGTCAGGAGGCTCAAAACGAAAATACGCTCGTCAGCTTTACGTGTGTATGTATTGCACATTTCATTAATGTCCGCTTTTTGTGTCCATGCCGCTCCCCACCCCCACCCCCTCCCCCACCCCGCCTCCCCCGCCCCCTTTCACACCCCACTGACTATAATGTGATCTCATTTGACCTGACCCTACCTACCTGTAATTGTTGTGTGAGGTGAGCCATACAGAATACAGTAGCTAGGAAAGAATACTGTAATCAATAACCTACTGGCCAATCACTAAGCGAAATGCTCTTAAAGGAGTAAACTATCTAATGTTTCGACGATTTTTTTCACAGGAAATATTGTACACAAGACTGCTTGTTATTACAAAATGTCCAGTGTGTGTGTGTGTGTGTGTAGGATGCACACGTGTCCAGAGGCAATTCTTTTTCCTGGGTCAATAATCCTTGTAAGTGTTATGGCGTTTGTTACAAATTATTGATGTTTTAAAACGATCTGTCACGACACAATGATTATCTATTCACATTTTTGTCCTGCGTTGTTTCGATGTTGGCCAGTTGTGTGTTCATGCTTTGTTGTGCCCCCATTCCAAAGACTGTGGGAAACATTCCTACTCATGTGTTTAATTAATCAACTGCAAAAACAAAAAACAAAAAAAGAAAAGAAATTGACTAGGCAACCATGAATATGTGCACATTTGGTTATGTCTCAACGTTCATTGATCAGCATATTAATATGGAGACAGAAACACACCCAACGAAGCACAAACTTAGCCGCATGCTTGTTATGTTGCTAATTTGGTTACATGTTTAGTAGAAGAGTAAAGGCTGCATTTGAGAGACAGTAAATTTTTATCTGTAGTGCAAAAAGGGAAACTTGTCTCAGGGTTGATTCTTCCAGACCTGGCAGGAATACACTGCATATTTTCTGTCATTCTCCCCACAGTATCCTCGAAAGCAGAAGAAAAGAAAAAGCCTCTGTCCTCTTTGAAAATTAATATACCTCCGTTGTGTGTTGTATTAAAGAGCAGCTTACATTTTTTTTTTTTTTTTTTTTGCTGGCAGGTTTTTGTCTGTTGATTGTTACACTGTCAGGTGAGTTTGCACCAAAAATCAGGTAATGTACACATTCACGCAGACTAGCGGCCAAACAACAGAGAGGTGTACATATGTTTACTTTGTTTTTGATTATTGTAGAAGTTGTCAGTGCTCTTGCGTTCAGCATGTAGAATTATGTGGCAAGTACGCCTGTTAGTGCTTATTTATTTCCTCAAGCTTTTTGGTTGAATTTGACAGTGCAATAACTAGCTGGTGTTTTGCTTTGGTTCCTAGGGCGTGAGATTGTTCCTAATTTTTACCAGTCACCAAAAGTTCGCAGACATGCACATAATTATTATCCTGTATCTTTTTATGTTGACCCTCCGTGTTCTGATGTAGCAATTTGTGATATATTGGCGAGATGTAGCAATACAAACGTTGAAAGCGTTGTGTACATAGAGCCGTAATGGTCGTATATACCCGTTTTATCAGTACTGTCATAAAGCCCATCTTTGCTCCATGTACGTGGACACTCATGGAAGTCAATTTCAGTTGCTTGTAAGCACCATACTCAGTCCAAATGGTTGTCGCAAAGATGGCTGGCGATTTGGTTAACTTATTTCATTTCTGCGATTGTTGAGATGTGCGTTTGTGTTGACTCATGTGAAAGCTGTGGTGACCCGCGTGGAAGTGTGAGAATTTCCATAGGACCGTGTCTTTCACTAGCTCAGTCAAGTCTTTGTAATAATTATGTATGTAAATTAGGCAACACATCGATCATAGCAGTTTGAATTTTTTTCCCAAGTCGATAGTGGCCAGTTCTTTGTGACCATGCAGTTCCTCCTTCTGGTGAACTCCACACTTCATTTGACAAACTGATTTGTTCAGTTATTTAAATGATTTAAAAGTCATATTTCACTGTTGCTATCATCTATACACTGTACATGTAGCAAACACACTTGAATCATAACTTATTGATGTTACAATGGAAACCAAATTACTGCAGTTTAATTACACACAATTATTTGCACCTATTTTAATTTCATTCAGCTACCCCCCTCCCCCCCCCCCCACCACCCCTCTTTCAAAGAAAGAAATAGCCTTCAGCCAGTAGCTCCTGAAGCTTAAAGCTTATGTAGAGCTTTTAAAAAAAACAAAAAAAAACTGGGTCTGTTTTAAAAACTCAGGCTGCATTACCTCATAAAATAAAAATTCTAAAATACAGTGTATTACAAAATCCAGAGTGGGACGTTTTGCTAGAGGTGACAATAATTTAGTCACCATTGTCATTAACCGTTAATTATATATATATATGATCAAGAATCGGGTACTGAAGAACTCCACAACTACTGTAGCACAATTTTGGACATTTCCCAAAATGCCCTAAGTAATATTATATAAGAAAAAGTATATTTAGTAATTTAGCATGCTCAGAAAACACAGTTTTCGTCCTCAGAAAATGTCCTCCCTCGCTTCTATACTCGATTTGTTTACTGGTAGGTAGCTTAGATTCTTTGGTTCCCATGAGAAATTTTGATGATACATGACTAGAGCTGCCTATGCAATACTTTTACTTCACCATACAATCATGCCCCCCTGCAAATTCAGCTGTCAACAATTCTAGGGTAGGATTAATTAAGTAAGTAGTTTGTTTTTCTATGGTGTGCATTCATTTTGCGGAGCTGAAAGACAACAGAAAAATACACACATGTACCTATGTAATCAAATTCTGCAAAAATCACAATGGATGTTTGCTACTGGAAGATGGAAAGTTTATGATTTATAAATAAATGCTGCTACATTAATTTGTTGTATTGTGTGTCGCTAGGTAGACGTGTGTGTGTGTGTGTGTTTGGGTGCAAGTTTGTGCAACTGTGTGAGATAGATTTACTGAAATGCCAAACATGTACAAGAAGAAATTCATACCGGCCCTCATAGTGTAGTGGTTAGCACCTCGGACCATGGACAGGGAGCCCCGGGTTCGAGTCCCAGCCGAGGCAAGCAGGATTTTTCCTACCTAGGTCAGCTCCTACCCAGAGCGGGTGTGCTATGGGCCCAATGGGGAGGTTGTTGCCACAAAGCCGAGATTCACCCACTTCACGGGTTCGACTTTGGGGGTGCTTTCCTTCGTATGACATGTCTTATGATGTGGATGATTACACGGCCAGCACCGCAGGTGCCTTATTTCCCAGGCCTGGTTAATGCCGGGATATTTATGACAGGAAGCGTGGAATGCAGCCCTGTCCCGCAGTCCCAAACCACACGGACCTCCATAGCATCATCTTACCATCATCCTCATCTCCATCATCATGCATAATACAAATTGCCCCACCTTCCGAGCCCTCCTCCACCCATTGCCAGGGAGGAATACCACTGCAGCCGGCAAAGAGTTGTGGCAGCAACAAAACAAAAACAAAACAAACAAAAAATTCATAACACTAACAGGAAAGTGACCTGTTTCATAATCGTACCATCATGGTAGTCAGCGTGCTGCGCAACCGGAGAGCACATTTTTTCGCCTGAATTGTTAAGTGAGTTTTACATACATACATGTGGAAAAAGTAAATAAATGAACGAATGCAAGAAAACGACAAAACGAAGCTGTGGTGACCCACATGAAAGTGTGAGAATTCCCATAGCACCATGTCTTTCACTAGTTCAGCCATGTCTTTGTAATAAATGTGTAAGTGCAGCTGTGCTTAATTATACATGTACATGTATTTTGCAGACGGTGCAACTGGAAACGAGTGAAAAACAGTAGTAATAATAATAATAATGAATAGTACTTGTTTAGTGCTTAATCTCGCAGGAAAGCTACTCATAGTGCCACACACACACACACACACACACACACACACACACATACACACACACACACACTACCATGCACTACCCGGCCTGATGCAGATGAACAATTGCAGTCAAAGGCACTGAAAGTGAAACAATGGCAGACTACTCATAAGTGTGAAAGGCCTGACAGAAGAGATGGGTTTTCAGGTTCCATTTGAACTGGGACAGTGTGGGAAAGTCACACAAAAAGAACTCTGTCCCCATGAATCAAGACATGCTGAAGCATTTTACTGCACTGAACCATGACTGACATTCGCATCACAGTTACGACACTGTCAACATCGCGCATCGATCTTTCGAAAATAACTGCAATGCAACAGTTTGCAGCACATGTGCATGATCAGGTGTGGATACAAACGCTGCTCTTAAAAGCCAGCCACAGAAAAAACATGTGGTGCTACTATACCACGACCACGAAGGCATCATAGTTCATACAAGTTAAAAACCAACATGCAACCAACACGCTCTCGCTTATTTCACTCCACTGGAAGTGAAAGCCACTGGCAAGTTAAGACCAGCAGCTTGTAGGCCTTCAAAATGAACTTTCTCATTCAGATACGCAATGGAATATTACATCTCCACACGAGAAAAATGTTACAGTAGGTATATTTAAACACTGTACACAGCCTGTCACAAACATAATTCAACCTCTTACTTCACAGCAGTGACCAATACTGTGGGTGGGGTGGGGGTGGGGGGTCCCTTTTGGTTTTTTGGCAGGCATGCCAGTTAACTTGCACTTTGAAAAAAAAATCAAGGAAAACTAATAATTCATATGAATAGATTCTCTATGGTATTGGTAAAGGCATCTCTCACAGATTCTTTTTCACCCACAAACACACTTAAAATCACTCAATGCCAGCCTAAGATTAGTATTAAGAAAATCACCACACTACTAAAACCACATCAACAGAGCCTGCACCTCCTAAGAAAACCGATCTACAGGTGCCTGTATACACCTTGACTAGCAAATAGAGACGGTACAGATGTCCAAAGAACATTACTGATAGCTTTTGACCAGAGGGAGAAAAAAAAAATTACCTGGCTTCATCTTAATCATCATGTGTTAACATGTGTTAACAAATGGAAGGCCAGTCACACCATGCCATACACATCTGTACTACAGGAATTCCAGATTGTTCACATACACAAAAAGATGCATATTAACTCTTTGACGACGAAGCACAATTTCTGACACACGATTTCTTATAGGAAATCATGTGTCAGAAATTGTGCCCCGTCGTCAAAGAGATAAATCTATTGTAAATGCACAACTCAGTGTATGCATAATTTTTATCAGTGTATCAGCTCACCACACAAACCTACCAAAAGCACAGTTACACAACGGCATCACTCAGGTAAGTCCAACATTTATTTAATGAACGTTCCTCCTCTTCCTTCATTTTGCCCAGCCCAGCATCATCAGCAATTTCTGTTAAAACCCACAGCACACGTAGCAAGCAGACTCTTAAGGGAATGGCTTTGCAGGAATGGTTTTGGTATGTACTTCCTAATGTTGGTTGGGGTTTCTGGGTTGTTAAGGTTATTGTTTGTTTGTTTACGCAATTACGCAAACAAACCTGCACATCGTCAAAGCAGGAGATGTGCAACCAGCGACAACACCCTGTCACAACTGCCAGTCCAGGTCCAGTCACACAAAATACACTGTATCAATATCAAGTTCAGCACACTGTCCTTCGGCTCTAGCACCTTCAGCTCCAGCCAAGACCACTGCCACACCACGTTCACTGCGGATCTGCCTCTCTCTCTCAGTGTATTATTTATTATTGACACATACATGTACAGCCATCAAGCATGCAAAAGTCCCACACCATGTGCACTTAAGCTCTGTGTACAAGCACTCCTGTCCTCAGCAAGCACTGACATTTGCAGCAACGTTATTCACTGTGTCCATATGGCCCCCTGATGCAGGAAGCCACAGTCCTACTCTTAGTCACTGTCACTTCCAGATTCACTCAGTTCCAGGTCATCCTCTGGAATTTAGAAAATCAGATACATTGTTAAATGGGAGGGAATAGGAATCATACAGCACATTGCAGCATACTGGAGCATAGAACACTGAAGATGAACTGTACAGCACCAGAGGAGAAAGCTCCAAGCTCAACGACAGAAAAACAAAAAAGAAAACGAGCAATATATGTTCTGTCAGTTCCACATCTACTCTGCCGCCCTTCCATTCACCCGATGATGCCCTGTAATGTGCACCAAGAAATATGGCTACAAGAAATGATCACAAAAAGATAGAGTAAATTTTAACGCCAAATTTTTTTGTATAGAAATGCAGCAAATTCGACACTAGTACGCTGTGTGAAACAACACACACACACACAAACAGCTTTAAACAAAGTATATATATATAACAAAGAAGTAACTAAGTTGACTTCATACTCAGCAGACTGCTGTCAACAGCTGTGTAGGAGGAAGGTGGTTTGTCTAGGAGACGTTTCTGATTCCCACTCCCATTGCCTGGATCTGAAAATCACACGAAATGCCTTTATTTTACACATACACCACACAATGCTGTAAAAATAAAAATTAAAAAATGCAAAATTTAATGCCCATTGTCAATTTCTTACTTTCATTCCTTACTAGATAATGTACCCATTCCCCTTTATTTTGTTGACACATTTAGTTTTACACAACTACATAACTGTAAAATGCACTCCAAATGAGTGTACTTGTACTGCAAAATATATTATATAAGTGTGTGTACACCGCCACCATCCTTATTTTCATTTCTCATAGACTGTTCCTGCTCACTTTCATAATAAGGATGTCAATAAACATCAAGTGACACATAACTAATACAGGTCCATGTACTTGACAGTGAAAAGAAACTCACTTCGTGCCTGGGGCACTTCCATCATTTCCTCATCATCTGAGCCATCAGAACTGTCTGAACTCAGGTCGCCAATCAGGGCAATGTCATCAGCTGCAAACGAGACAATGTTCATGTTTGGTCAAAGCCAGCCAAGGCAACCCCTTTACTGCAGCCAATATCCCATACCTGCATTTCAACCTTAGAAACACACACACACACTCAGATCCAAAACCCTAAAACTGAAATCATCATGGGACTAACCATGGTTATATTCCAGAAATACAGGATACTGCATTCCAAACCTTAGTCTACAATTAACACACCGCTACAAAAACATATCAACTCATGGGTGAAATAAGTAGTATACATGTATAACTACATGTACCTCTAATGTGGTCATACTGCATGCTTCCCCTGCTAATGACAGGCCTCATAAACTCGTATTCATATTCATAAAGTATTTTAGTTGATGACAATGATGATGATTAAGTCAAACTAACAACCAGATCCATCCTCAGTAAAATCACAAAGTTCTCACAAGAGAGTCAAGTCGACAGTCAATACAACTGGTACACTCTTGTTTGTCAAAACTGCATGTAGTACCTTCACTATGAAGTGGTGTGATGGACGGAGAATCGCGAACGGAGGGAGGACTACTCTTGCTGTTATTGTTCTTGCTCTTTGAGGGTGACGTTTTCTTTGGGTCCACAGGAGTTGCAGGCCGGTTTGCTTTACTGCTTCCCTCAATCCTGAACACAGAATGTAAAAATATTTGACCGCTAATCAATAGAACATATGAAACACAAAACAACAAGTTTTAATCATGAATATCATGCTTTGTACATGTATACATGGTCAAGAGTACAGAGGTGAGTCGACTGCTCAAAATGGCTACCCATTCACATGAATGATGCTACAAATTTGTTTAAAAAGCATGCACAGTTGTCTACTTTGGCTCACTTGTTCAGTATAAATCAGAGTTTCAAACAGTGAGAATTGGATGTGGTACATTTACTTCTTGCGTTTAAAACTCTGGGTTTTTGGCGAAAAATCGGTGATTGCAGTGGAAGAAAAACGTGACAGAAAGTACTTGCGATCACTGAAGTGTTATTTTGAGAAACATGGAGAACGGTCAGTGAACCCATTTGCTGTCTCCAAATGCTCAAAACTGCCTTTATTTCAGTCGGCATACTGGCAGGTGTCAAATATTTTCCGTTTTTTAGAAAAATGACTGAAAATGTAGGCACGTTTGGACATAACGTCGTCGTAAACTTCCGATGATCAACATCGACCACCGAGGTCGAACGTACTTTTGTCCTTCGAAATACCTAACTTGCATAATCTTAACATCATTTTTTCACTCTTTATTTTTCATGGAAGAACACCGATATATCTCGTGTTGTTGAAAAGAAACTTCGTGTTGATTTCGAAGACCCGACGGTGTGTTAATTTTACTGTTATGTTCATGCGAGAAAAAATCGATCGCTACACTCGGGTATGAGATAAATTCAACCAGCGGCCGTTTCAAACACAAGCTGGAAGCATGATTTCTTTGAGCCGATGACTTTGATTACCGTCACTGGAGGAGGCAGCCGATAATCCCAAGGGTAAGTTTTAAGTGTTAAGTGTTATCTTCAGACAGATCTAGTCAACTCAGCAGCAAAAAGTGAATAAACACAAAGAGTCTGTGTTCTTGTGCATTTTGGAATACTGCTGACAACAGCGGCAATGGTAAACTCGATGTTAGTGTGGTGATTGGTATCACCAACACGTGGATGTTAATCCTTGTCGTGATTCTAATCGATACAGCCGTGGAGACATTTGTGGTTTAGGTTGTAAACGTTATGTTCATGACTCTGTTACAAAACTTGTGTATTCAGCAACAAACAATGAATGCCTTAGGTATTTTTAGGTGGAAAGCTACTCGGAAAAAGATCCTTTGCGGGGAGTAAAGCTTTCTTATGTAAAATTTCAGATGTCTCTGGTTTGAACACAACTTTACTCACAAACGAAGGTCGTCAGCATTATGTTCAAACTCATACGACGACAAGTCTAGCACCAAACAAAAATAAAATATCCTGCTAAACATCTTTGGAATAATTTTTCTCCCTGGAGTCTTGAAAATTTCCATTCAAACACATTTTTGTGTGTTCATCTGTTTGTTTATTGAAGTTAACTTTACACACCGTACCCAGATTCATGCAGTTGTTATATTATGTACAAACAACAACTTGGGCATTCCTTCATTTTTTTAATGGCCAGAAATAGAGGACAGCGAAATTATGTGTTTTTATTCATGACTGTGTTGTTTTTTTTCCAGGATCACACCAATAGAAAATGTGCAGGAGCTGTTTGTGTTTGAACACAACTTTATACACAGACAGTGGGTTTCAAGTTATGTTCAGTCAAAGGTAACATTTTTTTCCTTTGCTGTACTGAAAAATGATATGTATTCACTATTTCCTATGCTGTGAACCCCTTTTTGATTATAGCAGTTTGTATACATCATCCCTGTGTGTGTTTGAGTGAAAGCTGTTGCGTGAGTGTTTGTCAAGTTAAGTTCCAGCAACTTGATAATGACAGTTAACAATTTTATTATGCTTTTAAATCATATTTTTGTGAAGAGAATGTGTACCTTCAATTAAAGCACACTTCCTGGTAATACATTTTTTTTGTTCCGTTTCCTCTTGTTTGATTTTGACAGTCTCAAATGAGTCTGTCACAGTGTAGTGTTATGTTCGAAGTTGTGTAAAGTTACATTCATGTAGCTTGAGATAGCAATTATCTATGGGATTAAGCTTAAAATCATACTTTGAGGGGGTTAAAGAGTACCTCCCATTGAACCACACTTACTACAACTGATATGTTTTGTTCTTTTTCCTTCTGGTTGACTTTAGCTATCTGAAATTTGTCTGTCACAGTGTAATGTTGTGTTCAAGTGTGTCAAGTTATGTTCAGACAGCTGGATATGGTAATAATTCATGTGTTAAAGCTGTTAGATACATTTTTGTATGAGTAAGGTGTACTTACCATAAAAACAAAGTCACTGGTAATGTATTTTTTTGTACCTTTTCCTCCTGTGTGACTTTAACAGTATTGAATGAGTCTGTCACGTTGTAATGTTATGTTTAAGCATGCTCAGTTCTTTTTTTGATCACTTTATTCAGGGACACAGTGAAGTAGTTAAGTGTTATTTTTGTTTTTGCATGTATTTCAAGGGTCAGTCTTTAATTTTACTGGGAAACAATAATAACTGGAATAAAATGTTTAGCTTTTTAAAGGGTTTTATTGACATGTTCCGTCAAGCAGAAAACCAGAAACATTTGAATCCATTTCTGTTCACGTATCATTTATTATTGTTCATGTATTGCACTACATTATTATTGAGTAACCCAAACAATGTTCTTAAGAAGGTTTTATTGACCAAACAGTATCAGTACTCTGTCATAATGGTGCTCATTTCAGTTTAGCATGCTGCTTGATGTAAAGTTATGTTCACACCACTTTTTCATTGCATTTCTTTGCATCTGGTGAGTCTTTCCTTCTCTTTTGTGATATTGTTGAAGGTTAAGCCTTCAAAATAAAAACACAAAATGCAAACAACAGCACTGGTTTGCTTTTGCCTTGAAATTTCAAGTCTGCAAAATTGTGACAGTGTTTAATGTTATGTACAAACTCACAACTTATTTTTTCAAATACGGCCAATCGACAACTTGTATGAGAAAATCAGATTCTGTGAAGATTGCTCATGACAAGACACACCAAATTCATATAAAATAGTTTGTTTATCACTTTGCTGAAAACTGGGTACTCATGTCACACTCACTCGACTCAACTCTGTACTCTTGACCACATGTATGTATTCTATGATTTTTATGACCTACAACTGCCGAAAGGCCAATCACATGTATGCCACTATTGCACAAATGCACCATAATAAAATCTGCCGATATCTAGCACACTTAAAGCCAAAGCACAGATATCATACATGTAGTTTTCCTGTCACTTTGACTGTCACTGTCCTGTGACTGCCAGCAATTTGACCCACTGCCAATGGCCGCATGGCACAATATGAAAATCATTGTTAAACTTTTAAAATCAATAAAGTAAGCAGCTGACGTCAAACCAGCAAGAACCTACCTTGTCTTTTTGACAAAGACATTTTGATCAAGTTTTTCCAGTGTGTAGGTGCCTGTGTCATGGTCGATGATCAGCACACACTCTTTGGCACTCGGCTTCTTGTTACCCTTGAATACTGTGTGAGATGTGCCAGCACCCTGCAATATGCAAATGCAGATTTAGAGAAGGGCATAGCAAACACCATAAACATGCAAACACAATGCTCCAGGGTCCATACAGATTCATAGTCTCATAGTCTGCGTTGGTGTTCACCCCCTTATGCCACCTGCACCTGTTGTAAATGCACTACAAGTACAACCATCTAAATACATGTAACATGTCAGAGCAATTGCACCATTACCACAAGGTAACCCCAACCCTAAATCTAAACTGAACTAAGCAAGCGAACTCTACTAAATGAGTGTGGTTGCTTTGGTATAGTTCACCCGAGGGGGTGAACTGTCACTGACTGAGCCTTCTTTAATGTAAGACAGCATTACGAATATAAGCATACCTGTACATGTGGAACTGTAACTGTCACTTGGTGCCCCTCTCCTATCTCCACTTTACCTTCTTGAGATGTATCCACAGATGCTGGTTTGAAGTCATCTGTAACACAAGGAAAGGTTCAAAGCCTGTTAAGCCGCATTTATTGCAGAACTAAAGGACAAGGTACTAAGTTTAACAGTTCCAAGCTCACAGATCAGCTTGGGCTGCTTTCACTTTCAGTGACAATAGCATGATGCCACCAAGGAAAGTTGGGTACCAACCGTACACTGTGGTACTTGATAAAAGTTGATGATACAATTACTTTAATTATGTATGCTGTTTTCTTGTGTCTACAGCAAGCCTCTGCTAGCTTGGTGAAAGACGGTGTGAGGTCAGCAATCTGCGGCCGGGGCCCTTCAGTTTGTAGAACTTTAGTACACACACCAGGCGCAGCAACTGTGATGTGGGCATATGTGTGTTTCTCTCACTGTGTCTGATTAGTTCCTCGTTTAAGACACATGGGAAATTACAATTTACAGTCTTCTGTGGGGTTGGGTTGCTACGAAATGAGCCAAATGTAGGTCTACTAGTACTAGCTGATTGATAAAGTTTCAACTTCAAGTGGATTTCTATGAGCAAGAGGCCTCAAACCTGTGAAGACCAGGATTCAATGAAATACGGTGATGGAAATGTTGGTCTGGCGGTTGCCTGTGATGGTGAAACATCGCCAAGGCCATTTTACGTGTTGGAAAACAAATTCGGATCGTCCATCATTTAGTAAGTGATTTAGCCCCACACTTTCTATTTTGAATGTAACGTTTACGTAAAACTACTGAAACAGTGGTAGTTTTAAACACAATCTTGAACCTGGAGGGAAAATATTCAGAGTTTTACTTGTCCGGCGTCAATTCACCACTCAGTGGTACTGGCACTGGTGATAAATACCGAAACCACACACACAAAGAATTTATCTACCATATGGTGAACAGAGCACACTTACACCGAAAGGAATGAAAGGCCACTCTGGAGTTCGGTTCAAAACTCTGCCCCAATATTAGTTCATGCGTCTCGCTGTCCACTGGTAGCGCCATGATTGCGTCTGGGCTTTTGGGTCGACAGAAATAAACGCCGGAATCCCGTTATCTCGAAGCCCGCATGGTAGTCCGTCTCGTTTCACAGCCGGAAGTAAACATTGGACCGGTGTCAGCGCAAACAAGTCACCAGCTGAAGTTCAATCCACTTCCGGAGAGGGCGGTGACATAGAAGATAGAGACACTTCATGGGGCGCCGTGTGTTTTGCCGATCCTATAAAACCTTTGTTGTTGTCTGCCTGTTTCTTATTAATATGGAAGAGCTTTGCGAAATGCACATAGTGGGATCCTCATTTCAAGTCTGATTTTTTTTTTCCCCCAAAAGACTGGTCTGTGCGGTCTGAAGTATACTCAGTTAACCATGACCCCATTTGTTTCAAGTTTTTCGGGAGTGTGTGTGTGTGTGTGTGTGTGTGAATAAACACTTCACATTTTGCAAGCACTGAAACAGCAGCTTCTACAGTCCTGCACCGACACAACCATACACACTCATGCTGGTCAGCTAAATGTACATAAGCTAACACAAGAAGACATGACTCATCTCCATATCATTTATTTTCAAAAATGCTCAAAAACTCATACTGCATGATCCGGCATAATTCTTCAATGATGATACCAGAGGAAATAGATCATTGCTGGCATTATTTTCCCAGAAGGAAGTAAACTGAGTAATTAGTAGTCCTTCATCCGGTTTTAAACCCTTGATGCACTGATTTCTAGGTGCACCAATTAACAATGATGAGATTTTGCCTGACAATAGTCACAGTTTCACTGTCTTTATTTCACACACACACACACAGACACAGAGTGAATGCGCAGTCTTCCTATTTCTTTTCGTTTTTTCTTTTCTTTTCCTTTTTTAAGCAAACTGTTTGGGGAAATTTGTCATTATAAATGTCAGCATTCCGCCACATCTACTGTTCCAGTCAGAGATCGATCAGTCACTCTGCCGTCACCCTGCAACAATACAGATAGAAAAACAATCAAATATTTGTGAAATCAGGAATGACGACGAGCATATCAAACATGAAGGCTTGAGTTCATGCACAATTCTGTGAGCTGCTTTTTCACTCAGGTCCGAAAAATCAAGCTACACATGGTCTGCAAGTTTGTAAATACACAGTACATAGTAGACAAAACCTGCAAGTTACGATGGACTGTGAAACAGAAAGTTTACACTACTAACAGTGTTAATACCTTTTTTCATTTTTCAATTCAACTGGCATCATCAACCACCGTCCACCTTGCCCCCAGCCCACCAACACAATGCCACATACAATCCAATCTGAAGCTGACCTGAATTCTTGAAAGGAAATATGAAGCAAGCAGCTCTGTGCAGTCCCTGTGAAAAATATTGTGTGGAACTGTAGACACTGCTGGACTTGTGTGTCGTTGCTGTTCCTGTCTTTAAAAAAAGAAAAAAGAAACAAAAGACATATGTAAACAAGAAATACAGCCATGAATGATCCTTGAAACGTATTGTTTGTGAATAAGTGACATGGCTGCAGAATGTGAAAGTGGGACCACAGAATGTCTTTTGAAAAATAAAAATCAACTTTCAACCTTTTGAACTCCACCCACAACTCCCCTTCACCTCCACCCCCCCCCCACCCCTCCAGCCTACACACACACACACACACACACACACACACACACACAAACTCCACCACCATCTCTCTCTCTCTCTCTCTCTCATGCAACACACTATAGAACTATGCAAATACCCCCAGCAGAAAAAAAACAATAGTGCATGACATGATAGTTATTGATGCAACACACAGCTGTCAAGAAACAAACCACACGCAACGTCACAGTCACAGTATACTTTCCTTCCAAAGTACTAGTCCGGTTGTCAAGTGCGGAAAAGTGTGTGAACAGTCTTCCAGTGTCTCATCGGTCACTGTCCATCTCTGTCACACCGATTTTACCAGTCATGACCCAGTCCTGCTAGTCAATTCACTCACGCTTTAATTACAGCATAATGTATACAGAAACTTGGTGAAAAGTTATGGTGTATGCATGAGCGAAAGTATCATGCACATACCCTGCGAAGGACAAAGTGTGTTAAAGAATGATCTGCCCTGACCTGATTTCCCCTAAAATTAAAAACTTTCATCACTCATTCTTTGAGTTTGGATCTAGCTTGGTTGCTGTAGTTTCCAGGAGATACCACAGCAGATCTTTGCAAGTAGAGATCAGCACTTTGTGTATGTGTAAACACTTTGTTCGATGCAGTCAGATCAGGAATCCAAGAAATTCCTTCAGAAATATTCACATAATACACCCTCATAGGTACAGCATACACTTACTCCAGGCATGAAAAATGTTTATTCCTCATTTTAAACAGTACAACTGGTTTCTGTTTATTTTTTAAGACAACACTGAACAAAACTGTTAAGACAACAGCTTACTGATTAGCTATAATGCCAGAGTGGCTAACTAATTTACCAGGAACAAGACTCATTGGTGTGTAACACGACAAACGGACCATAAGATCTTAACATCTGATTTACTGGGCATGTGCTGCACAAATAAAATCTATGATAAAAACTGGATGTCTGATAGAACCAAAGACCCTAGATCCACTACGCTATAAGACCCCCAACTCTCACGCACATAGCGTGCCAACCTTGATCTGTTTAAGTGTGGTTGGCGCGTGGCAGTGTAGTGGACGCATTCTAGCCATACTGTACATCTATTCACTTTACCTGCAACCTATTTGACCCAACTTCAGACAACATAGCACGAACAGGAGCACTTTGATGGCAAAGCAGAGGAGAAAAGGAAGGGGAGTAAGAACAGGGGGGGAAAAAAAACACATTCAATTTAGTTCTGCCGCAAATTGCTCTAATCAAAGAATACCACATTTACACAATGGCAAAGAAGAAAGATGAAGGGCTGGGCAGTGCATTGTCATTTCATCACATCCCCAGAGACCTACTGATTACGACAACAACAACAAAATAAGATTAAGAATAATAATAATAATGTCAAACACTATTCATATGGTCAAGACACAACCACCATCCCATGTGTACACAGATGGTAATGAAATGTATAACTGTAAAATTTCAGTCCTATTGAGTCACAGATACAGGTGACAGCAGTTTTTAAAAATGCTGTGTTTTACATGGACGCGCTGTGTTATCTGAGCTCCTCATCACACGTAATGCCTTCTGACGTTGGCTGCCATGCGCTTTATACGGAAAACACGCAAGTTGGGAGTCTTATAGCCTAACAGATCTGAAGTCTTTGATGGAACGAAACTGTCAACAACAAAAAAAAGATTCAGCCGGAATGAACAGAGAGTATATGATGGTCAATCAATCTACACCATCACAGATTTATTTATTACCAAGAAGCTGTGTCAAAAGCAGTACTATGCAGACTGCTTGGTGGGAATTAGTGTTTGCAGGAGGGACAGAAAGAGAGTGGGTGGTAAATGGAGGGGTTGAACATTAAATTTTCTGTTCTTCCTAACACAGGATGTGCACAGTATCCTTTCAACACAAACCTCACAACCAGCAACATACAGGTGAAATTCAGTTCAATGCCTGGATTATTCACAGACGAATAAGACGTGTTCAACGATACTGCTCTCAAATGATGAAATTCAACCACAGTGACCGTCACCTACAGTCTGCCGTGTTCAATCAATGTCTCAAAACAGTCCAGATTCTTGCAACGCTGTCACAAGTCAAGAACAAATCGTGTCCGTTTCAGTGACTAGTGGTAGCTGTTCTTGTTGTTAACCGTAGCTGTTACAGTTGTGGCAGTGGCAGTAGTCAGGTGGTACGTCTGTCTGAGCGTGGCAGTCACAGTGAGACACAAGTCCTCAGTTAGTTGTAGGTTAGACACTGTGTCCTCAGCCACGCTGAAGAAAGAGGAAACAGTGACAAGCTCTTCAATTTAGCAGAGAGAAAGGGAGAGAGAGAGAGAGAGAAATATAATGTACAAACAGTCTTCTCTTCAAGCATTACCAGAATTACAGCTTCTTTTTTTTTATAACTGCCTGTCTGTTTCTGTTGCTCCACTGCACTGCATTTAAAAGCCTATTGTCTGATGCTTGATAATTTCTCCCTGAAGACTGTCAAGGTTTTTTGTTTTATTTTGTTTTGTGTTTGTTAGTTGTTGTTTTGAGTGAGTGAGTGTGTGTGTGTGTTCAGGATGAGAAATACAAACGCTAGACCTTTCCTCTAGCTGCAGGATCTTTCTACATGTACCTACCAAGGTTTAACCATAAGCAATGGCCATCACACATTTGGAGGTCTGGAATAAAACTATACAATCATTACAATACATGGACAGGAATGTGTTTTTTCCTTGTATCAAAAGCCTAAGTACAGCAGCTGTAGATCACTGATCAGCCGTGTTCTGACTTTTACTTGTCACCGTTGCTTGTTTTTTGTTGTTCTTTCAGTTAATGTTGTTCTTTTGTTTTAGAGGTTGTTTGATGTTAATCCAAACGACAGACAGCTGACATGTGCTTGAAAACCAATCTGCATGGTTGGACAGTGCCTGTCAGACTGTCTTCTTGATAATGCTACTCTCAATCATGCAGTCCGCGTCCAGTATGGACAAATCGTTGGTAAAAACCACAGAACATAATACACTACAGCGTTCACCCACCTACAGCTCAGTGAATCCCCTACGTCTTCTGTTTCTTGGCAGGCCCATCATCGCCCTGTTTGGGGGGCTCGGCCTCAAGCACCTTCACCCTTTGACCCGACAGGTTCTGTCCGTGCAGGAACTGTATGGCCTTCATGGCACACTCCTTGCTGGCAAACTTGGCGTAGCCATAGTTGCGACCTGTTCAGCAATAACCATACACATGTACAGACGAAACAAGTAAACTCTGAAAAAGAGGGAGATCTATGCTTGAGGTGCAGAAGGAAAACAACATGTGTTTTATTGTTCTGATAACTCAATAAATGCACAGTGAGAGATGGCAATTCGTATGTCCACACTAAAACTGCCCACAAAAATTTTGAAAAGAAGGGAGAATTCCTAGTTTGAGTGAAAGTGAAGCCCATTTTACAGCTTTTTTCTCTTTGTACCGCCAATACTCAATTCACTGGCATTCACGTCTGAAGAGCTATGTCCAAAACTTTCCATGATCTCTTCCTTTCCATCTCACAAGCCTATTTTACCTTCTGCACACATGTTCAGGATTGAAAATATTATAAAGGGAAGTAACCTGACTCTTCCAGCTGTTTCTTGAGTCACTACTATTTATTTTTCTTGGATCTGGAGTTACAGAAGTGAGCGGTCCCCAAAAACTCTGCCCCCAAAACACATATTAGTTTAGTTTAACCTTACCAGGAAGCAGGTAGACGTCGATGAGGTTGCCAAAGCGACTGAAAGCGTCCCTCAGAACACGCTCGGACACGGAGGATGGCTGGCACACAATGAAAAGCCGCTGAGCGACTGCAGACTCCTCTGGCACCAATGGCTTGGGCAGCGGAAGAAGGATGTTGCAATAGTTTACGCGCTCCAGTTTGGAATCGAGAGCACCTCCACCAATCACCACTGCACTGCTGTCTGGGGTGGCCATCACAGCCTGTGGGTTGATACCAGCTTTTTCCAGAAGACTTGCCGCCTGTCCCATGCCAACAAGTAAACACTACAAGCTCTGTTTTGAAAAATATTTGCTGTACTGAAACCTTGATACCTTTAAAAATATTTGGGTGTTGTGTCCCTAACATTCTGATTTTTTGGGGTTTTTTTTAATTGAGTCTTGTGTTCCTGTTACATTTTTAGTTGACAGAGAAAAGCAAAATTTTCATTATTTTCATCCCCTTTGTTCAGTGTCTGAGACTGCCACAAAATGACCAAGCACAAGAATGAACCCTCTTCAGTACACACTCAAGTGAATCACAAGCAGCGATGGTAAAATACATGATACATGAAAAACAAAACCAACAACAATAAACTTGTCACAAAACTGTAACTATGCGCGCAATGGTTCAAACAGAAAGAAGAAACAACTCTACCCGCTGCCTCAAATCTGTTGTGTCGTCACCCCTGACACCAGCCAGGTTCACACTGCAACAAAACACACAAATACCAGGGCGTAAAATGGTCCGAAATGCAAAAGGAGGAAAAGCGTGTAGCATTTAGTCACGAAAGTAGCAAAGTCACGAAAGTAGCAAAGTCACGAAAGTAGCAAAGTCACGAAAGTAGCAAAGTCACGAGCACACATCTGCAAAGCATTTGCGTTATGCTGTGGGTGTCAGGAAGCCATGCTCCCCTGGATTTTTTTTTTTTTTTTCCCAAATTAGACTAAAACCTGTGCAATTTGATATGAATTTAAATGCTTCAGATGAGGAAACACTTTATTTTGGAGGCAAACTTTTAGAATTAGACTAAAATCTGTGCAATTTGGTGCAGTTTGGAATGATTTGAAGTGTTTCAGCACAGGAAACACACTTTCTGAAGGGAGGAAAATTTCTAACCAAAGGTGGAAATCCACCAAAAGGTGGTAGATTTTAAGCCCTGGAATACAGGTCAGGGGGGAGCCCGAAAAATCTACCTCACCCCTGAGGTAGGCTGCGTGCTGTCCCTATCCTATGCTTTACACCAGACAACACATGATTTTTCAGGCTCACCCCACTACTGAATACATACAATTCCCTCATTATGAAGCATCTGTCTGTAGCTGATTTCTGCACCTCAAGGCTCTAACCTTCCTTTACAGTGCTAGACAGGAAAGAGGAAAAATGTGGACACAGTGACGAGTTCCCTGATCGAGTTAACACACACCTCTACCTCTGTGTGCTTGTGCACGTGTCTGTGTCTGTGTCTGTGTGTGTACATGTGTCCGTGTGTGTCTGTGTGTTGACATTGAACAGCACACAATCAGGGAGCGAATTCTACAAGTACAAAATCTTTCATTCTGCCTCACCTTTCATAAACTTGGGTTGCATCAAGACGTGAGCCATTTGATTCTTCTGCAAGTGTAACCATCAGCTGACTGCCAATGGGGTACTCAAATCCGTGGAGCTTGTCACGTGCATAGGCTGCACACTGTGCAGTTGAATACCTTGCGTACGCAACACCTATAGGCAACAACAAAAGATCTGAAAACGCATTGCTAAAACGCTTCTTAAAATTGTTAAATTTAGCTCCAGTCAAACTAGGTAAAGAAGCCATCATTTCTTTCTCCCCATCTTAACACACACACACACACACTGAAAGGTGGACCTTCAGAAGAGATCCAATTCAGACTTACAAGCTATTTTCAGTGTAAAAACTTTATTCCACTATCCAAAATCCCTCCCACTCCTCCCTCCAGACCCCCTCCTCCCTCCAGACCCCCTCCCCCAACAAGACATATTTACCTGTAGACTCATTCAGGTCACAATACTCCATGCCAGGGATGAGATTGAAGAGTTTGGTGAGGTAGCCCTGCGTCATGCCGATGGGTGCCACGATCTGAATACGACAGCAATTTGACTGGGTGGGGTGGTCTGCCAGCATACTCATTGGTCCTGCTCCTGCTACTCCACCTGCTCCACCTGCTCCACCTGCTGAGTGAGCAGACAGACAACGGTCTAAAGAAAGACCCACAGATCAACAATGAAACTTATAATAATAATAATAATGAGTACTGTATAAGCGCTTTACCCAATTTTGTGAATTGGCTCAAAGCGCCACAAACTGAACCCAACACGCATGCTCATGTGAATCACACGCGTTCTCTCACACGCTGGACATAAACACATCATAATCACGTGGTGCGTAGGGTCAGCTCAGCTATTAAAATTTAGGAATTTAGAATTGCATTTATTTTCCCAATTTTGTGGGCTGCACATTTCCAAAGCAGAGGGGGAGGAAGCTGGAGTACCCGGAGAGAACCCCCGACGATCGGCCCGAATGAACAGTGCCACATACGAGAAGGAAAAAATTCTTTGCCCCGAGTGGGACTCGAACCCCCGACCTCTCGCATTGGTGACTAGTCCACCGACTGCCCCAAACTTGTGTTCAATTGCTGCAAACTAAGCATATTTTACAAACAAAAAAGACCCTATGGATTATGCAGAGGATTAGGAGTCAGGGTCTAAACAAATGAAAGTCAGCCAGGTTACAGCAAATGTTGTTTGTCAACAGAACTACAACTGCATTTCACACGAGTTTCTACTTCCACAGCATACCTGGCATCTGTGTTGACCGTGGGTCATGGTAGTAGCCTCCCTCTTCATCGTGTGTTCGCTTGTGACCTGAAACACGGCCTATAAATAAACACCTCTTACTACACCAGTACACATCACAAACCCCAAACAAATGTATTGGGAACACACAGGGAGAGCCTGAAGCATACATAAAACTGAAACAACTGCAAAACACATTGTAACCCCCCCCCCCCCCCCCCCCCCCCCCCCCTTGTGGGAACACAGATCTTTGTATTGAAGCACACTACAGCACACGTCTGAAACTGTGTTGTGCTTTTGACTATTTCATGATAAAAGGCAGTTTCAGGTTTTGTAGCACTGCTTGCAATTCACCAGAAGATCCATCATTATGGCATCTTATCTCGTCCTCCAAACCTGCTCTATAAGCATTTTCTAGACACATGCAGAGCTTGCGAAGCTTCTCACCCCTGTCGTATCCACTTCCACCACTGTAGGAGCTGGGACCAAAGTTGTAGAAGTCTGTGGTGTCGTGGTCCCTCTCATCCCGCGAACGCTGTGGTTCTGCAAACTTTGGCTTAAAACCTGAAAGAAACCATGCAAAGCTGCTAATACAAGTGCAGTCAATGCTTTCTGTTCATATGACAGGCTACATCATAACCAAACTGTTACCAAGGAAAAAAAACCTGCTCTGTATATATAATTATATACACTGTTACTGCATGTATTATTAACAGGCAACATGATGGCAGCCTGTTCATATTCAATAATGAAATAAATGCACAATTTTCCATACATTCGCAAACAGAAAAAAATATTCACAAAACGAACTTTTGCTCACCACAACGGCAGGCTATACAGAATATCTAAATGCCACATGTAGGCAAACTTTACAGTGCTTTTGCCACCGTCTGCCCGCTGGCACAATTTCCCCTGCATGACAACGTCCTAAAACTTAAAGGCTCCAACTGCGACCATTTTTAGGCTCAAGGATTGTTTTGAGCTGTTCTGGTGATGTCTAGCATCACACCACTAAGACACAAGCAAAATAGTGAAACTTTATACAAGCAGGGACAGGCTTGCGTTCAGCTGATTGTAGCCTAAACCCAGTAGCCAGTGGCACTGTCACCTCACCAATCAACAAATAGGGCTGACGTCGTATAGGGATGGTTGAGTTTTCCTCATTTGCACGGCCATAAAATGTCCGTGTTGTACTCGAAGCCCTACTAATCCCTAAGATAGGCTATTTTGGGCAAACAGGCACAGTCAGTCACAAACACAAACTGTTCCAAAATAGAATTCTCTCTACATTAGTACATAAACTGATAAAGCCTTGTATGGTGACAATGGTTTCTTTAATGCAGAATGCAAGTGTACGATAAAAAAAAAAAAAAAATTCTTGTTTCGTCAAAACCTGGCAATCTCACAAGCCTGAAATGCAGGTACATACTCTGATCACAATTTTCATACGCCAGGGCAGCATGGTAGGGCCGGTGATACTTGACGTAGCCAAAACCTTTGCTCTCCCCGGTGCTGCGATCGCGGATGACTGTCACCGTATCAATATCACCGTATTTCTGCAAGGAACAGGGACAAAGATTAGGATACAAACCTGTCCTTAACTTTGGAATAAGTCTAGCATTCAGGTGCTCAATTACTTACCTTCAACTGACCATTAAAATTTTGTTGGTTGCTTCGTAAAAATCGTAACATGTATATTTCAGACAAACGAATGTCCCCAGAAAGTCTCACAAACAAGTATAAACTAACATATAATGATATATATGCATGTGAATACTGCTAAACACACGAAACGATGGGGGTGGGGATTGGGAGAAAGATGGCAAAAGACTAAATAGAGAAACAGCCAGATTACAGTCATGTGAAATGCAGACAAGGACGGCTGTACCTCCATCTGTTTCTGCTCTTTACCAGGCACAGCCCCCAACTGCTCAACTGCTCCCCCATGCAGTTTTACTTGTATGACTTTAGTAAAACTTTACCATTGCTGAACAGCACCCACCTCAAATTCATCTCTCAACTTCTCTTCTGTGTAACTGCGGGGAATGATGACGAAGAGTCGTACAAGCTTCTCGTCTTCACGAGGATCTCGACTTGACCCTTCCCGCTTACTGTTGGCAACCACCACCTGTGTAAACAAAATGATTCTGATTAAACTCGTATTAATATGGCATACGCAACTCTTCCATGAAAAGTAGACGTCAATATGACAAACTGGGACACCACTTACTGGAGACTGATAAACTTGCTGCTCTGACTGCTAGAATTTATGAATTATAAATTTGTTCTTATCGGTATGAAATAGATCTCTTACAATATACCTAATCTCCAAGGTTACCATTATTAAATTAGATTTTAAAAAATAAACTATATTTTCCAAGATAGGAAAAAATTAATTACAAATAAATTTCCTTAAGTTTGAGTATGAGAGATCAATAATAATGACCATGAGTAATAAGCGAAATCTTTCAACACAACAGACACTTCACCTTGAGAGGTTTGGGTTGTCCTGGGATACAGCGCCCGTTCATTTCCTCCATTGCCAGTAAAGCTTCTGAAGTCTTGCTGAACTTGATGTAGACAATACCTGAAAATGTTTTTACTTTTTGTATTACCTCTGGTAGTGTAGAACTCTTCCAAGTTCATAATGATAATACATAGCGCAACATACTGCAGCAGAACATTGCGACATAATGTTGCTAAAATATTTGTGAGAACGCTTCAATGGGGACGTTCCGATTTTCTAAAGTACAATATAGGTGGGCCTGAAAGAATCATGAATGTTATGGCGTGTTTACAAGAGCACTGACTTGAACAACATTGCCCTGCAAGTGCAGCTAGTGCAAGTGTAACTGCAAGAGACGAAAACTGACGATTTGCATGCCCTTTCGTCTCTCTTCCCCTCTGGAATTCCAGCTGAAATTAAAGCTGGATCTAGGTTTTCTCTTGCTATCATGTGTGTGTGTGTGTGTGTGTGTGTGTGTGTGTGTGTCATTATAATTTCATCAACACAGCAGATCGACGTGGCTTTCGGCTATGGCAAAATCGATTGAGCTAGGGTTGGGAGTTTCAGTTTGTACCGCATATTCAGGTACGTTCAAAAGAAAAGTTCCTTACGCAAGACATAACGCAAATCTTGGTAGTTAAAATGCAAATCTAGTTTTCATACTGCGCTGAATCACTGTGAGCAGGACAGTCACTGTGCAGTTTGATCGACCAAGTTTCGATCCGTTGGCGTTGGCTTTGCAAACTCCCCCATATCAATAACACTTTCCTCACCTCGATCTTCATTTGTGCGTTTGTCTTTCACGATCCACACATCTTCAACCTTTCCATACTGATTAAATGCGTCTTCAAACTCTTTCTCTGTGATGCCTTTCTGGCACAAAATGAACAGACGGCTGTTCGGTGGATCCTCTGAACGGAACGCCATATTGGATGCTATGAGGTGTCAAGGGGAGGCAACCGCTATCTCTGAGGGAACTAGCCACTTCCACAGGCCTCGAAGAAATAAATGAATGTAAGAGGGGACAATATCTGTCTCATAGCGAACAGGGCAAATGCAGACACACATACTGTCACTGAACTCCACTTACACATACATCCACTAAACACCACTTACACATATATCCACTGAACTCCACTTACACATGCATCCACTGAAATCCACTTATACATCCACTGAACTCCACTCATACAGACACACACATACACACAGACACATAGGCTCACTCACTTACTGGACAGCTCAGAGGAAACATTGACAAAGGACGTTTGCTGGTGCGGAGGCCTGCTGTCTTTGCTGAGCTGACGGGGCAAGTATTTGTATTACATGTATATGATTTCATTTGGTTTATTGTATATGTACTACGATTTTGTGGTTGTTTCATAGTGTTTCTGTTCAATCGATTTCTATTGTTTTATTACATTGTGGTGGTTGTTTGATAGTTTTGGTAAACGTTAAATTCTATTGCTAATGAAAACGGAAACGGTAATGACTGCGAAGTGGTTACAAGTTAAGCAAATAAAAGCGACATAAAAGTGGACAGAAACCACTTTGACAAAGGACGTCACAGGCCAACGTTTCGGCTTTCGCCTTCTTCAGGACATAAACAAATGGGACATAACTTCAACAAACAAACAAAAGGTAACTCTGCGGACGTACTGACATACACGGCGCGGGAAAAAAAAAAAAAAAAAAACGGTGGGCGAGAAAAGGACCAGAAAAAATAGTAAAAATATCACAACACCCATCCTTTGGTGACAAAAGACCATGGACTGTGTGTGAAAAAAAAATGTTGGGCAGAAAAGAACAAAAAAGAATAGTGAAAATTAGCAATCACAACACCCATCCTTTGGTGACACAGGACCATGGACTGTGTGTGAGAAAAGTTCAGAGGGTTATGTTACGGCTTTTCGTTCAAACCACCCGGGGCCTGGCTTCCCAGGCGCTGAATAATGTGCGACTCCATGTCGCGTCTGTCTGTGGCGTCGCCGTGCATAAGCCACAGGCCAGTTACTGTCATATTTAAGATGGAGTGGCCTGCAGAATTGAAATGCACGGCAACGGGTTTTATTCGATTGTGTCTGGTGTCGGCGATATGTTCAGCAAAGCGTGTTGCCAGGCTACGTCCAGTTTCCCCAACATACAGTTTGTGACATGCGGTACAGATGATGGCGTATATGAGGTTTATACTGTCGCATGTGAAGTGGCGTTTGATGGTCATTTTTCCTTTGGGGCCCGTGACAGAAGTCGCTGTTGAGACATGACAGCAAGTCTTGCAATTTTGTTTTTTGCATGGAGTTGTACCAGGGGGTAGGGGTTGGTGGGGCCTGACACTGGCGCGAACCAGAAGGTCTCGTAAGTTGGTGTCCCTCTTGTAAGCAACAAGAGGTGGGGTGTGGAAGGTCTGTCCAACTGTGCAACTCTTCGACAGAATATGCCAGTTGGACATGATGATATGTTTGACTGACAGATTATGGGGATGAAATAGAATGGCTTTTGAACGAAAAGCCGTAACATAACCCTCTGAACTTTTCTCACACACAGTCCATGGTCCTGTGTCACCAAAGGATGGGTGTTGTGATTGCTAATTTTCACTATTCTTTTTTGTTCTTTTCTGCCCAACATTTTTTTTTTCACACACAGTCCATGGTCTTTTGTCACCAAAGGATGGGTGTTGTGATATTTTTACTATTTTTTCTGGTCCTTTTCTCGCCCACCGTTTTTTTTTTTTTTTTTTTTTTCCCGCGCCGTGTATGTCAGTACGTCCGCAGAGTTACCTTTTGTTTGTTTGTTGAAGTTATGTCCCATTTGTTTATGTCCTGAAGAAGGCGAAAGCCGAAACGTTGGCCTGTGCCGTCCTTTGTCAAAGTTAAGTGGTTTCTGTCCCTTTTATGTCGCTTTTATTGCTAATGAACTTGTTTGTCAATGAAATACAACCGGATTGTGGCAGATTGATCAGTTGTGGATTGTTTGATCACGGCTGATTTACGATGGAGTGTTTCATTACGTTTGACATCATTAGCTGCTTGATTTTGGCTAATTTATTGTTCACTGTTCCTAGGGTAATTTCACATTAAACCGTCAGCCGAACAACGCCGTGTCAGTTGCCTTGTCTGTTACATCAGTAATGTTACGTGTTTTGAGTAGGGAGCTGTGGTTCTTGATAAAGTCCTGGCACGTAATAATATGAAAACGTAGAATTTTAAATGATGCAAAAAAAACTGCATGTATTTTTTTCCACGGGAGACTGACTGACTCGACATTTCAAATATAGTGAGCCCCCCCCCCCCCCCCTCCTGCGCCGGCCCCTCCCTAGCCAAACGGATCAGAGTAAACTGATAGTGACTGTGCCAAAAACTGCTGTTAACTGACAAAGCCATTGCACCGGAACGATTTGTCCAAACAGGAAACAGTGTCAGAAAATGGCTTCGTCGGTGACTCTCTTTATGTAGCCCATTGACATTTCAGTAGCGGCCGCCGAACCAGCGGCGGAGCCGGGTCAGTGAAAACTGACTGCAGTGAAAAGACCAACCACCTAAAACTAAACCTCCCAAGCCACAAAGGTTAGCCCACTCTACAAAACACTCGTGAACCATTTGTCACCGTCACTGCCGGCGTTCACGAATTTTCTCAGTGGCGGCAAACTGAGTGGGCAGTTGTCGCCCGCACTGAGAAGTCACAGTTTAAAGCCTCTAGTCTATATTCGTAACGCGGCTGAGACCAGATAGAAAACTGCAGCTTTCTAAAAAAAAAAAAAAAAAAAAACCTGCAGCTTTCTCAGGCTGTTTGCCAGCTAGAAGGATGTTTCATTTGACCATCGTGACGGGTTTCGAGACTTTGTGGCATCTAGTATTAGAGTACTAGTAAGTACGACTTTCTTTGAGTCTACGGCCCAGCTGAGATTCCTGAACAGACTTGGGCACGCCAAACCGTCTAAGAATAGCCACCAATCAGCGCAGCCGATCTAGCTGGCCCTCGGTCCGCAGCCAAATAGCGTCGTCTCAGTGCTTAGCATGCGGTACACTTCTAGAACAATATATACGCCGGTCAGAGCCATCACAATGGTTTCAGATGCTATATTTAATGACCCAAGTGACTGATTCTGATGCACAGATCACTCTCAGTTAAGCGCATTCGATGGAAAGTTTCCGCACGCTGTTGTGTATGCCTGTCATAAGTATTGAGACTCGGCCTTGCTCCGGTGTTCAAGAAGAGGCTACCATCAAGGAAAAAATTATTGATTAGGAAAATCACAGAACCGCTTCAGTATTTTTCAGATTTTTTTTCTGGCAAGCAAACGGGCAGGACACACTGGCGGTCAAGCAACGCTTTTCTGTGATTCTTACTGGAGCGACGCTTTGACCTCAGCCGGCTTCTATTACACCAACTGGATGGCGGAAGGGGAGGGGGGCTGGGGTGCGGAGGGGGGGGGGGGGAGCTGTAGTGCGGTTTTGTTGTACACTTACTTAATTTTGTTTTTAGTTTTTCCGCGTCAATCCAGCAAAACCATTTGCCGCCAGACTCGCTGAAATTCCTTCGCAGACAGATAGAGCAACGTACACCATGTAACGTCAAAGATCGTTTTTTTACGGCATGTCAGTCAGTCAAGCAATCATGCAAGGGGAAAACGCAGCATGCCCGTGAAAACGGTGCATACCTGAGTCAGCTGCTGCACACGTAAAATGCAAGTGCAGAAGACTGCGTCCAAGGAAGGGTGCCAACGCTTCGACAACAGAAACTGTCTTCAGCTCGTGTGCGTTTCGCTGTTTCAACCAGTGGGGCCATGTCTTGGTTAACTCGATTCCTACAAAGTAAGTCTGGGGTTGTGCACCGGTGGGTTCACTGGAAGAAAAAAAAAATTGTCGGCATGGATTTAAATCAGCTTGGCTTAGTGGGAGTGTTTGCACTTTGATTGGGGAGCTGGGACAGCCGAATGGTAGAGCGTTGGACTCCCAATGCTCGGGTCGTGAGTTTCGAATCCCGGCTGGGGCCACATATTTGTCCTGGCCTTTTTCTCGTTGCCCCGTCTTTGATATCAGCCATACGTGGTGGAAAAGGACGTTAAACTCCCAAACACCCACCCCACCCTTGCACTTTGATTATACTCGTGTTTGCTGCAATAAGAGCCATCAAGGAACCGTTTAATCTTGCCTGATTTTCGCATACACGGCAAAAACCGAAAAAAAGTATTTAAAAAAACCCCAAAAATGGGATACTCGTGCGAGGTACGAAATGTGTTGATTGCACTCTTCTTCTTATTTCTTCTCTTTGTCTTCTTATTCTTCTCCTTTTCTGTGCTTGTTTGTTTTTGTTTGTTTTTTGTTTTGTTTTTCGTTTTTAAGCTCGGGCTAATGGCTGCAGGATTCAGAATTAGCTTGGGCGGATTTTTTAAATCTTTCCTCGTGTTTTCTTTCCCTTCTCCTTTTGTATTAGTTGTAATTATTTATTTATTTTATTTTGTTATTTGTTGATTGAGTGTGTGTGTGTGTGTGTGTGTGTGTGTGTGTGTGTGTGTGTGTGTGTGTGTGTGTGTGTGTGTGTGTGTGTGTGTGTGCGTGCTGCGTGCGTGTGGTGTGCGTGCGTGCGTGCGTGAGTGTGTGTGTGTGTGTGTGGGGGGGGGGGGTGTTAGGAGAGTGAAATGAAGTGTGCATGTCTGTGTGTCCGTTGGGGAAAGACGGGGGGGGGGGGGGGGAGTATATACGGCACGGTTTTGTTTGGCTCTCGGTGTTTGTTGTTTTGTTTGTTTGTTTCTTTTTTGGCATGTCGTTCGTTGCTGTGTTTTGATTATAATGCCCAGGACTACCGACAGAAGTCCAGTTCCTTGGCTAATCTGCAATTTTTGAAGGAAAAAAAAAGACAAGAAGGCAGTTTGATAATACGGGTGCATGCGCTCACAAGAAGAAGATCTCAAAATTCCAGTATCTAACCGTATCATCATCTTCAGCTAAACTGCTGATAAGACCACAGCATCTATTGTTGAGTGTAGTGGGCGAGGTTGCTCAAGGTGAAGACCGGTTGATGCACCAAAATTAAAAATCAGCAGTGAATTTTAAGGGAAACACATTCCTCGATTTTATCTTTTGGCTGAGATTCGGGATCACCTCTTATCTTTTCGACTGTGTTCAGCCGCAGAATACTCTCTCTCTCTCTCTCTCTCTCTCTCTCTCTCTCTCTCTTTCGTAAGTCCGCCTGCCAGCGTATGCCGTGTCTTCGTAACTCTTCATATTTTATATTCATACTTTATTTCACAGTCTTTTCTTATGATATATCAGTCCTGATGAGTAAACTTTCCTAAATCTGTTGTCTTTGTTTTCTCATTTTTTACTCGTCCAGGCTCACCAGTGGTTCCTTTTCTGTTTTCTGTCTCCTGGTGATCCTTTATAACACTTGTCCCCTTTACAAACCTGGAAGGTCTGGATCGCCAAAGGCTGAAAATTAGTCTCTTGATTAGGTTGTGAATTCCGAGAGTCACAGTTTGAAATGAACGCCATTATATTTCAGTGCTCTCGTTTCCAAACTGCGTTCGTAGTGATCAGTAGATTCTGATGTAGCCACTTAGGACACACTAGACGAGTAATCACTGGCATACCTTAGATATACTCTTCAATTCGGTAAGTTGGGGAAAACTGTTTCTTTCCTCGAAAATGGAAGAGTCACCTTTTAACAAGGAAATTGTTTTGAAAAACATTCTTCAGTGGGCTATTGCTACCAGATCCAAGAGCATAGACATGCAGTGACTTTCACACTAATAGGACCCCAGAGATTCCATCTGCACCATTTTAGAGAATCTGGGCTTGAAATTGATACTTCATGGGAGAATTACCTTAACCTGAAAGCATGAACCCATCCTTGTATTAAATCGGTGAACGGTAAAACAAGACTTTCCCCTCAGCGAAGTATAATTCTCTGCAACAGAAAATGTATCAAGTGGCAACGTGAGCATTGCGCACCATGAGGTTATCACTTTCAGCTTGTTGGATACAATGTTTCTCACACTGAAAGGCCACGCCTCCTCAGCTGTCAGTGTTCTTCACAGCCTGGTTACAAGTACGAGAACATACCCCAGCGCCATTTCTAAATACGCACCTTTTGTCAAGAGAGTCGTTTGTGCGTTTGTCCGTCTGTTTTCTTCTGGTTGTTGTTGTTGTGGTTGTTGTTTGTCGTTGCTGGTTGTTTGTTTGTTTCCTCTTTTTGCTTGCCTTTTTGGACGGGTTTGATATGTAACAGTTTGTGTGTGCGTGGTGCGTGCGTGCGTGCGTGCGTGCGTGCGTGCGTGCGTGCGTGCGTGCGTGCGTGATGTTGTTGCCGCTGTTGTTGTTTTTGTGTTCGTTTGTTTGGTTGATGTTTTGTGTGTGTGTGAGACAGACAGGTTATGAATAGTGCGGCTTTGTTGCTGTTGTTGTTGTTGTTGTTGTTGCTGTTGTTGCTGTTTGTGCAATTGTTATCAAGCAAGGGTGGCTGCTGTTGTTTTTCCGGGGGCGGGGTGGGGGAGTGATCACATTGCTGCTGTCTTCTAAAGGAGAATGGCATGTTGATGTTACAGTGTATTAGCTTTGTCTCTCCGTCAACTGCAGCAGGATCGTGTTTGTCAAACCTGATCACCGGCGTCCAGCAAAGAGCATACGGGGAAACGCCTTCAACAGACGCAAATAAACTGTACTCCCCCCCCCCCTTCTCCCTTATCTAAACACTCACTCATGAACCGATTTCATTTCTGTGGCACCACCTAGATTTTGGCAAGCTCGTGTTCGGATGATGTTGCGATTTATTGTACACGCAGTACACGCATCATGTTTTCCAAAGTAAATAAAAATTCCGAGATTGTGAGTAAATGGTGTTTCTGTCTACCCCCTCTTCACGGAGATCTACCACAGGAGGCGCCCACAAAGGGGAACAGATATTTGGGAAAGAAGATTATGCCTTGTGTGCTGTCTTATAGGTAGATAAAGTCTTCGTGAGAAATAAATTGAAAAATTGTGTTTCATCCCATGCTTAATGACTGTAAGCATTGTAAAACTGGTCCTGGAGTACTCATTCCCTTCTTTTTCATTTGTTCGTTTTCAATTGGGAAACATTTCTGGAAATCCCCCCTGCTTCCCCGTCCTCCCTTAAAAGAAACAAAAATACAAAAAATACAAAAACACGCAAAAAACAACAACAACAACAACCAAAAGAACACGTAATCAGGAAACAAGGTCGAAAGAGAAAGGAAGGGGTTTTGGGGTTTTGATTTAAAAACAACAACAACAACAACAGTAGTGAACAAAAGTAGAAGACATAATTATACTAGATCTACCAAACCACATACCATTTGCATCCCATTTTTTAGAGCGAAAGAAAAACATTGTCACGTGACTGTCCACGGACGCCCCCCTCATCGACCGGACTGAGAAGCTTTGCATCTTCAATGTCCACATAAGCTTGAAAAAAGAGACCCCTCCGATTCAATTTTAGGTAAATATTCCGCCTAAGAGAGGATGCCCCCCAGCACGGAGTCAACTGACTTCACGGTGCGGTAGAGAGAATATAAACACCCGCTTATTCGCGCTTTTATGCCCCGCGCTGTTTGGCAGATTCATCCACTTCTCAAAGACACGTTTCCACACTTGCGAGAGCGGGATGTGGTCATTAATAACCATAAACATCACCGTGTGCCTATTTTTGCACCCCGTCTGCACCAGACAGCAAAAAAAAGTTGTGGCGGAACAAGACTGCTTGCTGTGAAGGCCGTCTCGGTACACTCTAACACTGTTGTTTTTGTTGGTTTCAGAGTTCAGCAGACGGAACCATGCGTTGTACTGGTACCCTAGGTGTACGACTCAAAATGGCACACCTCCGCCCCCCTCTCCCCCCCCCCCCATCCTTCTCCCCTCCCCCTTCCCATCCCATAGTCTCTGTATGAAGAGATTATCATTGCAGTCCCACATTGCGTAAAGCGGTTGTTTGCGAGCGATAGTGAAATGTGTTTGCACGAGGAATGGTCGAATTTAAAGTCTCAATACACCCACCAGCCACCCAATAACTGTGTGGCAAACATAATGGCCTTGCTTCAAAACAGTCGCCTGTGTCAAGAGATACTAGTAACAGACCACCGCGACTCGCGTCAGTGTAGTTAATTAGCCAACCCTCTTTAGAAAATCCCTGTGGGTAAAAGGAGAGATCGCCTGGACTAGCGGCCAGTGTAAAATCGCCCAAACGCTTGCTTTGCGGCGAAGGGGCTGGCTGGCTGATCTATGTATAAAGTTATTCGTGGTCGTATTCATACGGGCAAAGCAACACACGACTAAAGACAGTCGGATCCGTAAATCATAAGCCGCAAAACTAAGAAAACCGTGTTTAAATAGAACATCACTCTTTCGGCAAACATTAGAGCATCGTAAGTGGGTTTTTTCCTTCTTCTTTTTCTTTTTCAACGCACATACCGTTGTGTCTTGATATTCCGTACACTCTGGATATGCATGCAATGGCCTTCAGCGCGGAGAAGAAAAAAAGGGAAAGAAAACGCGAAGAGAAGAGAATTTGGCTGAGAGAGAGCGAGTGTGTGTACGTTTGCGATGGGAGAGGGGGGTGGGGGCAGCTCTCTGTGTGCGTGTGTCGGGGCGGTCGGGGTGTGTGGAGGGAGGCTGCTAGAGGATGGGGGAGGGGAGGGTGTAGCAGAGAACCGAGGCCGGTGTCATCTTCCGAATCACCTGAAATTCTGCCAAACAAGTAATTTCCCACACAGACAAAAGTTACGGCGCTTGTCAAGTCACAGAGTTGCGCCTGCCACAACTTGAAGCCCCCATCGAAACATCCAGCTAAATCATCGTAGTATGTGACATTTATTCGTGCGGAGCTGGGAACAATTTGCCAAAGCGAAATTGCTGTATTACTACTGCGACTAAACGGGCCAGTAACGCCGTCTGCTGCGTGGCGACTAGCGGACCGAATAATGCAGTGCGTCTTTGAATTCTGCCGGGGATGCCACGTAAAACCCGTAGCGTTGATGCTAAACTACGCATTCGGTAATCTATGCATCGGAGGGGCGGTATCAGATGGACCTTTCTCTTCCCAAGAGGCGTGCCTTATTTAAATAGCTAAAAGCACGAAACCTTATCGTTGCTTCCTTTTTGTCTTTGTGGCACGTGCGTGTGTGTGTGTGTGTGTACGATGCACTTCTTTGCTGTAAAATGCAGTTTACGTGTGGGGAAAGTGTTGAATGGTGTTTTCACTCAAAACTGTTCGCAATGTTTGTGTTTATCTTCACAAGTTGACGGGGAAAGCTTGTTTCGCCGGTGTGAGCGACTTCACAGAAGTGTCCACAAACTTGCTTCGTGCTTTAACTTTGTGGATCGCTGAACAATAGTTTATGTGAATAACTCTCAGAAAACCGTGGGATTTACTTCCGGCAAAAGGCAGTCAAGAAACAGGATGTTTCAGCTCCCGCCGCCAAGCCAAATGCAGTGAAAAAAAGCACAATATTATTTTGTATCTGCGTCCCTTGTGGCCTTTAGCAAGCTTACAACGTTCATGTGATACGCAAAAACTTTTCAACTGGATAAAGTTCAACCAAAAAAAATCATTTTTTTTTTTAATCTGCGACGGTTGTTTTTCCCATTTGTAGCTTATTGCGCTCGTGTGATACGCAAAAATCCTGTTTAAATGGAGATGGGTTTACCTGAAGCGTCTTCGTTGATTCTGCACGGAAAGCTTGAAAAGTAGCAGTAACGCTGACGCAGTGGTAAAACATTCGTCGAATGCTGATATTATCTTGACTGCAGCACTTGAGTTCAATATCGATAAAAACTACATTGCACAATACAGTGCACAAGGATGTTTACACGTGTAGTTGGATTCATGCCACGGACATTCAGCCAATGAATGACAAGCATCTCCAGAACAAAACAAGGTATTTGTTGTCTCTGGCGGACTCACACTCCGACATACGTGTGATATAGACTGATGTTTCTCGCCTGCAACATATCATGACAATGAAGCTGTTTGTCTTCGTACCACTGGCGGCTTTGTCCTGCGTCGTTCAAACGAGAAGACTTCAAAATACCAGGGCAAGCCGGGCAGGACACGGTCCAACATTATGGCAAAGTCGGGACGACGAGTTCCGAGATGTCAAAACTGTGCATGATGGAGACATATATGACAGAGAAAAGGGGTTTGTTCACACGGAGAACGACGTTTCTGCAGAATTCCAATCGGACACACCAGCGAAGCCGTTGTTTGGAAGTTCAGAGAGGGATCGGCCTGAAAGAAATATAAACGGACTCATTGCGGCTACTTTGGCAGGACTTTCTAGTCAGAAAGGGCCAAACGAACTGGAAGAAAAAGTGCCCGAAGATTCATTTTTGACGACCTCAGCAAATCGACACAGAAGAAGCTCGGGGAGGCGAAGGTCAAGGAGACACGGAGTTGAGGTGACCGAGGAGGCCACGACAGCACATTCTGGGCAGACAACAACGACGACACCTAAAAGCGACGAGACAGGCAAGCAAAACCGAGGACAAAGGAGCAAAAAGATCACCATCTCTATCAACGCCAGGGGACTGCCGCCTGGACACGAAAGGACAGACGGTTCACAGGACCCAGGAGAGCTCCGTGCCTACAACGACCAGCGCCTGTACTCAGGCCGGTCACATGTCCGGTACGGGAATTCCCAGTATACCCAGCAGCGCCGGTACGCGGGGTTCCACGCCCAGGACAGCTCGGAGCTTTTCTCTGAGGAGATCCTGTTCCTCGCGAACGAGTTATCCACGGTCCAGGAAGAGTTGTCCCGCCTGAGGGAGACGGTGCTCCTGCAGGGGGCGGTGCACATCCGAACGTCAGAACGGGTGGAGTCGTTCCTGGTGGCCCAGAGTAAGATGGCCGTCAAAAACAACAAAGACACCCGGAAGCTGTTCAAGAGGCTGAAGAGGTCGTGTTGCAAGTGTCACTCCAAGGGGACGACGTCTTCCGGGCGTGATGTTTCGGCAGCCGCAGAGCAGAAGGCTGGTCAGAAGCGCAGAGAAACCCCGACTGGCGGGAAAAGGGGAACAGAGACTGCAGCAACCAGCGCCACGACCAGCACTACCATTCCAATCACGACACCTGTCACCACCACTACCACAGCCACAACTACAACCACATTGAAAGCAATACCCACTACCAATACTTCCGGAACTTCAACGGAAACCTCTGCTCCGACGCCGTATCCAAAGCTTACCACGACTCAATCCAAAGAAAGACAACCAGACCACAGAGAGCTTGATGATGAAGATGATGATGATATTAACGATGACAAACAAGAACGACAGAACGAGAGACAAAAGAAAGATGAAGAAAAAGTTACTACTCCCAAACATGGTGATGGCGGCAAAGGTGACAGAGAAAAGGAAGGAACAGACATCACAATAGAACGTGGCCATTTATCACAGGAACGTGGGCATGAGTCCAGGGGAAACAGGACTGACACCCAGGAACATGGGCACGAGTCAACGGTGCAAAACAGAGACAGTGATTCCACTGGGCATGAAAAGACAGATTCTAGTCGCACCGTCATCCGGACCGAAACCAGCCAAAGCAATGACAGGTCAACGCAGACTTCAGAAACTGTGCCGCGTTCAGGGCATGACAAAACGCAAAACGGCCAAGACACAAGGACAAAGAATGACACTGACGACAAAAGCGACGTTGCCTCTTCTGTGGCAAAGCTTGACGGCCTTGCCACAACGGAGGCCAAGTACGCCATCGACATTGTCGACCCAGCAAACAGAACTACTGACAGCTGTGCCGATCAAGAGCCATGTGAGGATGAAGTGAATCTTAAAATTCCTATCCAACGGCCTACTTCATCACCTGCAGAAAATGTTGTCCCCGGAGCAACAGCTGTTTCCGTGAGCCAGGAAGACTCAACAGTAGATGTGTCTGGTAGCATTTTCACTACCGACGTGACCAGAAAACAAGTCCTTCAAACTGGTACAGACACCACGGAGGACACTGTGGGAAATGTGTCCCAGACTACTGACAGCAGCGCTAACAAGTACGTCACGTTCAAAGACGCCCCTATCGCTAATGGAAACGGCGATACTCACGACGCCGACGATGACGATGTCAAACCTCCTGACAAGGAAAGCAAGCCACACGGAAAAGATTCCTCGGCAGGGCGAGGCGGAGAAAAAGGACACAGCGATTCTTCATATACTGGAGTTCCTCGTGACACTGATGGAGATTCGGTGACTGAAGACGACGAGCTCACGACCGCTGAGCTGACCAGTGCAGCTGGGGTCAGGGCTGATTCTGCGACACCAGCAAGCGCCACAGTGTCTGCCACCATCTTTACACAAGCTGTACCTGTCACGCCAGCAGTATCGACGACGACAACATCCACATCGGCGGCAAGAAGTACACAGCCGACACCAAAAACAAAACCGGCTCCAGAAACAACATCATCAACGACAACGACCGTACCAGCAACAACTACGACACCAACGACGACAACAACAACAACACCAACGACGACACCAGCAACAACGACGACGACAACACCACCAACAACAACGACAACCCCAACGACGACGACAACAACGACACCAGCAACAACAACAGCACCAACAACTACGATGCGGATGACAACAACAACAACCACACCGCCCAGAACTTCGACAAAACCACCACCACCACCAGCAACTACATCATTTCTTGAAACCACAGAGCCCGGTAAGCTAATTATTTTGTAGTTGACATGTTTCACGTCACTGGCGAATTCTGAAATTGTTTATCTCTTGTCTCACATTCCTTTGGTTTTAAACTTGTAGGAGAACACCCTCTCTAATGATCTTTGTTGCGTCTACAGACTTCTGTGGTAAACTTTGTTTTCCCAAACATAATTCTCTTTTCCGGGATATTTCCACTTCTTTTGGCACCACTTCTGCGTCAGTGGTTTCATCGTATTCATCTTCTTCTTCTTCTTCGTCTTCTTCTTCTGTTTTTGTCGGAATTGCTGATGTATTTTGTCGACAACACATGGAAACTTCTGCAGGCACGCTGACAGTGGTATTGCCTTTCACAAAACGTTTTTTTAAAATTCTAAGCCCATCGTTTAAATCAACCATAAAATGTGTGGTGCCAACTGTCAGGAAAACTACAGAAGAGCGTAACGGAGTAGCGCTGTTGTTATATCACTTTGGATGTATATACATCAGAGCAAGACACTCGGAATAGCGTTAAGATGTTTTTGCCGGGTTTAATTTGGTTCAGCTGATTTTTTTTTTTTTTTTTTTTGTGGGGGGGGGGGTGTTTGTTGTTTGTTTTTAGTAATTTTTTTTAGTATAAATTTTTTGGTGGTAGTTTTTGTTGTTTGGGTTTTTTCCCGAAAAGTTGCATGTGCGTGCGTGCATACGCGCGCTTGTGTGTGTGTGTGTGTGTGTGTGTGTGTGTGTGTGTGTGTGTGTGTGTGTGTGTGTGTGTGTGTGTGTGTGTGTGTGTGTGTGTGTGATTTCAACCAATGAATTGCGCGAAGGCTTATTGGCTACGGCATCATAATCAAATCGTGTTTGTCTGGCATGAAGCCGCTCGATTCTACGTTTAGTTACATCCTGCGTGTGCCGTTTTAGTTTTCGTTTCCTTTACCGCTTGTTTGTCTGTTGTCCAATTTGGGTTGTTGTTGTTGTTGTCTACGTCTATGCTGCTGTTGTCTTGTTGTTGTTTACTATAGGTGTTTCAGTTTGTTCTTTTCTGGAGTGGACTCAATATGAAACAGTCAGGTGCACGTCAGTGGTTGCCGGTTTTTTGTTTTGTTTTGTTTTTTGTCCTCCTAATCTGCGCCTTCCACTTGCGTAAAAGGAGTATGGAAGCAAACTCGACACTTTAAACAAGGTTCCCATGGCACAGGGCGGGGACAAAAACAAAAAAAAAACCATCTATATGCGTATGGTTTCAATTTTTATCCCATTATTTGCGCATTTGGCTCCCTCTTGAACTGAGTCGCTATTGAATATGAAGGGGAAAGAAGATGAAGACACCACTTTCCCGTGGCTCAAGGATTCTAGACACCTTGATCTGTACCATCTGTTTTCTCTGGTAACATCATCACTCCCCCAGTTACCCTTCTATTCTGTCTGTCTCCACCTCTCTCGCATACTGATGCCATCGCCACATCGACAGAGGCTCGGTGCTATCACAGGGTTCATCTGTCGACGATTTTTTTTTCTCATATCTCCCCCCTCCACTCCTATCCTCTCTCTCTCTCTCTCTCTCTCTCTCAGGATGAGGTATTAGCCCCGTCTCGCGGCATAGACTGGTACGCCTTATTGACTGCCGCAAGGCGACGGCTATAAACTGTATCCTAGGTACTGCGTTACATAAACACCCCTCTCTCTCTCTCTCTCTCTCTCTCTCTCTTCACGGGCGGATCCAGAATTTAAAAAGGGATGAAAGGGGGTGATGAATAGGGGTGTTAAGGGGTGCCAGATTCCCTGTCTTCATTCTTATTGATACCTACACCGGCGGGAGATGCATGCACACCCTAATCCAACGAGGCTCACCCTGGGCTAAAAAAAAAAAAAAAATCCTAAATTTTTGGTTTCTTGCCCAGATCTCTGAGAGTCCCTTAAACCTCTGTCACACGTGACGATTTTGCACGCCTACCAACGGTAAAATGCACTCCCTGCCAATTAAATCCGCTCGCCCGGGGCACTGCCCAGGGACGCTGTCGCCACACCTTTGGGTAGAACACGGTCATATTTTTCCTCGCCTGCCAACCACCGCTGACCGAGCTTTATGTACTGTCCAGCGCCAGGCCGGCAGTGCAGTCCGCCCAGTGCACGCTGGTATCGTCAGTGTGAACAGAAAATCCACTCGGCGAGAGTGTGAGCCCGCTGCAGGCACTCAGCGTGTGCAAAGGCCTTTACTCTGCTACATTCCAAGCTGCAGGGATATTATTTTGAGCTTTTGAACTTTGGGGAGGGTTGTCAAGGCGGCGGGATGGTTCACAGCTAAATTACGAAGCTTCACAACACATAAATTATTAGGTGACCCAGCAGCGGAACCGCCGCTGTTCTTTCTTCCTCCCTCGCTGGTTATTTTTGTCGCCGCGAAAAGTTAATTGCTCGTAGGAACAAGGTTATACGCTTCATCAAGTGTTTGAGAGCTTGTAGTCTCTTGTGGGAAACCTCACCTGTTTATTTAATACTCTTAATCTAACAGCCAAACTCTACACTACTGGAAGCTATGTCTGCTGAGAATGTGAATCGTGTTAGTTGATGTACGTAGGATGTGTGTGCGTGCGTGCCGGCGTGCGTGTGCCACACGGTGTGTGTGTGTGTGTGTGTGTGTGTGTGTGTGTGTGTGTGTGTGTGTGTGTGTGTGTGTGTGTGTGTGTGTGTGTGTGTGTGTGACTTTATAGCCCCAGAGCAATACTGACAACTTCCTGTTTTGGGGTCACCCCCCCCCCCCCCCCAAAAAAAAAAAAAAAAAAAACCCGGCCTCATGTACAAATACACCACCGATCCTATAATCTGACCATTCCATCAACGGCCGTGGTGAGACAAGGTACATGTACATAGATTGTTTTTTGTTTTTTTCACGAACGCGATAAACGTCTGAAGACACAAAGTACCAGTTCAATTAACCGTTGCTCACAATAGTACTGATAAGCCAGGAAGTAACTCTTACAAACCAAAAGCCCCTTGTGCCTTACTTACTGGATTCAAATGCCTGTGAGCTGGCAGATGATGCTCGATCTTTTTTTTTCCTTCTTCTTCTTCTTTTTATTTTTTATTTTTTTTTTTGGGGGGGGGGGGGCGGGGGGGGGGGGGGGGGGCGGAGGGGGGCAGAAAGCGGGTTTACTGTGCCCAGCAGATGAACCGTTTCTTCAAGTCACATCATACTCGACAGCAGTCGTCACCCGTATGTATATCATTTGGCCTCTCTTGACCGTCACCTGACAGTGGTCGACCACCACCTTGTGTATAATCATACATTGTCGTCCACAACCGATACACGATGCGGTATCCCCCACAGTAAACTGTTCCAGATCCAGTATTTCTTTTCTTGTACTCGTTTGAAAGTCATTAACGAGTAATATAAAATGTCTTTTTTTCCAGAGGTGTACCTGGAGGTGGACCTATCCACCGGTCACGTGGACGGTGAGGAACTACCGGGGTTGACATGGCTTGTGAGACCCAGTCCTCCCCGCGGACCTCGTCACAGGAGGACACGAAGGTCCACAGCCATCGGAGACAGAAAGTGCGAGATGCAGGGAGTACTCAAGTTCACCTTCACCCCGCCCCCAGCCCCAACCAGAAGGCCGTCGTCTAGACGTGGATATCGTGGTGGTGATGGTGGTGGCGATGGCGATGGTGGTCGACGTCAGTTGCTGCTGGAGCTGTGGTTCAGGAACCCCAGGCGATGGGTGTTCAACCTTGGGGACTCCATAGCCAATAATGGATTCTGTGAGTAAATTTCGGCTTACTAGAAAGCCGTAAATGTCTGCTGAGAATGAAAACAACGACAACGTTTGCGTGTATGTTTAAGTACCGTAACATAACGATGATTGTGTTCGTTCACGAATACAAAATAATACCAGTTGATGATGATAGAGCTCATGACACCCAGTTGATGATGATGATAGGCTCGTGACACCCAGTTGATGATGATGATGATGATAGGGCTCGTGACACCCAGTTGATGATGATAGGGCTCGTGACACCCAGTTGATGATGATGGGGCTCGTGACACCCAGTTGATGATGATAGGGCTCACGACACCCAGTTGATGATGATAGGGGTCATGACACACGGGAGACGTTTTTGTTCGTACGAACATGGAGAACAGATCAAAAGTCGCTCCGGAATTTTTTTTCTATTTTTTTTTTTTTTGCTGGCCCCCAACTCTTTGTCAGCTTCAGTGGTGTTCCTCCCAGGTCATGGATGGAATCCACTGACGGCTCGAAAGGTGGGGCAATTTTTATTAAACATGAGGGAGATGAGGATGTTGGTAAGATGATGCTATGGAGGTCCGTGTGGTTCGGGACTGCGGGACAGGGCCGCATTCCACGCTTCCTGTCTTATATATCCCGACGTTAACCAGGCCCGTTAACTACGGCATCTGCGGTGCCGGCCGTGTAATCATCCACATCATGAGACGTGAAATACCAAGGGAAGCACCCCCAAAGTCGCACCTGTGAAGTGGGTGAATCTCGGCTGTGTAGCAACAGCACCCCCCCCCCCCCCCCCCATTGTGCCCATAGCACACCCGCTCTGGGTAGGAGCCGACCTAGGTAGGAAAAATCCCGCTTGCCTCGGCTGGGACTCGAACCTGGATCTCCCGGTCCATGGTCTTAAGCGCTAACCACTACACTGCGGGGGCTCTCTGGAAGAATTAGGGCGTAGGGATGTCGGCTGAGTTGTCGGCTGGTCGATTGGTCGGTTGGTTCGCCGGACGAATGACTGGTTGGTTTGTATTATTATCATTGCTCTGAATAGCGGTCTCTCAGTCAAAAAGGGGTTTGTATGGCACAGCCTTTCTCCAGTCCACCCTGCCAAGCTAACTCACCTTCGCTTTGAACAGAGAACATCAGCTTAGCCCCCCACCAGTCTGATCATCTGGTTTTCATTTCTTTCTCGCAAACTCAGCAGCGTGTTATTGTTGCTTTTTCAGCTGGCGACGGCTCAGTTCAAGAGAACGACTGTGAGGTCCAGGGCTACGGCACCACTTTCGCCGTCTACGGCAGTGACAAACACCCCAACGTACGTCAGAAGCTCCTGCACTCCGAGGGCAACTTCCTCGTGGACAAACTCACGCTCGTCGTCAGTGACCAGACGATACTGTGGAATAACCACAGAGGAAAAGCTGACAACATCAAACATTTCAGTCTGTTTGCTTTATCCGGGCAGTCGGACTCGCAGGGTGACGTAAACTATGACGTGTTCCTCGCTTTGAATCGTGTCATCGACGGAAGTTACCGAAGTGGTCAGGGACTGTGCCGAATGCAAGCGCGTTGGTTAGAGTGACGTCGGCAAAATGTGTGTAATGACACCGGTTTTGAGATACAGAGTGCAAAGTGTCCCGGGACAGTCAGACTGCTCAATGGGAACTGAAAGTTTAATAGGCAAGATGGACGTAGTACGTTTGTGTGGGGTGGGGTGGGGTGGGGTGGGGTGGGGGGGGGGCACCTACGAAGCTCTCACATTTGTGAATGAAGTGGTGAAGCTTTAAGGCTTGCAACAGCTGAAACTGAGAACACTTGAAAGTGCAGTGCTTGGCTCGCTATTCCGTAACCTTGACTTTCCTGTAAAATTGACGTTCCAAGCACCCAAGTTTAAGCGAGGAGTGCATAATTGTGGCATTTACAAGCGGCAACCCCCCCCCCCCCCTGTTCAACGTTTATGCACACAGGCATTTGATTATTTGTGTGAAAATGGCAAAAGTAGTAATGTGACTACTACCAAGTGCAGTATGATACTCTCCAATCTTGAAAAGGCAGTCAAGGTTACAAACTGCACTGTCACAGTCATCGGTGGAGTACACGGAAACCGCAGAAGTGCATGGCCTTTCGTGAAACTTGTACGCGAAAGCCAACCCTGTTTCGGGTCCGTGGATAACCCTAGGCCCCTGCGACGACGGCCAAGTTGGGCTAACCGAGACCGAGCCGAGCTTAGTGATACCTAGGAAGGAAAAAACAAAACAAAAATACTCGGTGACAAGGAAAGTGGGCAGTTGCGAACAACTTTGAGGTCCCCGTATAGTTTCACAGTGTGCACAGAAGCGGTGATAGCTGTCGCATTCACCAGCACAGTACATTCTCAGCCTGTTTCGGGATTATTGCCTGCATGAGTTGTCCCCCGTGCATACACAGACCCGCAGCATACATGCATTTTTCGCGGCATCTTTGTGCTCTACCCCGAAAAATGCGTGCTTGTTGCGGCAAGGGTATCACTTAGCTCGGCTCGGTCGGTTAGCCCGACTTGGCCGTCGCCGCAGGAGCCTAGAGTTATCGACGGACCCGGAACAGGGTTGAGCGAAAGCTGCAAGATTCGGACACGGGCCTGGCAGGGCTTTTTCCCGTAAACGCACTGTAAGTGTCCGGATGTGAAGTCCTTCCTGATTGCGAGGGATGGCGAAGTACGTCCGTGGCTGTCGTCTGCAAAGACAGGCCATAAGTGTGGATCACGTGCACGTAGCATTCTCCGTGCTCGCAGAGGTTTGCTGTTCGGTCTCCAGAAACAACTCTGCGGACTTAAAGGTCTGCAATCTCAACAAAAAACACCGCAAACATTGTTGTTGGTTTTTTGAAACTGCGACTCCTGAGACTGGGTATTATGCAGGCAACTCTGTCACAGTTGCAGAGTTTTCGGTGATTGGGAGACCCTTACAAAACCATTTGAAGCGTGCGTTTGCGGTGACATAATAATAACAATATTGCGCTTTTGGTCAGTGAGTGAGACACGTCGCTACAACGCCTAGCGGGTGTTGTGTGCTGCACGAGAAGACCAGCCACTGCGATCTTTCTCGCTCAGTGTCAAAACGTAAACTGAGCTGTGAAATCAGGCTGCCTTTGGCTGTAATAGGGGTTTCAGGGACGCTGAAAACTCTGTAACTGTGACAGTGTTGATTGTGCATTTTGAACAGTCGGATAGTTTTTATTTTTATTTTTTAAACACACTGTTTGTGTCTTTTTGTTGAGATTGAAATCCGAAGCCGGTCAAGATGCGTAGCACGCATGCTCAGCAAGCTGTCGCACCCGTTGTGTCACCTCGTCAAGCCAGATCACTCCTTCTAGGCTATTTGTTTCGCTTGAGCAGAGTGCTTCAGAGAGCAGCAATGCACCTGGTTCGCACCTTATACATATTTATTTAATGATGAATAATAAGTGCGTTCTAATTAAGCGCATTCGGTTAGTGAAGGGGCATATGTGCGACACTTCAATGGCCAGAGTCCGCAGAGTTTGCCTACGTTTGCAGCGACGGAAATTCACGGAATAACAATTCTAGCATGTCAGGAGAATGATGAAGTGCTACAGAGACTGGGATAAGGCGTTTGAATTACAAGGTCAAAATAACAATGTACAGAAACAGTTCATCTGTATAAATCTCAGTTCTTGATTCTTGTGCCGCTTTACTACTTGTTGAAAATGGCATTTAAGATAACTATTTTCTTTGTGTATAATGAAAATATTAATGCTACTAATATTTTTATGAAGATAGAGTGTGTGTGTGTGTGTGTGTGTGTGTGTGTGTGTGTGTGTGTGTGTGTGTGTGTGTGTGTGTGTGTGTGTGTGTGAGAGCTAGGTATCGCATACTATGCTAGGTATCGCATACTTTCACTGTATTATGCACGTGTTCTCAATGTAATCTGTTTTCGTGGGGCACTGTGTTAAGCACCAGTTATTACCACACTCGCGTTCGCACTTGCTGTACATGCCCAAGCTAAACATAACGGAAGCCAGACCGTCAGATAAGAACGAGGCCGTCCCATAATAAACACGGGCTGAAAACAATAAACGTCTTCCATCTTGAAAAAAGCTCTCAGTACGTGATCAATCACCCTTCAGCTCGAGTACCTGACGGGGACACAGACTGTCAACATTATCGACAAATGCACGATCAAATCTAGTTTACAGGAATACATGAATCACTTGGTAAGTGCTGGTTCTGCAAAATGTGGGCCGATCTGCCGTCAGATTGTAAAAGGGCCGATGTGCTTCTTAAGTCTGTGGCGCTTAGACCTTGTTTTCAAATCAAGAGGGGAGCCGGGGTGGTCGAATGGTAGAGCGTTGGACTTCTAATGCTCGGGTTGTGAGTTCGATCCCGGCTGGGGCCAAATATTTGTGCTGGCTTTTCAATCGTTGCCCCGTCTTTGATATCACCCTATGTGGTGGAAAAGGACGTTAAACCCCCAAACACCCACTGTGGCGTCGTTAACTGCAGACAGATTGCAGAAACTGATGATAACTGGGATACATCACTAATTTGGTAATTAAGGCACAATAATCCGACACAGCAGTGCTCAAAGTGACTGAGTACAACGCTGCACAAAAGAAGAGCACATGATACGCAAACGTGCACGCCATTTTTGCAAATCACGCGCCTGTACCTCGCGCGCACTCGAGGTCAAGGTCAGCACCGCATTGTTCGGGAGTTCTCATTAAATTATCACGGAACGCAAATTATTAAACTATGTGTAAAACGAGATGAGGAGTGCGGGGAGTGCTCCTTATTTCCCACATGCGCCTACAACTTTCTGCAGTTAACGACAGTCTGCAGTTAGCGACGCCACAACCCACCCATCCACCCAAATGAAGGTAGCGGTGCTGCGGCAGACGTGTTAGGCGATATCCGTCAAATTGAAAACGAAGCGCGTTGTGTTTTTGGTGCGCGACTGTGTACATTGCTAGCCTCAAAAGTATTAATAACAATAATGAGGAATTTGGGAGGGGGGGGGGGGGTAGGGGCGCCCAACGTCAGTCCTGCTGCAGCTGTGGGCGCCTTACAATAGCAGAACATTACATACACATTACATACATGACACACACACACAGAGCCATACAGTACATTCTTACAAACATCATGATCATGATGATGGTGAAAAACTGATTCGTGATGGAGATGCATCTTCAACGCAGTTTTGAACGAGTTAACCGACTCAGCATCAGTAATAATAATAATAATAATAATGAGTATCGTATTGGCGCTTTACCCAATTTCACGAGATGGCTCAAAGCGCCTCGAACTAAACCCAATACGCACGCTCACGTGAATCACACGCATTCTCTCGCACACTGGACATACACACATTATAATCACGTGTGCGAAGGGTCAGCTCAGCTATTTAAATTTCGGGATTTAGAAATTGCATTTATTTTTCAAATTTGGTGGGCTGAACATTTCCAAAGCAGAGCCGGGGGAGGAAGCCGGAGTACCCGAGAGAACCCCCGATGATCGGCCCAAATGAACGGCGCCACATACGAAAAGGAAAAATTCTTTGGCCCGAGTGGGACTCGAACCCTTGACCTCTCGCATTGGCGAGAAGTCTCTTAACTACTAGACCACCGACCGCCCCCATCAGCGACGAAAGTAAAAAGGCAGGCTGTTCCAAAGAAGTGGACCACGATAGAGCAATGAACGTGAGCAATGGAAGTGGTTTAAGACTCAGTGAACGGCTTGTATTTTGTCAATGACCGAGGCATCGTTAATAAAACGAAAAGCAAGAACTGACTGTGGCTGTTTGCTCGCTCACTCTATTCTTTGTTCAGTTTGCTTATCAAGTTAGCACCCGCATGCGTAGGCATATATGTCGTGCCTCATTTGTGAAATTGTCTAATTCATGAAATAGGAACGACTTTGCTTAATTTCATGAGCTAGGCAGCTCATTGCCTAATTTTATGAACCGACTAGGTAATGAACTGACTAGCTCGTTGCCTAAAGTGTGAAATTATTTTGAAAAGTCGCTAATTTCGTGGATTCGGCAGCCTAGTTTTAGGCGGATTATATTTAACTCATTTGGGTTGGTCTCATTTTTAATTCGTTCGCGCGCGCGCGCACGCACGCACGCACACACACACACACACACACACACACACCGTGTGGCACACGCACGCCGGCACGCACACACACACATCCTACGTACATCAACTAACACGATTCACATTCTCAGCAGACATAGCGTACAGTAGTGTAGAGTTTGGCTGTTAGATTAAGAGCATCAAACAGAGAGCAGCGATTCTTTGGCTAAGTCGTGAACTAGGCAGTTTTGCAATGATATACTCGATGACGCGGCGACAATGCACACTGAGCGCTCCAGATAGTAATGTAACAACAATCGTAGAATTTGACTGTTCCACCGCTCGCGCAAAGTGGAAGCAACATTATACATGTATCGCATTAAGAGCTGTACTAATCATCAGGATAGCGTGTACAGGCGACACTCACGAGCGAAACTGTTCCAAACTGAATGTATATGCTGGCTTAGCAAAGATGGAATTACGTTGAAACCGAGAACCTTTCCTTCAGCTGTATTATTACCTTCTCCGGACTAGGCACGATTTCCCCTACATCCGTTTACGTTCATTTTTGTGTGAGAGTTAGTAAACACGCGCAAAGCAAATGAAATACAAAAAAAGCAGGATCATGATCATCGAAAGAGTGGCAGCTAGAGATAAATGCAGCCTGGTTCTCTTTTTTAATAAGCAAATACTCCAGGTAGGCCGACAGGACGAATACGCCAATTGTAATATGTAGCATGTACAGACGCAAAACTGACAACAGGCTGTTGACCTACATCAGTAGTGTGGACACGGATGTTTACTAACCGTCCTGCACGCAGCGAGATCCTGGTAAACATGTATGTGGCCAATGAGGGGTGCGGGTGGTGGTGGTGGTGGTGGTGGTGGGGGGGGGGTGTTTGGGACTTAAACGTCCTTTTCCACCACGTACGGGTGATATCAAAGACGGGGCAACGAGAAAAGGGCCAGCACAATATTTGCCCCCAGCCAGGAGCCAAGTGAGGGGTGCACAAGTACACAGGTGTTGGCGCGATTCAAAACAGACGGGTCTTGTCAACTCTTAACTCCTGTAATAGTTTGGTGTGTCCTTCGTTTGTTAAATTATGAAGCTTTGATAGAGTGAATCGATCGAAGCCTATTTTTGGGGGGTGGGGGGTGAGGGTTGGGGGTGGGGAGGGGTGTGTGTGTTTGGGATTTAACGTCCTTTTCCGCCACGTAAGGGTGATATCAAAGACGGGGCAACGAGGAAAAGGCCAGCACAAATATCGAACTCACGACCAACGCTCTACCATTCGGCTTTTCCGGCTCCATGGTGATGATGATGATGATGATGATGATGATGATGGTGATGAAATAGTTATTTAGGGCTTAACGCCGGGAGGGGGAGGATAAAACATTTTCTGCACAGTGATCTTTGTCTGCATTTCTGAAGTCTGATTGTCTCTTTTTTCCATTCAAATTTGACCAGTAAACCAGACGGTGTATACATGTACAGACAAGAAAAGTTGAGAGTTTCGACCTGTAAGTTCATGTACATTATTCTCCAGCAGGCTGCACAGTGTCTGAAATCAGTGATCTGCGGAAATATACAACAGCTGTCGGCCTGACCACCGAATTCATACGCTTTCATAAAAATTGATTTTAAAAAAAAAGGCGAGAAGTTACGAGTCGACCTCACTAACCACGACTGAGTTTACGAACGTACATACAAAGAGAGAGAGAGAGAGAGAGAGAGAGAGTATCTGGTCTTTTTCACCTTGATCCCTATCCCTCCCTGCCCTCCCCCCCCCCTCCCCCTCCACTTCCCACCCGCTGTCAGCGTACATCCTCTTTATACAAACCAATGAGATCCAGTGGATGCCAATCCCATTTATTAAGGTCGCACTATAAAAGGAATTGTTCGCACAACAGACTTTCATTCTTCGTCATCTCGCCATCAGTTGCGACTTGTTTAGCGAAAAGTTGCTAGTTTGTGTTTCAAGTGTTGTATCCTCGGAGGCCGCGAAAATTTCCACACTGCGGCAATCATGGCCCAAAATACGCTTCTCATCATCGCTTTCGTTTGTTTTGGAGTTGTGGCAGTTTCTGACGCTTGGTGGTTTCGCCGTCAAAAGTGTAATGATAGGTAACTGTACTTACGGTGTAATTATGGTTTCAGTTAAAAGCGTAGGTTTTACTTTTTCCGTTGTTGATGTTTACACTCGAGGTTTAGATGAGTTGAGCTGAGTTGAGTTGAGTTGAGCTGAGTTTTCAAAGTTTGGTTCAGTAAACAGCAAACACACCAAACTCATGCACAATCATGAGCAGTTACAAAATAATGGAGCAAAAGACGTGTCTGCGCGTATGTGCAGTCGGGGTTGGGAGGTGGAGGGGCCGGGGGGGAGGGGGTAAAAAAAGAGGCTCCAGTTATGGTTGCTCCTCATATATTTTTGTGATTATGTTTCGCATGATTTCGTTTGTCTGCCTATGCTTTCGTATGTCTCGGTGTGCTTTTACACGTCTTTGCATGTGTTCGTATTGATACGCACTAATCAGAAGAACCGATCATCATTCATGCTTTCCTGCACACACAGGCGTGGCTGCAAAGCAGTTGAGGCCTCGTGTGAGGTGATTGCCAACTGCTCCAAATGCAACCTGCTGGAGAAACCAGACCGTAGAAACTTCAAGACCGTAACGCTAAGGGCAACCAACTTCATCAAAGACCCCACATTTGAAACAGAGGTTACGCTCGAGCGCACACGTTCCAAAACACTGTTCTACATGCTGGAGGAGGCTGCGGAAACCAACTCTGACTTCAGGTGAGATCGCTGATTGTCGCTCTCGTTTTAAATTTTTAACTTCAAGTCTTGTTTGCCGTAAGACTGCGATCTTCGGTTCAGCATTCAATTTCAGCTCCAATTTCAGTTTTCAAATTGTCAAAGAAAAGAGGGTGTTTCGATCAGATCCTGTGAAGTGTTGCGCAAGACAGCGCCCTGCGGAGACTATCTTGGAGCTAAATTGGGTGGGGTGGTCAGCGGGTGGGTGGGTGGGTGTTTGGGAGTCCTTTTCCACCACGTATGGGAGATATCAAAAGCGGGGCAACGAGACTGAAAAGGCCAGCACAAAATAATTAATATTGCACCCCAGCAGAGATTCCAACTCACGATCCGAGCAGTGAAAGCCCAACGTTCTACCATTCGGCCATCCCGGCTCCCCATATGCAAACTGGGTGTCACACGACAGGAATGTGTTGCTTCAGAACGCTCGGTAACCCCGCGTGACGCGAGCTTTCAGCAGACGTACATTTTGGTTCATAGTCTACCAACAACGGCGCGCGGAAAGCTATAATTTTGCACGTGTCTAAATGATAAATTCATTCGACACCTTAAGCAACCAAGGTTGATCTGTAAGCTTGGAAAATTTAACCCATGCTCCTTTGAATGTTAGTTGAAATGGACCCTACACCACCAGACAACCTTTGCAGTAGCTTTGTCCATACAATAAAAGATAAAGCGTGTTGTGCCGTCATCTGCTCAAGGAGAATTCAGGGGCGCCGGAACCGGGGGGGCAGGGGGGGCAAGCTGCCCCCCCTGTACCCAAGCAGGGGGGGCAAGAGTGTCTTTTTGCCCCCCCTGGAAAATCAGGTGACTATGGCAAAAGGGGGGGCAAAGCCATGGTCTTGCCCCCCCCCCCCCTTCCCCTACCTCTTCCCCTACAAGGCTGTCCGCTCCTCTGATTGCCCCCCCCCCCCCCCCGCTTTTCACGAGTCACTTTTTTCGGGCAACGTCCTGGTTCGTAAAGGTTTTTTTTGTCTACACCGCATTTGATCGCCCCCCCCCCCCCCCCCCCCCCCGCTTTTCACTTTCTTCGGGCAACGTTCCCCCGTCCGAGATTCTGCCCCCCCTCCCCCCAACATCTTCCGGCGCCCCTGGAGATGATTGAGTTCTGTAATACGGGAACCGACTCACCGATAAAGTAGGATGCAGGTAATAACAAAGATACCATCTGTAGTTACGCGGATGTCAGCAGACGCCACTCGTGTTAATAACGGGAGGAGTCGGTGCAGAGAAGGTAACGGAAGTGTGAATTTATGTCATGTCATCACAACTCTGTCCCATCAGCTTCACTAAAACCTCTGTCACACGTGACGATTTTTGGTTACAGAGCGGTATTAGCTTCCGGGTCATGTAGTAAGAACTCGGCTATATATAGTAGAAAATCTTTGCCCCTTTTAAAATTTGTGTGCAGAGTAAAAAATGGCAATCTGGTGCTTTTTGTTGGCTTTGTAAACAAGTTTCATGCCAGGTAATAGTAAAATTAGGGAAAAAATGAGGCTGGCTTGTGGACTATTTGTATTCATGCGCGGCTGGCACAGGAGCCAGCAGACGACCGTGGAATGAGGGGGTATGTGGTCGCTGCCAACATTGCCCCCCCCCCCCAAAAAAAAAAAAAAAAAAAAACACCGGAATATTTGAATTTGTTGAAATTTACTCTACACATGAGTCTATGGCTGCTTGATTTTTGTGAATTATTTTTGTGAATTTTAAAGCATTTCTAGGGTGTCATGTGCAACGTTATGTGTAAGAGGAATATATAGCGTTTTCCTCCGAATCTGCATCTGTGTTACGTAGCCTTTTGCACGCCTACCAGCGGTAACATGCGCTCCCAGCCAATTCAATCCGCTTGCAAAGGGCACTGCTCAGGGATGCCGTCGCCACACCTGTTGATAGAACACGGTTCTATTATTTCCTCGAGACGCCAGCCAGTCGCCGCTGACTGCGAAGTCCGCCCAGTGCACGCTGGTATCGTGTGAACAGAAAATCCACTCGGCGAAAGTGCGAGCTCGCTGGGGGCACTCAGCATGTGCAAAGGCCTTACCGTTAGTGACGCCGTTGGGACAGGGTGGATGTCATCATTACCGATCAGAGATACGGCCTTTGCATCCTTAAAACTATTGCATCCTGAAATTTTTAGGGACCTACCCCCGCCCCTAAACCTCTCTCTCCCCCCTCTCGCCACTCTCAAATCAATCGTTCTCCTAGCATATGGCTTCACGGTGTTTGTTGTTGTTCAGTGAGGATGTCCTGTGTTGTTTTGATTTTGGTTTTTAGATGCTGGTTTGTGTGTGTGTGTGTGTGTGTGTGTGTGTGTGTGTGTGTGTGTGTGTGTGTGTGTGTGTGTGTGTGTGTGTGTGTTATTTTTCGCGACGTGACCTGTGATAGACAGTTCTGCACCTTGTATATTCTGGATCCAGATTCACTGCGACCTACTTCGGAGTCGACCTAGGTTACTTCATCGAGGCAGTGAACAGGGTGTTCGCAAACAGCTCGGCCAGTCAGTTCTGGAATATTCTGGACGGAAACTTGGACCCCACCCCAGTTGGTAAGTGTCCTATCCACCAACTGCCCGAGAACTAACACGTTCCTATAACCGCTGTGTGCCAGGTTCACGGCATCTTACGACTACGCCAGTCACCCGGGCTACTTCATCAACGCGATCAATCAAGTGTGGGAGACTTGGGACGTGGACCAGTCTTACTGGGAGATCCTGGATGGGGACTTGAAGCACACACCTGTTGGTACGGCCATCGGGAATTTCCGTTACTATACTGGTCGTTCAAAAGTCAAGGACCATCTCACAGTTTCGGATGTTGATCATAGCTAAGTAACCAAACTTCACAGTTACGCTGAATGCAAGTTAGACTACGCAGTTAGAGTAGAAAAGCCTGTTCGTGTACTCCTGGAGTACCCTGCGCATCACGCATACATTCTGATTAATTTAGCAAAGGTACCGGCCCCCGCAGTGTAGTGGTTAGGGTGAGGGTGTAGTGGTTAGCACTTCGGACCATGGACCGGGAGATCCGGGTTCGAGTCCCAGCCGAGGCAAGCGGGATTTTTCCTACCTAGGTCGGCTCCTACCCAGAGCGGGTGTGCTATGGGCCCAATGGGGAGGCTGTTGCCACACAGCCGAGATTCACCCACTTCACGGGTGCGACTTTAGGGGTGCTTCCCTTGGTATGACATGTCTTATGACGTGGATGATTACACGGCAGGCACCGCAGGTGCCGTAGTTCCCGGGCCGGGTTAATGCTGGGATATTTATGACAGGATGCGGAATGTGGAATGCGGCCCTGTCCCGCAGTCCCAATCCACACGGACCTCCATAGCATCATCTTACCATCATCCTCATTTCCATCATCTGCGGCATTATAAAAATTGCCCCAGTTTCCGAGCCCTGCGTGGATTCCACCCATGACCTGGGAGGAACACCACTGGAACTGGCAGAGAGTTTTTTTTTTTTTTTATTTAGCAAAGGTACCAAAACATCGATTGTAATTAACCCCTCGGAGCTGACACGCACCACAACAAGTTTTCAACAAAGCTGTGGAAGACTCAATCAGTTTTAAGATTGTTAGGCCCACAGATCAGTGGTTCTGAGCCATTTAGGTTGTGCTTAACATCGTGCCACTTAGACACTTCACAATGACAGCATCTTAAAGAATGGCACTGAGTCAGCAGGAGTTAGACCTCACGCCGAGGCACAAAACGTCTAGGACTGAAGGAGACACGACGCGGTCAACGACTGAGCAGTAGAATTTGAATTCTTGCCGGTTCACGGAGTTTGTAAACGACACTGTCTGACAGTCGCATTCACAGCTCAGGCTCCGCATGTAGAAGTCGAGGTTAGGGATTTTAGCCCCGGGTTAGAGTCTAACCTCGGACTAAACTAGCTCTAGCGTTAAATTTTCTGTTGTTTTTTGTTTTACAGGAATCAGGAAGCGGGTTCATTCCGGCAAGGAGCCTGTGCCGTTATAGAAGGATTTTTTGTCTTTCTTTCTTCGCTTTCTTTTTGAATTAATTTTGCTTTTTTGTTTGTTTTGTCCTATTCTGGGTTAGGCCCGTAGCCGTTGGTTAAATTAACCTCGAGTTTTACATACGGGCTCTGCTATTAAAGATACATCCTGCAGCTTTTTCAAAGCTCACAGATCGACCTACGCTTATTGCGGTGACAAGAACAGTCTCATTTAATTGTGAGCAAAATCTAAGCCCTTTCCGGGCCTTCGTTGCTAAGATATGAGCTAAAATGCGAGTCTACCGGCTACTACGGGTTATCCCGTGATGCCGTAGAACCATAAATAGGCATTGGTATCACGTGACAGCTAATTACCCTACAACTGTAAACACACACACGATGCGGACTGGCATGGCTTTTTGGTTCAGTCCCGTGTAGTCACAGGTCAGTACGAGACCCATGCGCACGCAGTCAATCTGACCTACTTACGGCGCTTGCACCCCTTTAGCGTCCCTCTCGGGACACACGTGGACATTTGGTTAGCAGCGATTTTCTCGCCTAGCACGTGTATGAAGTACTGGCACAACTAACGCAGAAGCAACACGTACTGACAACATCGTGAAATCTAGTTCATTCCCGTTCCGGGGGCCTAACGCTACTCTTGGACCCCCCGACGACGCCACCTCGGTCTAACCGAAACTGGGCTGAGCTTAGTAATGCCTAAGAAGGCATGAGTAGTCCCCCGTGCACACATAGACACGCAGCAATCAACCATTTTTCGTGGCAGCTTTGTGCTCCGCCGCGAAAAATGCGTGCTTGTTGCGGCAAGGGAGATTACTTATGCAGGTACTAATCTCGAAACATGCCGAGAATGTACTGGTGCTGGTGATGGTGAATGCAACAGTTTTCACCGCTTCTGTGCACACTGTGAAATAACACGGGAACCTCAAAGTTGTTCGCAACTGTCCACTTTCTTTGTCACAGAGTAGTTTGATTTTTCCTTCTTCTGAGCTCAACCCGTTTCGGTTAGCCCGAGTTGGCGTCGTCGTGGGGGCCAAGAGTAGCGTCAGGCCCCAGGAACGGGAATGAATCTAGTGTTGACGGGCACATCCGGAGTCGTCACCAGTTTGTGTGGAGCAGACGAGTCCTAATGGCTGCCGCTGTACTCGATACGTACTAAATTCGGTCAGGGAGTACAGTTCACATTGGATGGATCGCAACATTACAGGTTTACAGAGCTCTAAAAGAGACTTTGGGCAAACCACTGAGCAAACCACTGACCGAGAACTGGCGGCGTCTGTACCAAACACTTTCTTGCCTCTGTAAGAGTAACACGATGTTTCTTTAATCTATTAAAACAGAGTTTCAAACGCACGTGCGAAAAGGCGGGCTTAGAACTGTGGTGCAGAGTGAACACGGACTCTGAATAGCGCGTGTAAATTAACCTGTCTGCTCCTGTTGTCAGCCGTCAGTGTGAAACGTCGCGCAGCCTTCATGTGTACACGTATTGCTCTTGTTTGCCAGCAAGGACATCCCGGCCGGTTAACACTAAGCTGAAGAAGGTTATAGCGTGCTCAGTGACAGAAGTGTTGGAATCGAAAACGTGCTTTATCTCTTGGTTTCTGCTTAACCACCACTCCCTTTTTTTATTATCAGGAGTCATTCCCTGTCAGCATCCGTTCAGATGCCTTGTTGTTTACAGGAAGCAAAACGTAGTCTGGTTTGTAAAGTCTCCACATTCATTTTAATCACTCGAACTCTTTTAATTTTAAGCAGATTTGACACTGGATGAAAATATCGCAAGCTCCGTCAAAAAAAAGAAAAAGAAAAAAAAAATTCAGCCGACTGTTGTGATGACCCAAGTGCATGTACTTTTCACACAAAGGGCCAACCGTGCTTTGGTTCAACCGGTTTTCCTATTAATGTCACTTTTACCCCTATGTGTTACACAGGTGCGAGCTCCTATGTGCCAAAGGATGGAGAGACAGTGACGTTCAACTTGACAACTTGGGATGGCAGCCATTGAAACCACCACATGCTGCACCCTTGAGTTTTGTGAAATCATTAAACGCCCGCAAACAAGCTGAAGCGTGTGTGTGTGTGTGTGTGTGTGTGTGTGTGTGTGCGCGCGCGCGCGCGTGCGTGCGTGCGTACGTGTGCGTGCGTGCGTGCGTGCGTGTGTGTGTGTGTGTTAGGAAGGTACGACCTCGACCTATAAGCCACGTGACCGGGGTCAGGCATGCGTGTATGCACAAGCTGTTCTCTTTAGCATAAAGGGGCTACAGCTATCATTTCAAGTTTATGCTCAATACAACTTTTTACATTATCGCATTAAGAGCTGTACTAATCCTCAAGATGGAGTATTTCGAGTGTACAAGCCCAGTCACGAGCGAAACTTCCAAACTGAATATATGCTGGCTTAGCAAAGATGGAATTAGCACGTTGAAACCAAGAACCTTTCCTTTCGCTGTATTATCATGACCTTCTCCGGACTAGGCACGATCTCCCCTACATCCGTTTAGGTTCACGCTTTTGTGTGGGAGTTAGTAAACACGTACGAGCAGTTAGTAAACACGTACGAGCAGTTAGTAAACACGTACAAAGCAAATGAAATACAAAAAGCAGAATCATGATCATCGTAAGAGTGGCAGCTAGAGATAAAAGCAGCCTGATTCCTTTTTATAAGCGAACACTCCAGACAGGCCGACAGCACGAATACGCCAGTAGTAGAAGAATGTACAGGCACGAAACAACAGGCCTTGCAGGCCAAAGGACACAAATACACAGGGCCTCAAAATGCCTATATATTCCCTATTAGCCTCATGCATCAGTCACCCCTATAAATGCTTCAATCTAAAAACAGTTACTACCATGAACAGACTACTCAAAGGCACGCACCTGACAGGATTTTTTTTTTTTTAAATTGAATATCCCCTTTCCGCTCAGGCCTCCTTGGAGTAATGCACGTCTACTTTCTCTATGGGCCAGAGAGCCAGTTCACACAAATCCGCTTGCCTCACTTGTGCTCGGCCTCTGTGTAAAAAGTCCCAGCTTCACTGGCAGCTTGCCTCTTTGTGACCGCCTGCCGTGCACCTTGACCTACATAACACAAAAATCACGCTTTTTCATGACAACAATAGTCACTACAGACTAGCACACTCGCCAAACAGGGTACCTCAAATAAACACTAAACATGACCCCACGGTCAATTTGTGTTCTTACGCCTGCATACTGACCCACATCATTACTGTGGACGTGGGATATTTACTAACCGTCCTGCAAGCAGCGAGATCGTCAGACCTGGCAGACATGTATATGGCCACTTAGGACTGAGTGGGTGTGTCACGTTGCTTTTTAGTGGAGGTACACAAGTGTTGGCGACATTCAAAACAGACTGGTCTGGTCAGCTCTTAACTCCTGTAACAGTTTGTTGTGTTCTTCGTGTTATTTTAGTTTGAAAGTGGAATGGATCAAAGCCTTTTTATTTTTTAATTTTATTTTGTTTGTTTGTTTGTTTGTTTTTGTTTTTTGTTTGTTTTTGTTTTTGTTTGTTTTTTGTGGGGGGTGGAGTTGGGGGGTGGTTTGTTGTTTTTGTTGTTGTTTGTTTGTTTGTTTGTTTGTTTGTTTGTTTGTTTGTTTGTTTGTTTGTTTGTTTGTTTGTTTTGTTTTGTTTTTGTTTTTTGTTTTTGTTATTTTGTTTTTTTTTTTTTGGTTGTTTTTTTTTTTTTTTTTTTTGGGGGGGGGGGGATGCAGAGCGACTTTCCACTCTATTTTTGTCTGCATTTCTGAAGTCTGATTGTAACGTTATTATTTTTAGAGGTAATCATTGTGAACGAACAACCGTCTCATTTTTAACATGCAAATTTGACCAGTAAACTAGACGGTGTATGGATGTACAGACAAGAAAAGTCGAGAGTTTTGACCTGTAAGTTCGGCCTGTAACTTATTCTCCCGCAGGGTGATTAATATCTGAAGTGATCTCCAGAAATACGAAACAGCTGTCAGCCTTAGCACCAAACATATCATAGTACGGCTTCATAAAATCTGAAAAAGGTGAGAAGTTACGAGTCGACCTGACTGACCACGACTGAGTCTATAATTAGTATAAACGTACATACAGAGAGAGAGAGAGGGAGAGAGAGAGAGAGAGAGAGAGAGAGAGAGAGAGAGAGAGAGAGAGAGACACACACACACACACACACACACACACACACACACACACACACACACACACACACACACACACACACACACACACACACACTCTGTGTGTGTGTGTGTGTGTGTGTGTGTGTGTGTGTGTGTGTGTGTGCCGACTGCCGAGTCTTTTTTCACCTCAACCCCCATCCCATTCACCCCTTTCAGGCTACAGCCCTCCCTCCCTCACCACCCTCCCCCCACCCCCCAGCCGTTAGCGTACACCCTCTTTATACAAACCAGTTAGATCGAGTGGATGCCAATCCTAGTTATAAACATCGCACTATAAAAGGGATTTTTCGCATAACAGATTTTCATTCTTCGTCATCTCGCCATTTCGGCTGGTTTATCGAAAAGTTGATAGTTTGTGTTTTAAGTGTTGTATCGTCGCAGGCGAACATTTCCACGCTGTGGCAGGCAGGGCCCAAAATACGCTTCTCATCATCGCTTTCGTTTGTTTTGGAGTTGTGGCAGTTTCTGACGCTTGGTTGTTTCGCCGTGAAAAGTGTGATGATAGGTAACTGTACTTACGGTGTAATTATGGTTTCAGTTAAAAGCGTAGGTTTTACTTTTTCCGTTGTTGATGTTTACACTCGGAGGTTCAGTTGAGTTGAGTTGAGTTGAGTTGAGTTGAGTTGAGTTGAGTTGAGTTTAGTTTAGTAAACAGTGCAAACACACCAAACTCATGCAGTATCATCAGCAGTTACAAAATAAATGGAAAAAAGCGTGCCTTTGCGCGTATGTGCAATCGGGGTGGGGGGGGGGAGGGGGGGGGTAAAAAAAAGTTCCAACTATGGTTGCTCCTCATATATTTTTGTGATTCTGTTTAGTTTCGCATGCGTTCGTATGTCTGTCTATGCGTTCGTATGTCTTGCTATGCGTTCGTATATCTTCCTATGCGTTCGTATGTCTGCCTATGCGTTCGTATGTCTTCGTGTGCGTTCCCATGTCTTTGTATGTGTTCGTATGTCTCGGTGTGCGTTCACATGCCTTTGTATGTGTTCGTATGTCTTCGCGTGCGTTCACATGTCTCGGTGTGCGTTCACATGTCTCTGTGTGTGTTCGTATGTCTCGGTGTGCGTTCACATGCCTTTGTATGTGTTCGTATGTCTCGGTGTGCGTTCCCATGTCTTTGTATGTGTTCGTATGTCTTCGCGTGCGTTCACATGTCTCTGTGTGTGTTCGTATGTCTTCGCGTGCGTTCCCATGTCTTTGTATGTGTTCGTATGTCTCGGTGTGCGTTCACATGTCTTTGTATGTGTTCGTATGTCTTCGCGTGCGTTCACATGTCTTTGTATGTGTTCGTATGTCTTCGCGTGCGTTCACATGTCTCTGTGTGTGTTCGTATGTCTCGGTGTGCGATACCCATGTCTTTGTATGTGTTCGTATGTCTCGGTGTGCGTTCACATGTCTTTGTATGTGTTCGTATGTCTTCGCGTGCGTTCACATGTCTCTGTGTGTGTTCGTATGTCTCGGTGTGCGTTCACATGTCTTTGTATGTGTTCGTATGTCTTCGCGTGCGTTCCCATGTCTCTGTGTGTGTTCGTATGTCTCGGTGTGCGTTCACATGTCTTTGTATGTGTTCGTATGTCTCGGTGTGCGTTCACATGTCTTTGTATGTGTTCGTATGTCTCGGTGTGCGTTCACATGTCTTTGTATGTGTTCGTATGTCTTCGCGTGCGTTCACATGTCTCTGTGTGTGTTCGTATGTCTCGGTGTGCGTTCACATGCCTTTGTATGTGTTCGTATGTCTTCGCGTGCGTTCACATGTCTCTGTGTGTGTTCGTATGTCTCGGTGTGCGTTCACATGTCTTTGTATGTGTTCGTATGTCTCGGTGTGCGTTCACATGTCTTTGTATGTGTTCGTATGTCTCGGTGTGCGTTCACATGCCTTTGTATGTGTTAGTATGTCTTCGCGTGCGTTCACATGTCTCTGTGTGTGTTCGTATGTCTCGGTGTGCGTTCCCATGCCTTTGTATGTGTTCGTATGTCTCGGTGTGCGTTCACATGTCTTTGTATGTGTTCGTATGTCTCGGTGTGCGTTCCCATGTCTTTGTATGTGTTCGTATGTCTCGGTGTGCGTTCCCATGTCTTTGTATGTGTTCGTATGTCTCGGTGTGCGTTCACATGTCTTTGTATGTGTTCGTATGTCTTCGTGTGCGTTCACATGCCTTTGTATGTGTTCGTATGTCTTCGTGTGCGTTCACATGTCTTTGTATGTGTTCGTATGTCTTCGTGTGCGTTCACATGCCTTTGTATGTGTTCGTATGTCTCGGTGTGCGTTCACATGTCTTTGTATGTGTTCGTATGTCTTCGCGTGCGTTCACATGTCTCTGTGTGTGTTCGTATGTCTCGGTGTGCGTTCACATGCCTTTGTATGTGTTCGTATGTCTCGGTGTGCGTTCACATGTCTTTGTATGTGTTCGTATGTCTTCGCGTGCGTTCACATGTCTCTGTGTGTGTTCGTATGTCTTCGTGTGCGTTCACATGTCTCTGTGTGTGTTCGTATGTCTTCGCGTGCGTTCACATGTCTCTGTGTGTGTTCGTATGTCTCGGTGTGCGTTCACATGTCTTTGTATGTGTTCGTATTGATTCGCACTAATCAGAAGAACCGATCATCATTCATGTTTTCCTGCACACACAGGCGTGGCTGCAAAGCAGTTGAGGCCTCGTCTGATGAGATTGCCAACTGCTCCAAATGCAACCTGCTGGAGAAACCAGACCATAGAAACTTCAAGACCGTAACGCTAAGGGCAACCAACTTCATCAAAGACCCCACATTTGAAACAGAGGTTACGCTCGAGCGCACACGTTCCAAAACACTGTTCTACATGCTGGAGGAGGCTGCGGAAACCAACTCTGACTTCAGGTGAGATCGCTGATTGTCATTCTCGTTTTAAATTTTTAACTTCAAGTCTTGTTTTGCCGTAGGACTGCGATCTTCGGTTCAGCATTCAATTTCAGCTCCAATTTCAGTTTTCAAATTGTCAAAGAAAAGAGGGTGTTTCGATCAGATCCTGTGAAGTGTTGCGCAAGACAGCGCCCTGCGGAGACTATCTTGGAGCTAAATTGGGTGGGGTGGTCAGCGGGTGGGTGGGTGGGTGTTTGGGAGTTCTTTTCCACCACGTATGGGAGATATCAAAGCGGGGCAACGAGACTGAAAAGGCCAGCACAAATATTGCACCCCAGCAGAGATTCCAACTCACGATCCGAGCAGTGAAAGCCCAACGTTCTACCATTCGGCCATCCCGGCTCCCCATATGCAAACTGGGTGTCACATGACAGGAACGTGTTGCTTCAGAACGACCGGTAACCCCGCGTGACGCGAGCTTTCAGCAGACGTACATTTTGGTTCATAGTCTACCAACAACGGCGCGCGGAAAGCTATAATTTTGCACGTGTCTAAATGATAAATTCATTCGACATCTTAAGCAACCAAGGTTGATCTGTAAGCTTGGAAAATTTAACCCATGCTCCTTTGAATGTTAGTTGAAATGGACCCTACACCACCAGACAACCTTTGCTGTAGCTTTGTCCATACAATAAAAGATAAAGCGTGTTGTGCCGTCATCTGCTCAAGGAGAATTCAGGGGCGCCGGAACCGGGGGGGCAGGGGGGGCAGCTGCCCCCCCCCTGTACCCAAGCAGGGGGGGCAAGAGTGTCTTTTTGCCCCCCCTGGAAAATCAGGTGACTATGGCAAAAGGGGGGGCAAAGCCATGGTCTTGCCCCCCCCCCCTTCCCCTACCTCTTCCCCTACAAGGCTGTCCGCTCCTCTGATTGCCCCCCCCCCCCCCCCCCCCGCTTTTCACGAGTCACTTTTTTCGGGCAACGTCCTGGTTCGTAAAGGTTTTTTTTGTCTACACCGCATTTGATCGCCCCCCTCCCCCCCCCCCCCCCCCCCCCCCCCGCTTTTCACTTTCTTCGGGCAACGTTCCCCCGTCCGAGATTCTGCCCCCCCTCCCCCAACATCTTCCGGCGCCCCTGGAGATGATTGAGTTCTGTAATACGGGAACCGACTCACCGATAAAGTAGGATGCAGGTAATAACAAAGATACCATCTGTAGTTACGCGGATGTCAGCAGACGCCACTCGTGTTAATAACGGGAGGAGTCGGTGCAGAGAAGGTAACGGAAGTGTGAATTTATGTCATGTCATCACAACTCTGTCCCATCAGCTTCACTAAAACCTCTGTCACACGTGACGATTTTTGGTTACAGAGCGGTATTAGCTTCCGGGTCATGTAGTAAGAACTCGGCTATATATAGTAGAAAATCTTTGCCCCTTTTAAAATTTGTGTGCAGAGTAAAAAATGGCAATCTGGTGCTTTTTGTTGGCTTTGTAAACAAGTTTCATGCCAGGTAATAGTAAAATTAGGGAAAAATGAGGCTGGCTTGTGGACTATTTGTATTCATGCGCGGCTGGCACAGGAGCCAGCAGACGACCGTGGAATGAGGGGGTGTATGTGGTCGCTGCCAACATTGCCCCCCCCCCCCCCAAAAAAAAAACAAAAAACAAAAAAAAACACCGGAATATTTGAATTTGTTGAAATTTACTCTACACATGAGTCTATGGCTGCTTGATTTTTGTGAATTATTTTTGTGAATTTTAAAGCATTTCTAGGGTGTCATGTGCAACGTTATGTGTAAGAGGAATATATAGCGTTTTCCTCCGAATCTGCATCTGTGTTACGTAGCCTTTTGCACGCCTACCAGCGGTAACATGCGCTCCCAGCCAATTCAATCCGCTTGCAAAGGGCACTGCTCAGGGATGCCGTCGCCACACCTGTTGATAGAACACGGTTCTATTATTTCCTCGAGACGCCAGCCAGTCGCCGCTGACTGCGAAGTCCGCCCAGTGCACGCTGGTATCGTGTGAACAGAAAATCCACTCGGCGAAAGTGCGAGCTCGCTGGGGGCACTCAGCATGTGCAAAGGCCTTACCGTTAGTGACGCCGTTGGGACAGGGTGGATGTCATCATTACCGATCAGAGATACGGCCTTTGCATCCTTAAAACTATTGCATCCTGAAATTTTTAGGGACCTACCCCCGCCCCTAAACCTCTCTCTCCCCCCTCTCGCCACTCTCAAATCAATCGTTCTCCTAGCATATGGCTTCACGGTGTTTGTTGTTGTTCAGTGAGGATGTCCTGTGTTGTTTTGATTTTGGTTTTTAGATGCTGGTTTTGTGTGTGTGTGTGTGTGTGTGTGTGTGTGTGTGTGTGTGTGTGTGTGTGTGTGTGTGTGTGTGTGTGTGTGTGTGTGTGTGTGTGTGTGTGTGTTATTTTTTCGCGACGTGACCTGTGATAGACAGTTCTGCACCTTGTATATTCTGGATCCAGATTCACTGCGACCTACTTCGGAGTCGACCTAGGTTACTTCATCGAGGCAGTGAACAGGGTGTTCGCAAACAGCTCGGCCAGTCAGTTCTGGAATATTCTGGACGGAAACTTGGACCCCACCCCAGTTGGTAAGTGCCCGAGTACTAACACGTTCCTATAACCGCTGTGTGCCAGGTTCACGGCATCTTACGACTACGCCAGTCACCCGGGCTACTTCATCAACGCGATCAATCAAGTGTGGGAGACTTGGGACGTGGACCAGTCTTACTGGGAGATCCTGGATGGGGACTTGAAGCACACACCTGTTGGTACGGCCATCGGGAATTTCCGTTACTATACTGGTCGTTCAAAAGTCAAGGACCATCTCACAGTTTCGGATGTTGATCATAGCTAAGTAACCAAACTTCACAGTTACGCTGAATGCAAGTTAGACTACGCAGTTAGAGTAGAAAAGCTTGTTCGTGTACTCCTGGAGTACCCTGCGCATCACGCATACATTCTGATTAATTTAGCAAAGGTACCGGCCCCCGCAGTGTAGTGGTTAGGGTGAGGGTGTAGTGGTTAGCACTTCGGACCATGGACCGGGAGATCCGGGTTAGAGTCCCAGCCGAGGCAAGCGGGATTTTTCCTACCTAGGTCGGCTCCTACCCAGAGCGGGTGTGCTATGGGCCCAATGGGGAGGCTGTTGCCACACAGCCGAGATTCACCCACTTCACGGGTGCGACTTTAGGGGTGCTTCCCTTGGTATGACATGTCTTATGACGTGGATGATTACACGGCAGGCACCGCAGGTGCCGTAGTTCCCGGGCCGGGTTAATGCTGGGATATTTATGACAGGATGCGGAATGTGGAATGCGGCCCTGTCCCGCAGTCCCAATCCACACGGACCTCCATAGCATCATCTTACCATCATCCTCATTTCCATCATCTGCGGCATTATAAAAATTGCCCCAGTTTCCGAGCCCTGCGTGGATTCCACCCATGACCTGGGAGGAACACCACTGGAACTGGCAGAGAGTTTTTTTTTTTTTAATTTAGCAAAGGTACCAAAACATCGATTGTAATTAACCCCTCGGAGCTGACACGCACCACAACAAGTTTGCAACAAAGCTGTGGAAGACTCAATCAGTTTTAAGATTGTTAGGCCCACAGATCAGTGGTTCTGAGCCATTTAGGTTGTGCTTAACATCGTGCCACTTAGACACTTCACAATGACAGCATCTTAAAGAATGGCACTGAGTCAGCAGGAGTTAGACCTCACGCCGAGGCACAAAACGTCTAGGACTGAAGGAGACACGACGCGGTCAACGACTGAGCAGTAGAATTTGAATTCTTGCCGGTTCACGGAGTTTGTAAACGACACTGTCTGACAGTCGCATTCACAGCTCAGGCTCCGCATGTAGAAGTCGAGGTTAGGGATTTTAGCCCCGGGTTAGAGTCTAACCTCGGACTAAACTAGCTCTAGCGTTAAATTTTCTGTTGTTTTTTGTTTTACAGGAATCAGGAAGCGGGTTCATTCCGGCAAGGAGCCTGTGCCGTTATAGAAGGATTTTTTGTCTTTCTTTCTTCGCTTTCTTTTTGAATTAATTTTGCTTTTTTGTTTGTTTTGTCCTATTCTGGGTTAGGCCCGTAGCCGTTGGTTAAATTAACCTCGAGTTTTACATACGGGCTCTGCTATTAAAGATACATCCTGCAGCTTTTTCAAAGCTCACAGATCGACCTACGCTTATTGCGGTGACAAGAACAGTCTCATTTAATTGTGAGCAAAATCTAAGCCCTTTCCGGGCCTTCGTTGCTAAGATATGAGCTAAAATGCGAGTCTACCGGCTACTACGGGTTATCCCGTGATGCCGTAGAACCATAAATAGGCATTGGTATCACGTGACAGCTAATTACCCTACAACTGTAAACACACACACGATGCGGACTGGCATGGCTTTTTGGTTCAGTCCCGTGTAGTCACAGGTCAGTACGAGACCCATGCGCACGCAGTCAATCTGACCTACTTACGGCGCTTGCACCCCTTTAGCGTCCCTCTCGGGACACACGTGGACATTTGGTTAGCAGCGATTTTCTCGCCTAGCACGTGTATGAAGTACTGGCACAACTAACGCAGAAGCAACACGTACTGACAACATCGTGAAATCTAGTTCATTCCCGTTCCGGGGGCCTAACGCTACTCTTGGACCCCCCGACGACGCCACCTCGGTCTAACCGAAACTGGGCTGAGCTTAGTAATGCCTAAGAAGGCATGAGTAGTCCCCCGTGCACACATAGACACGCAGCAATCAACCATTTTTCGTGGCAGCTTTGTGCTCCGCCGCGAAAAATGCGTGCTTGTTGCGGCAAGGGAGATTACTTATGCAGGTACTAATCTCGAAACATGCCGAGAATGTACTGGTGCTGGTGATGGTGAATGCAACAGTTTTCACCGCTTCTGTGCACACTGTGAAATAACACGGGAACCTCAAAGTTGTTCGCAACTGTCCACTTTCTTTGTCACAGAGTAGTTTGATTTTTCCTTCTTCTGAGCTCAACCCGTTTCGGTTAGCCCGAGTTGGCGTCGTCGTGGGGGCCAAGAGTAGCGTCAGGCCCCAGGAACGGGAATGAATCTAGTGTTGACGGGCACATCCGGTGTCGTCACCAGTTTGTGTGGAGCAGACGAGTCCTAATGGCTGCCGCTGTACTCGATACGTACTAAATTCGGTCAGGGAGTACAGTTCACATTGGATGGATCGCAACATTACAGGTTTACAGAGCTCTAAAAGAGACTTTGGGCAAACCACTGACCGAGAACTGGCGGCGTCTGTACCAAACACTTTTTGCCTCACTAAGAGTAACACGATGTTTCTTTAATCTATTAAAACAGAGTTTCAAACGCACGTGCGAAAAGGCGGGCTTAGAACTGTGGTGCAGAGTGAATGCGGACTCTGAATAGCGCGTGTAAATTAACCTGTCTGCTCCTGTTGTTAGCCGTCAGTGTGAAACGTCGCGCGGCCTTCATGTGTACACGTATTGCTCTTGTTTGCCAGCAAGGACATCCCGGCCGGTTAACACTAAGCTGAAGAAGGTTATAGCGTGCTCAGTGACAGAAGTGTTGGAATCGAAAACGTGCTTTATCTCTTGGTTTCTGCTTAACCACCACTCCCTTCTTTTATTATCAGGAGTCATTCTCTGTCAGCATCCGTTCAGATGCCTTGTTGTTTACAGGAAGCAAAACGTAGTCTGGTTTGTAAAGTCTTCACATTCATTTTAATCACTCGAACTCTTTTAATTTTAAGCAGATTTGACACTGGATGAAAATATCGCAAGCTCCGTCAAAAAAAGAAAAAGAAAAAAAAAATCAGCCGACTGTTGTGATGACCCAAGTGCATGTACTTTTCACACAAAGGGCCAACCGTGCTTTGATTCAACCGGTTTTCCTATTAATGTCACTTTTACCCCTCTGTGTTACACAGGTGCCAGCTCCTATGTACCAAAGGATGGAGAGACAGTGACGTTCAACTTGACAACTTGGGATGGCAGCCATTGAAACCACCACATGCTGCACCCTTGAGTTTTGTGAAATCATTAAACGCCCGCAAACAAGCTGAAGCGTGTGTGTGTGTGTGTGTGTGTGTGTGTGTGTGTGTGTGTGTGTGTGTGTGTGTGTGTGTGTGTGTGTGTGTGTGCGCGCGCGTGCGTGCGTGCGTACGTGTGCGTGCGTGCGTGCGTGTGTGTGTGTGTGTGTGTGTGTTAGGAAGGTACGACCTCGACCTATAAGCCACGTGACCGGGGTCAGGCATGCGTGTATGCACAAGCTGTTCTCTTTAGCATAAAGGGGCTACAGCTATCATTTCAAGTTTATGCTCAATACAACTTTTTACATGATCGCATTAAGAGCTGTACTAATCCTCAAGATGGAGTATTTCGAGTGTACAAGCCCAGTCACGAGCGAAACTTCCAAACTGAATATATGCTGGCTTAGCAAAGATGGAATTAGCACGTTGAAACCAAGAACCTTTCCTTTCGCTGTATTATCAAAGACATTAATGTCTTTGGTATTATGACCTTCTCCGGACTAGGCACGATCTCCCCTACATCCGTTTAGGTTCACGCTTTTGTGTGGGAGTTAGTAAACACGTACCAAGCAAATGAAACACAAAAAGCAGAATCATGATCATCGTAAGAGTGGGAGCTAGAGATAAAAGCAGCCTGATTCCTTTTTATAAGCGAACACTCCAGACAGGCCGACAGCACGAATACGCCAGTAGTAGAAGCATGTACAGGCACGAAACAACAGGCCTTGCAGGCCAAAGGACACAAATACACAGGGCTTCAAAATGCCTATATATTCCCTATTAGCCTCATGCATCAGTCACCCCTATAAATGCTTCAATCTAAAAACAGTTACTACCATGAACAGACCACTCAAAGGCACGCACCTGACAGGATTTTTTTTTTTTTAAATTGAATGTCCCCTTTCCGCTCAGGCCTCCTTGGAGTAATGCACGTCTACTTTCTCTATGGGCCAGAGACCCAGTTCACACAAATCCGCTTGCCTCACTTGTGCTCGGCCTCTGTGTAAAAAGTCCCAGCTTCACTGGTAGCTTGCCTCTTTTTGTGACCGCCTGCCGTGCACCTTGACCTACATAACACAAAAATCACGCTTTTTTATGACAACAAAAGTCACTACAGACTAGCACACTCGCCAAACAGGGTACCTCAAATAAACACCAAACATGACCCCACGGTCAATTTGTGTTCTTACGCCTGCATACTGACCCACATCATTACTGTGGACGTGGGATATTTACTAACCGTCCTGCAAGCAGCGAGATCGTCAGACCTGGCAGACATGTATATGGCCACTTAGGACTGAGTGGGTGTGCCACGTTGCTTTTTATTGGAGGTACACAAGTGTTGGCGACATTCAAAACAGACTGGTCTGGTCAGCTCTTAACTCCTGTAACAGTTTGTTGTGTTCTTCGTGTTATTTTAGTTTGAAAGTGGAATGGATCAAAGCCTTTTTATTTTTTAATTTTATTTTGTTTGTTTGTTTGTTTGTTTTTGTTTTTTGTTTGGTTTTGTTTTTGTTTGTTTTTTGTGGGGGGTGGAGTTGGGGGGTGGTTTGTTGTTTTAGTTGTTGTTTGTTTGTTTGTTTGTTTGTTTTGTTTGTTTTGTTTTGTTTTGTTTGGGTTTTTTTTTGTTGGTTTTTTTTTTTTTTTTTTTGGGGGGGGGGGGGATGCAGAGCGACTTTCCACTCTATTTTTGTCTGCATTTCTGAAGTCTGATTGTAACGTTATTATTTTTAGAGGTAATCATTGTGAACGAACAACCGTCTCATTTTTAACATGCAAATTTGACCAGTAAACTAGACGGTGTATGGATGTACAGACAAGAAAAGTCGAGAGTTTTGACCTGTAAGTTCGGCCTGTAACTTATTCTCCCGCAGGGTGATTAATATCTGAAGTGATCTCCAGAAATACGAAACAGCTGTCAGCCTTAGCACCAAACATATCATAGTACGGCTTCATAAAATCTGAAAAAGGTGAGAAGTTACGAGTCGACCTGACTGACCACGACTGAGTCTATAATTAGTATAAACGTACATACAGAGAGAGAGAGAGGGAGAGAGAGAGAGAGAGAGAGAGAGAGAGAGAGAGAGAGAGACACACACACACACACACACACACACACACACACACACACACACACACTCTGTGTGTGTGTGTGTGTGTGTGTGTGTGTGTGCCGACTGCCGAGCCTTTTTTCACCTCAACCCCCATCCCATTCACCCCTTTCAGGCTACAGCCCTCCCTCCCTCACCACCCTCCCCCCACCCCCCAGCCGTCAGCGTACACCCTCTTTATACAAACCAGTTAGATCGAGTGGATGCCAATCCTAGTTATAAACATCGCACTATAAAAGGGATTTTTCGCATAACAGATTTTCATTCTTCGTCATCTCGCCATTTCGGCTGGTTTATCGAAAAGTTGATAGTTTGTGTTTTAAGTGTTGTATCGTCGCAGGCGAACATTTCCACGCTGTGGCAGGCATGGCCCAAAATACGCTTCTTATCATCGCTTTCGTTTGTTTTGGAGTTGTGGCAGTTTCTGACGCTTGGTTGTTTCGCCGTGAAAAGTGTGATGATAGGTAACTGTACTTACGGTGTAATTATGGTTTCAGTTAAAAGCACAGGTTTTACTTTTTCTGTTGTTGATGTTTACACTCGGAGGTTCAGTTGAGTTGAGTTGAGTTGAGTTGAGTTGAGTTGAGTTGAGTTGAGTTGAGTTGAGTTTAGTTGAGTTGAGTTTAGTAAACAGTGCAAACACACCAAACTCATGCAGTATCATCAGCAGTTACAAAATAAATGGAAAAAAGCGTGCCTTTGCGCGTATGTGCAATCGGGGTGGGGGGGGGGGGGGGAGGGGGGGGGTAAAAAAAGTTCCAACTATGGTTGCTCCTCATATATTTTTGTGATTCTGTTTAGTTTCGCATGCGTTCGTATGTCTGTCTATGCGTTCGTATGTCTTGCTATGCGTTCGTATATCTTCCTATGCGTTCGTATGTCTGCCTATGCGTTCGTATGTCTTCGTGTGCGTTCCCATGTCTTTGTATGTGTTCGTATGTCTTCGCGTGCGTTCACATGCCTTTGTATGTGTTCGTATGTCTTCGCGTGCGTTCACATGTCTCGGTGTGCGTTCACATGTCTCTGTGTGTGTTCGTATGTCTCGGTGTGCGTTCACATGCCTTTGTATGTGTTCGTATGTCTCGGTGTGCGTTCACATGCCTTTGTATGTGTTCGTATGTCTCGGTGTGCGTTCACATGCCTTTGTATGTGTTCGTATGTCTCGGTGTGCGTTCCCATGTCTTTGTATGTGTTCGTATGTCTTCGCGTGCGTTCACATGTCTCGGTGTGCGTTCACATGTCTCTGTGTGTGTTCGTATGTCTCGGTGTGCGTTCACATGCCTTTGTATGTGTTCGTATGTCTCGGTGTGCGTTCACATGCCTTTGTATGTGTTCGTATGTCTCGGTGTGCGTTCACATGCCTTTGTATGTGTTCGTATGTCTCGGTGTGCGTTCCCATGTCTTTGTATGTGTTCGTATGTCTTCGCGTGCGTTCCCATGTCTCTGTGTGTGTTCGTATGTCTCGGTGTGCGTTCCCATGTCTTTGTATGTGTTCGTATGTCTCGGTGTGCGTTCCCATGTCTTTGTATGTGTTCGTATGTCTCGGTGTGCGTTCCCATGTCTTTGTATGTGTTCGTATGTCTCGGTGTGCGTTCCCATGTCTTTGTATGTGTTCGTATGTTTCGGTGTGCGTTCCCATGTCTTTGTATGTGTTCGTATGTCTCGGTGTGCGTTCCCATGTCTTTGTATGTGTTCGTATGTCTCGGTGTGCGTTCCCATGTCTTTGTATGTGTTCGTATGTCTCGGTGTGCGTTCCCATGTCTTTGTATGTGTTCGTATGTCTCGGTGTGCGTTCACATGTCTTTGTATGTGTTCGTATGTCTCGGTGTGCGTTCACATGGCTTTGTATGTGTTCGTATGTCTCGGTGTGCGTTCCCATGTCTTTGTATGTGTTCGTATGTCTCGGTGTGCGTTCCCATGTCTTTGTATGTGTTCGTATGTCTCGGTGTGCGTTCCCATGTCTTTGTATGTGTTCGTATGTTTCGGTGTGCGTTCCCATGTCTTTGTATGTGTTCGTATGTCTCGGTGTGCGTTCCCATGTCTTTGTATGTGTTCGTATGTCTCGGTGTGCGTTCCCATGTCTTTGTATGTGTTCGTATGTCTCGGTGTGCGTTCCCATGTCTTTGTATGTGTTCGTATGTCTCGGTGTGCGTTCCCATGTCTTTGTATGTGTTCGTATGTCTCGGTGTGCGTTCCCATGTCTTTGTATGTGTTCGTATGTCTCGGTGTGCGTTCACATGCCTTTGTATGTGTTCGTATTGATTCGCACTAATCAGAAGAACCGATCATCATTCATGTTTTCCTGCACACACAGGCGTGGCTGCAAAGCAGTTGAGGCCTCGTCTGATGAGATTGCCAACTGCTCCAAATGCAACCTGCTGGAGAAACCAGACCATAGAAACTTCAAGACCGTAACGCTAAGGGCAACCAACTTCATCAAAGACCCCACATTTGAAACAGAGGTTACGCTCGAGCGCACACGTTCCAAAACACTGTTCTACATGCTGGAGGAGGCTGCGGAAACCAACTCTGACTTCAGGTGAGATCGCTGATTGTCATTCTCGTTTTAAATTTTTAACTTCAAGTCTTGTTTTGCCGTAGGACTGCGATCTTCGGTTCAGCATTCAATTTCAGCTCCAATTTCAGTTTTCAAATTGTCAAAGAAAAGAGGGTGTTTCGATCAGATCCTGTGAAGTGTTGCGCAAGACAGCGCCCTGCGGAGACTATCTTGGAGCTAAATTGGGTGGGGTGGTCAGCGGGTGGGTGGGTGGGTGTTTGGGAGTTCTTTTCCACCACGTATGGGAGATATCAAAAGCGGGGCAACGAGACTGAAAAGGCCAGCACAAATATTGCACCCCAGCAGAGATTCCAACTCACGATCCGAGCAGTGAAAGCCCAACGTTCTACCATTCGGCCATCCCGGCTCCCCATATGCAAACTGGGTGTCACATGACAGGAACGTGTTGCTTCAGAACGACCGGTAACCCCGCGTGACGCGAGCTTTCAGCAGACGTACATTTTGGTTCATAGTCTACCAACAACGGCGCGCGGAAAGCTATAATTTTGCACGTGTCTAAATGATAAATTCATTCGACATCTTAAGCAACCAAGGTTGATCTGTAAGCTTGGAAAATTTAACCCATGCTCCTTTGAATGTTAGTTGAAATGGACCCTACACCACCAGACAACCTTTGCTGTAGCTTTGTCCATACAATAAAAGATAAAGCGTGTTGTGCCGTCATCTGCTCAAGGAGATGATCGAGTTCTGTAATACGGGAACCGACTCACCGATAAAGTAGGATGCAGGTAATAACAAAGATATCATCTCTAGTTACGCGGATGTCAGCAGACGCCACTCGTGTTAATAACGGGAGGAGTCGGTGCAGAGAAGGTAACGGAAGTGTGAATTTATGTCATGTCATCACAACTCTGTCCCATCAGCTTCACTAAAACCTCTGTCACACGTGACGATTTTTGGTTACAGAGCGGTATTAGCTTCCGGGTCATGTAGTGACCAGTCGGCTAAATATAGTAGAAAATCTTTGCCCCTTTTAAAATTTGTGTGCAGAGTAAAAAAAAACAAATGGCAATCTGGTGCTTTTTGTTGGCTTTGTAAACAAGTTTCATGCCAGGTAATAGTAAAATTAGGGAAAAAATGAGGCTGGCTTGTGGACTATTTGTATTCATGCGCGGCTGGCACAGGAGCCAGCAGACGACCGTGGAATGAGGGGGTATGTGGTCGCTGCCAACATTGCCCCCCCCCCCCCCCCCCCCCCAATAAAAAAAGAAAAAACACGGAATATTGGAATTTGTTGAAATTTACTCTACACATGAGTCTATGGCTGCTTGATTTTTGTGAATTATTTTTGTGAATTTTAAAGCATTTCTAGGGTGTCATGTGCAACGTTATGTGTAAGAAGAATATATAGCGTTTTCCTCCGAATCTGCATCTGTGTTACGTAGCCTTTTGCACGCCTACCAGCGGTAACATGCGCTCCCCGCCAATTCAATCCGCTTGCAAAGGGCACTGCTCAGGGATGCCGTCGCCACACCTGTTGATAGAACACGGTTCTATTATTTCCTCGAGACAGTCTCCCCTGACTGCGAAGTCCGTCCAGTGCACGCTGGTATCGTGTGAACAGAAAATCCACTCGGCGAAAGTGCGAGCTCGCTGGGGGCACTCAGCATGTGCAAAGGCCTTACCGTTAGTGACGCCGTTGGGACAGGGTGGATGTCATCATTACCGATCAGAGATACGGCCTTTGCATCCTTAAAACTATTGCATCCTGAAATTTTTAGGGACCTACCCCCGCCCCTAACCCTCTCTCTCCCCCCTCTCGCCACTCTCAAATCAATCGTTCTCCTAGCATGTTTGATACTATGGCTTCACGGTGTTTGTTGTTGTTCAGTGAGGATGTCCTGTGTTGTTTTGATTTTGGTTTTTAGATGCTGGTTTTGTGTGTGTGTGTGTGTGTGTGTGTGTGTGTGTGTGTGTGTGTGTGTGTGTGTGTGTGTGTGTGTTATTTTTCGCGACGTGACCTGAGATAGACAGTTCTGCACCTTGTATATTCTGGATCCAGATTCACTGCGACCTACTTCGGAGTCGACCTAGGTTACTTCATCGAGGCAGTGAACAGGGTGTTCGCAAACAGCTCGGCCAGTCAGTTCTGGAATATTCTGGACGGAAACTTGGACCCCACCCCAGTTGGTAAGTGTCCTATCCACCAACTGCCCGAGTACTAACATGTTCCTACAACCGCTGTGTGCCAGGTTCACGGCATCTTACGACTACGCCAGTCACCCGGGCTACTTCATCAACGCGATCAATCAAGTGTGGGAGACTTGGGACGTGGACCAGTCTTACTGGGAGATCCTGGATGGGGACTTGAAGCACACACCTGTTGGTACGGCCATCGGGAATTTCCGTTACTATACTGGTCGTTCAAAAGTCAAGGACCATCTCACAGTTTCGGATGTTGATCATAGCTAAGTAACCAAACTTCACAGTTACGCTGAATGCAAGTTAGACTACGCAGTTAGAGTAGAAAAGCTTGTTCGTGTACTCCTGGAGTACCCTGCGCATCACGCATACATTCTGATTAATTTAGCAAAGGTACCGGCCCCCGCATTGTAGTGGTTAGGGTGAGGGTGTAGTGGTTAGCACTTCGGACCATGGACCGGGAGATCCGGGTTCGAGTCCCAGCCGAGGCAAGCGGGATTTTTCCTACCTAGGTCGGCTCCTACCCAGAGCGGGTGTGCTATGGGCCCAATGGGGAGGCTGTTGCCACACAGCCGAGATTCACCCACTTCACGGGTGCGACTTTAGGGGTGCTTCCCTTGGTATGACATGTCTTATGACGTGGATGATTACACGGCAGGCACCGCAGGTGCCGTAGTTCCCGGGCCTGGTTAATGCTGGGATATTTATGACAGGATGCGGAATGTGGAATGCGGCCCTGTCCCGCAGTCCCAATCCACACGGACGTCCATAGCATCATCTTACCATCATCCTCATTTCCATCATCTGCGGCATTATAAAAATTGTACCAGTTTCCGAGCCCTGCGTGGATTCCACCCATGACCTGGGAGGAACACCACTGGAACTGGCAGAGAGTTTTTTTTTTTTTTTAATTTAGCAAAGGTACCAAAACATCGATTGTAATTAACCCCTCGGAGCTGACACGCACCACAACAAGTTTTCAACAAAGCTGTGGAAGACTCAATCAGTTTTAAGATTGTTAGGCCCACAGACTGATCAGTGATTCTGATCCATTAGGTTGTGCTTAACATCGTGCCACTTAGACACTTCACAATGACAGCATCTTAAAGAATGGCACTGAGTCAGCAGGAGTTAGACCTCACGCCGAGACACAAAACGTCTAGGACTGAAGGAGACACGACGCGGTCAACGACTGAGCAGTAGAATTTGAATTCTTGCCGGTTCACGGAGTTTGTAAACGACACTGTCTGACAGTCTCGCATTCACAGCTCAGGCTCCGCATGTAGAAGTCGAGGTTAGGGATTTTAGCCCCGGGTTAGAGTCTAACCTCGGACTAAACTAGCTCTAGCGTTAAATTTTCTGTTGTTTTTTGTTTTACAGGAATCAGGAAGCGGGTTCATTCCGGCAAGGAGCCTGTGCCGTTATAGAAGGATTTTTTGTCTTTCTTTCTTCGCTTTCTTTTTTAATTAATTTTGCTTTTTTGTTTGTTTTGTCCTATTCTGGGTTAGGCCCGTAGCCGTTGGTTAAATTAACCTCGAGTTTTACATACGGGCCCTGCTATTAAAGATACATCCTGCAGCTTTTTCAAAGCTCACAGATCGACCTACGCTTATTGCGGTGACAAGAACAGTCTCATTTAATTGTGAGCAAAATCTAAGCCCTTTCCGGGCCTTCGTTGCTAAGATATGAGCTAAAATGCGAGTCTACCGGCTACTACGGGTTATCCCGTGATGCCGTAGAACCATAAATAGGCATTGGTATCACGTGACAGCTAATTACCCTACAACTGTAAACACACACACGATGCGGACTGGCATGGCTTTTTGGTTCAGTCCCGTGTAGTCACAGGTCAGTACGAGACCCATGCGCACGCAGTCAATCTGACCTACTTACGGCGCTTGCACCCCTTTAGCGTCCCTCTCGGGACACACGTGGACATTTGGTTAGCAGCGATTTTCTCGCCTAGCACGTGTATGAAGTACTGGCACAACTAACGCAGAAGCAACACGTACTGACAACATCGTGAAATCTAGTTCATTCCCGTTCCGGGGGCCTAACGCTACTCTTGGACCCCCCGACGACGCCACCTCGGTCTAACCGAAACTGGGCTGAGCTTAGTAATGCCTAAGAAGGCATGAGTAGTCCCCCGTGCACACATAGACACGCAGCAATCAACCATTTTTCGTGGCAGCTTTGTGCTCCGCCGCGAAAAATGCGTGCTTGTTGCGGCAAGGGAGATTACTTATGCAGGTACTAATCTCGAAACATGCCGAGAATGTACTGGTGCTGGTGCTGGTGAATGCAACAGTTTTCACCGCTTCTGTGCACACTGTGAAATAACACGGGAACCTCAAAGTTGTTCGCAACTGTCCACTTTCTTTGTCACAGAGTAGTTTGATTTTTCCTTCTTCTAAGCTCAACCCGTTTCGGTTAGCCCGAGTTGGCGTCGTCGTGGGGGCCAAGAGTAGCGTCAGGCCCCAGGAACGGGAATGAATCTAGTGTTGACGGGCACATCCGGTGTCGTCACCAGTTTGTGTGGAGCAGACGAGTCCTAATGGCTGCCGCTGTACTCGATACGTACTAAATTCGGTCAGGGAGTACAGTTCACATTGGATGGATCGCAACATTACAGGTTTACAGAGCTCTAAAAGAGACTTTGGGCAAACCACTACCTGAGAACTGGCGGCGTCTGTACCAAACACTTTTTGCCTCACTAAGAGTAACACGATGTTTCTTTAATATATTAAAACAGAGTTTCAAACGCACGTGCGAAAAGGTGGGCTTAGAACTGTGGTGCAGAGTGAACACGGACTCTGAATAGCGCGTGTAAATTAACCTGTCTGCTCCTGTTGTGAGCCGTCAGTGTGAAACGTCGCGCGGCCTTCATGTGTACACGTATTGCTCTTGTTTGCCAGCAAGGACATCCCGGTCGTCATAGGCGGTTAACACTAAGCTGAAGAAGGTTACAGCGTGCTCAGTGACAGAAGTGTTGGAATCGAAAACGTGCTTTATCTCTTGGTTTCTGCTTAACCACCACTCCCTTTTTGGCTCCCTTGTGTAACAATGGGAGTCTATGTATTAACCCTCCGTCGTCTGTCTGTCTGTCAGTCTGTCTGTCTGTGTGTGTGTGTGTCCAGAAAACTTTAACATTGTCATTTTCTCAGAATCTACAAACAGCAGAGGCACCAAACTTGGCATGCTGATGGACAACCACAAGACCTTTCAAAACATATCATTTTGAATGACCTTGACTCAAGGTCAAGGTCACTAAAGCTCTCTGAAAATTTTACATTGGCATTTTCTCGTAATCTACAAACACCAGAGGTTTTAAACTGTGCATGGTGATAGACATTGATAAGAGCTTTACAGGTATACATGTAGTCGGTGGCCTTGTGCCAAGGTCAAGGCCGTACAAACTATTTTTGTGAAACCTTAACATTGGCATTTTCTCAGAAACAACAAACAGCAGAGGCGCCAAACCTGGCATGCTGATAGACAGTGATAAGACCTATGCACACATACCACCTTAAATGACCTTGACTCAAGGTCAAGGTCATTAAAACAGTGTTGGGAAAATTTACATTTGCATTTTCTCAGAATCCAGAAGAATCAGAAGCATCAAACTATACGTGCAATGACTGACATTAGCAGCACCTTTACAGACATACCTGTGTTCAGTGACTTTTAGTCAAGGTCAAGGTCATGCAAGCGGTTTTTGGGAAACTTTAACCTTGGCATTTTCCCTTAAACAACAAACAGTAGAAGCACCAAACGAGGTACGATGATAGACAGCAATGAGACCTACCTTTCTGAATGACCTTGACTGAAGGTCAAGGTCATTAAAGCTGTCTGTTGTGAAATTTAACATTACTGTTTTCGGAGGAACTACAAATGCTAGAGGCATCAAACTTGGCATAATGATAGACATTGATGAGATCTCATTTGAAATTGATGAGATCTCATTTGAATGACCTTGACCCAAGGTCAAGGCCATACAAACTGTTTCAGGGAAAATTGTAATATTGCCATGAACTCAGAGCGCCAGAGGCACTTTACTTGGCATGATAATGGATAGTGATAAGAGCTGTACAAACACACTCTTGTGCATGACCTTGACCTGTGTCACAAGGGAGCCGTGTAGGCTTTTGCCTCTCTAGTTTATTATTATGAGTCATTCTTTGTCAGCATCCGTTCAGATGACTTGTTGTTTACAGGAAGCAAAACGTAGTCTGGTTTGTAAAGTCTCCACATTCATTTTAATCACTCAAACTCTTTTAATTTTAAGCAGATTTGACACTGGATGAAAAATATCGCAGGCTCCGTCAAAAAAAAATCAAAAAAAATCAGCCGACTGTTGTGATGACCCAAGTGCATGTACTTTTCACACAAAGGGCCAACCGTGCTTTGATTCAACCGGTTTTCCTATTAATGTCCCTTTTACCCCTCTGTGTTACACAGGTGCCAGCTCATATGTGCCAAAGGATGGAGAGACAGTGACGTTCAACTTGACAACTTGGGATGGCAGCCATTGAAACCACCACATGCTGCACCCTTGAGTTTTGTGAAATCATTAAACGCCCGCAAACAAGCTGAAGCGCGCGCGCGCGCGCGTGTGTGTGTGTGTGTGTGTGTGTGTGTGTGTGTGTGTGTGTGTGTGTGTGTGTGTGTGTTAGGAAGGTACGACCTCGACCCAGTATTAGCCACGTGACTGGGGTTAGACAAGCGTGTATGCACAAGCTGTTCTCTTTAGTATAAATGGGCTACTGCTACCATTTCAAGTTTATGCTCAAAACAACTTTTTACATTATCGCATTAAGAGCTGTACTAATCATCAAGATGGAGTATTTCGAGTGTACAAGCGCAATCACGAGCGAAACCGTTCCAAACTGAATATATGCTGGCTTAGCACAGATGGAATTAGCACGTTGAAACCGAGAACCTTTCCTTTCGCGGTATTATGACCTTCTCCGGACTAGGCACGATCTCCCCTACATCCGTTTAGGTTCACGCTTTTGTGTGGGAGTTAGTAAACACGTACGAGCAGTTAGTAAACACGTACAAAGCAAATGAAATACAAAAAGCAGAATCATGATCATCGTAAGAGTGGCAGCTAGAGATAAAAGCAGCCTGATTCTTTTTTTGTAAGCGAACACTCCAGACAGGCCGACAGCACGAATACGCCACTTGTAGAAGCATGTACAGGCACGAAACAACAGGCCTTGCAGGCCAAAGGACACAAATACACAGGGCCTCAAAATGCCTATATATTCCCTATTAGCCTCATGCATCAGTCACCCCTATAAATGCTTCAATCTAAAAACAGTTACTACCATGAACAGACCACTCAAAGGCACGCACCTGACAGGAGTTTAAAAAAAAATTGAATATCCCCTTTCCGCTCAGGCCTCCTTGGAGCAATGCACGTCTACTTTCTCTATGGGCCAGAGACCCAGTTCACACAAATCCGCTTGCCTCACTTGTGCTCGGCCTCTGTGTAAAAAGTCCCAGCTTCACTGGCAACTTGCCTCTTTTTGTGACCGCCTGCCGTGCACCTTGACCTACATAACACAAAAATCACGCTTTTTCATGACAACAATAGTCACTACAGACTAGCACACTCGCCAAACAGGGTACCTCAAATAAACACCAAACATGACCCCACGGTCAATTTGTGTTCTTACGCCTGCATACTGACCCACATCATTACTGTGGACGTGGGATATTTACTAACCGTCCTGCAAGCAGCGAGATCGTCAGACCTGGTAGACATGTATATGGCCAGTTTGGACTGAGTGGGTGTGTCATGTTGCTTTTTATTGGAGGTACACAAGTGTTGGCGACATTCAAAACAGACCGGTCTGGTCAACTCTTGGAAGACCCAAGAACTCCTGGAGGAGGGACCTGGACGCGGACACCCGGCAGATGGGATACAGCTGGAAGGAGTTAGAGACGATAGCACAGGACAGGAGACGATGGCGTGCAACTGTGGATGGCCTATGCCCACTCACGGGCTATAGGCATAACTAACTAACTAACTGGTCAACTCTTAACTCCTGTAACAGTTTGTTGTGTTCTTCGTGTTATTTTAGTTTGAAAGTGGAATGGATCAAATCCTTTTTATTTTTTTATTTTTTTTTATTGTTTGTTTGTTTGTTTGTTTGTTTGTTTGTTTGTTTGTTTTTGTTTGTTTGTTTGTTTGTGTTTGTTTTGTTTGTTTTTTGTTGTTGTTTTTGTTGTTGTTTTTGGGGTGGGGGGTTTGTTGTTGTTGTTGTTGTTGTTGTTGTTTGGGGGGGGGGAATGCAGAGCGACTTTCCACTTTATCTTTGTCTGCATTTCTGAAGTCTGATTGTAACGTTATTATTTTTAGAGGTAATCATTGTGAACGAACAACCGTCTCATTTTTAACATGCAAATTTGACCAGTAAACTAGACGGTGTATGGATGTACAGACAAGAAAAGTCGAGAGTTTTGACCTGTAAGTTCGGCCTGTAACTTATTCTCCCGCAGGGTGATTAATATCTGAAGTGATCTCCAGAAATACGAAACAGCTGTCAGCCTTAGCACCAAACATATCATAGTACGGCTTCATAAAATCTGAAAAAAGCGAGAAGTTACGAGTCGACCTGACTGACCACGACTGAGTCTGCCACTGAGAGAGAGAGAGAGAGACACACACACACACACACACACACACACACACACACACACACACACACACACACACACACACACACACACACACACACAGAGTGTGTGTGTGTGTGTGTGTGTGTGTGTGTGTGTGTGTGTGTGTGTGTGTGTGTGTGTGTGTGTGCCAGTGTGTGCCGAGCCTTTTTTCACCTCAACCCCCATCCCATTCACCCCTTTCAGGCTACAGTCCTCCCTCCCTCACCACCCTCCCCCACCTCCTCCCCCCACCCCCCTTTCCCGTCCCAGCCGTCAGCGTACATCCTCTTTATACAAACCAGTGAGATCGAGTGGATGCCAACACCAGTTATAAACATCGCACTGTAAAAGGGATTTTTCGCATAACAGACTTTCATTCTTCGTCATCTCGCCATTTCGGCTGGTTTATCGAAAAGTTGATAGTTTGTGTTTTAAGTGTTGTATCCTCGCAGGCGAACATTTCCACACTGCGGCAGTCATGGCCCAAAATACGCTTCTCATCATCGCTTTCGTTTGTTTTGGAGTTGTGGCAGTTTCTGACGCTTGGTGGTTTCGTCGTGATAAGTGTAATGATAGGTAACTGTACTTACGGTGTAATTATGGTTTCACTTAACAGCACAGGTTTTACTTTTTCTGTTGTTGATGTTTACACTCGGAGGTTGAGTTGAGTTGAGTTGAGTTGAGTTGAGTTGAGTTGAGTTGAGTTTGGTTCAGTAAACAGTGCAAACACACCAAACTCATGCACAATCACGAGCAGTTACTAAATAAATGGAAAAAAAGACGTGTCTTTGCGCGTATGTGCAATCGGGGTTGGAAGGGGGGGGGGGGTAAAAAAGTTCCAACTATGGTTGCTCCTCATACATTTTTGTGATTCTGTTTAGTTTCGCATGCGTTCGTATGTCTCGGTGTGCGTTCACATGTCTTTCTATGTGTTCGTATGTCTCGGTGTGCGTTCGCATGTCTTTGTATGTGTTCGTATGTCTCGGTGTGCGTTCACATGCCTTTGTATGTGTTCGTATTGATACCCACTAATCAGAAGAACCGATCATCATTCATGCTTTCCTGTACACAGGCGTGGCTGCAGAGTAGTTAAGGCCTCGTGTGAGGTGGTTGCCAACTGTTCCAAATCAGTGCAACCTGCTGGAGAAACCAGACAGTAGAAACTTCAAGACCGTAACGCTAAGGGCAACCAACTTCATCAAAGACCCCACATTTGAAACAGAGGTTACGCTCGAGCGCACACGTTCCAAAACACTGTTCTACATGCTGGAGGAGGCTGCGGAAACCAACTCTGACTTCAGGTGAGATCGCTGATTGTCATTCTCGTTTTAAATTTTTAACTTCAAGTCTTGTTTTGCCGTAGGACTGCGATCTTCGGTTCAGCATTCAATTTCAGCTCCAATTTCAGTTTTCAAATTGTCAAAGAAAAGAGGTGTGTTTCGATTAGTGATGCACAAGACAGCGCCCTACAGACTACCTTGGAGCTAAATTGGGTGGGGTGGTGGGCGGGTGTGTGTGTGGTTGCTCCGGAAAGGCCAACGCCGGCTCTACCATTGGGCCATCCCGGCTCCCCATATGCAAATTGGGTGTCACATGACAGGAATGTGTTGTTTCAAAACGCCCGGTAACCCCACGTGACGTGAGCGTTCAGAAGACGTACATTTTGGTTCATAGTCTACTAGTCATGGCCGCCCCTGGATGTGTCTTCCCCGATCACTCATGGGTTACCCTAACTAATAGTCTACCAACAACGGCGCACGGAAAGCTATACTGAATTTTGCACTTGTCTAAAATTCCTAATGTTTTATGCATATGGTAATAAAGTGGTGTTTATGTTTATGTCATGTGTATGTAAATGTGTCCGGTGTGTGGGAAAATGCGAGTGGTTCACGTGAGCGTGCGTGTTGGGTTCAGCTCGAGGCGCTTTGAGCCAGTTAAAGAAATTGGTTAAAGCGCCTACATAATACTCAGTCATTCTTCTTCTTATATTATTATTGAAATGGACCTACACCCCCAAACAACCTTTGCTGGCGTGTCGTGTCGTCAGCTGCTCAAGGCGATGATGTAATACGGGAACTGACTCACCGATAAACTGAGTAGGATGCAGGTAACGATAAGGATGATGATGCCACGAGTTCTAATCACGTAAGCAGTCGGTGCAGCGGAGGTAACACATGTGTAAATTTATGGCCGTTACCGATCACAGTCATGGCCTTTGTGCTACATGCGGGCATGAAATCATTATGGACTGTATAAAACCACCCCCACCCCCGCCTTAATTACCCCCCCCCCCCTAACAATCAATCATTTTCCGAGCATGTTTCGTACTACGGCTTCAGGTTCTTTGTAGTTGTTGTTTTTGCTGTTGTTGTTGTGGTGGTGGTGGTGGTGGTGGTGGTCAGGTGTTTTGTTGCTGGCTTTGTTTTTGTTTTAGTTGTTCCGGCCTCCGTCTGTGTGTGTGTGTGTGTGTGTGTGTGTGTGTGTGTGTGTGTGTGTGTGTGTGTGTGTGTGTGTGTGTGTGTGTGTGTGTGCGTGCGTGCGTGCGTGCGTGCGTGTGTGTGTGTGTGTGTGTGTGTGTGTGTGTGTGTGTGTGTGTGTGTGTGTGTGTGTGTTATTTTTCGAGACGTGACCTGTGATAGACAGTTCTGCACCTTGTATATTCTGGATCCAGATTCACTGCGACCTACTTCGGAGTCGACCTAGGTTACTTCATCGAGGCAGTGAACAGGGTGTTCGCAAACAGCTCGGCCAGTCAGTTCTGGAATATTCTGGACGGAAACTTGGACCCCACCCCAGTTGGTAAGTGTCCAGTGCTAACCCCCAACTACCCACGTACTAACACGTTCCTATAACCGCTGTGTGCCAGGTTCACGGCATCTTACGACTACGCCGGTCACCCGGGCTACTTCATCAACGCGATCAATCAAGTGTGGGAGACTTGGGACGTGGACCAGTCTTACTGGGAGATTCTGGATGGGGACTTGAAGCACACACCTGTTGGTAGGGGGAAGGAATATCCGTTACTATACTCGTCGTACAAAATCACCTTACAATCCAGGATGTTCTTGCAAAATGGTCATTGTTCGTAAAATTGTTAAGTTAAACTAGTCAAACTTCACAGTTATTTGACTAGAAGTTAGACTACGCGAGGGCACCGTTGCACTGATTGAAAGGTATTTAACAAAATCGATCAAAATTAATCCCTCAAAACACACAACTTGACACAAAAAGTGTGGAACAAAATGGTCAAAACTGGACTGAAACCTTGGACACATTGCTCACTAGTCAGCTTGCCTCTATGAGTGTGCAGGGGTGCATAATCAGACATTGCCGCAGCAGCGTGTTTTTCAAAGCGATCTCTCGCTTCTGGTGACGCGTGTATTCAAGGACCACTGAACCACTTTTAACATTCTTAGGCCCATAGATCGTTCTGAGTTCTTCATTTTATGAGGGACATGGTGCCACTGCAAGTATGCCAGAATGGAAAATACTGATTCGCCGACTGTAGTGATGACCCTAATGTAGAGTGCTTTTTCGACAAAGGATACGCGTGTTTTGATTCATCTGGTTGTCCGATAAATGTCACTTTTACCCCTCTGTGTTACACAGGTGCCAGCTCCTATGTTCCAGAGGATGGAGAGACAGTGACGTTCAACTTGACAACTTGGGATGGCAACCACTGAACTGAACCACCACAATCATACTTGAGTTCTGTCTTATTTTGTCAATAAACGCGCCGCAGACAAGCTGAAACGCGCGCGCGCGCGCGCGCGCGCGCGTGTGTGTGTGTGTGTGTGTGTGTGTGTGTGTGTGTGTGTGTGTGTGTCTGTGTGTGTGTGTGTCTGTGTGTGTGTGTGTGTGTGTCTGTGTGTGTTAGGAAGGGATTCGAATGCCACAAAGAAGCCGTGAGTGGCCGATGCAGACTAAATTAACAATTCAGTGTCAATTGACGATTACTGTGTCATTACTATTCCATTTCTCGTCAAAGATGGGCAAGTCTCTTCGTGTGACCTTGCAAAGGTGTTATAGTAAGCTGTTTAGTCATTTATGATTTTCCCGAAAATGCACTTGAGCGTTTCTGGTAAATATCAATACACGAGACATGAGATCATTCTGCTACTGCACTTTAAATAATTATTCAGCAGTTTTCTGGAAAGCGACTATACTACTACGAGTATACATGCAATACACTTCACATCCCTACTGACACAAGTACATCCGGTTTTCACATCTTATGACCTCAGCAGAAATTTCAGTCTAACCGACTACTGTCATTGAGCATCCGCATTGCGTGTGGCCATAATATCCTTCCCGGGTTCAGTTGTGCGTGGGCCGTGTACAGCTAGCCCGTAACTTCTCATTGTTAGTCGTTTACTTATAAACGTTTACGGCGTGGGCCAATCTTCGTTCACATGAGACTGACTCAACAGATGTTTCCGACGCACCACTGTCTGACAGTCTTAACATTGGATTCGTTTTCAAGTCAACAGCCTTAACGGAGTAAAAAAAAATCAGTGAACATGTCTGCTGTACTGGGGTCTGTCATCGTGTGCCTGTGTTTGGCTGGCTTGGCTCAAGCTACTGGCAGGTAAAACGTCTGACTGGCATTAGCTACACTCAGGTCAAAGTTGTTTGGTGGTTTTTTTTCCGGCCTACTCTCATGAAATACTCCATCAGCCTGCTGAATTGAGAGTGTTTATACTCGTGTTATACCGTACAAGCCGCTCTCGGAATGTTTTATTCACTCCATGTAGAAATTCAAGCTGACCATGATTTACAAAAATTGGAAGGTGTATTTGAATAACGGTATTTGGAAACTTTATCGTGCGTGTGTGCTTGTCTCTCTGTGGTGATTCGTTTCCTCTCTCTCTGTCTCTCTCTCTCTCTCTCTCTCTCTCTTTCTCTCTCTCTCTCTCTCTCTCTCTCTCTCTCCGTCTCTCTCTCTCTCTCACCCCCCCCCCCAAAAAAAAAAAAAAATAAATAAATAAATAAATAATAAATAATAATTATTATTATTCATTCGATGTGTGCAGCGATGCAATCACGCTGCAGTTCGTCAACGAGCTGAAGGAACCAAACTTCAACTTTGCCATCAGTCTTTATACTAACCGGGCACAGACCATTCTAGAGCTGATGGAAGAGGCAGCATGGCAAGACATCACTTTCATGTACGGCTTATTATTATTAGCTTTCATAGCCAGTTATCACCTTCCACACTTTACCTGATTATAGCCGGTCAGCTCGAGTGCGGTTGCACATGAAAGTCCGGCTGAATTGTTTTACTGTGTTCAAGGAATATGGTTGGATTTTTTCATACCATATCGAGTCAAATCCATGTGCAGACTCGTTTGCGGTGCCTGTCTCGCCTTCGTGTACACACGCACGCACAAATATCAAGTGTGCACGCTAAAAAATCCAACGTTCATCTTTCGAAGAAGAGTAGGCTGTGGCCGGTGGCGTGGTAAAACAGAAATACTGTCGCACGCACCAGAGTGAATAGCAGGGTGGAGGTTTGCACACAAAGTAGCGCCTAGCGGCAGCAGGCTTTCCCTGCTTCGTCCTCCAGCCTTGCGGCGCCTAGAGCATCTCATTAGAGATGGATACGTGCGCCGAGGAGAAGTCTACCATACCATACCATACCATACATTCAAGTATAGTTTTGCACACATCGGTACTCCTAAGTAAAGACCACTGAATTCATCAAAACTACCAACCTGAACATGAGGCAGAGTCCAGCACAAGGAACGCAGAAGAAGAAGAAGCAGAAGAAGTACACATTGGTAGAGTTGTTGGAGTGCGACCTTCTGTAAGCTGTCCGTGTCTCTGATGTTACTGGTGTTGTTTTCGTCTGAACACCATGCAGTCTAACAGTAAATGTTTTCTGTAGCCAGTACGACTAGACGCGCGTGCGGTGGTACTTGTCTATTTCTTTGGATCGATCATTTAACTTTTCGATTTCTAATGACTGTCTATCAGTCGATAATAGCACTGGCCAAGTCAATGCTTATTAATAATAATGATGATGATGATGATGATGATGGAGACTTATAAGGCGCTTATACGTGTACACAACAGGCTCTGAGCGCCGTACATACTGACAAAACTCAAAACAGGTACAGTCGACGACACACAGGCAGCATAAAGCAACCACATAAGAACAAATGTTACACACCAAGAAACAAACGCAGAATACTCATAGAAACCAGCCGATACTGATACACACACGCACACACACATAGGCAACAAACTTTGCATGATCGCTCTTCCATTTCAGAATTTGAAGAGAGAGAGAGAGAGAGAGAGAGAACAGTTTATCTGAGTTCTTAAATGCATTTCTGCACCAGGTATTCCATTCAGTATTTCGGCAGCGTGCCTGGCTACATGCTGAACGCAGTACGCAAGGACCTGAGACAAGGTGGATCCATCGTGCCCCAACCCTTCGTGTTTAGTGACGTCAACTGGGACCAGGACCATTCCTACTGGAGCATCAAGATCGACGGAACGTTCATCCCTGTTGGTGAGTATGTATGAGACAGAGAGAGACTGAGAAAGGGAGGGGGGGGGGGAGAGAGAGGGAGAGAGAGAGAGAGAGAGACTGAGAGAGAGCGTGTGCGTGTGTATATGTGTGTGGATGTTCTAAATTGAGCTTTTATTTAATTCTTTTATTAGTTATTGTTGTTGTTTGTTGTTGTTTTATGCTGGCTTACAATTGCCCTTTTTTTCTTTTTTCTTTTTTTTTTCTTTTTTTTTTTTTTTTTATTTATTTATTTATTTATTTTTTATTTATTTAATTTTTTTTTTTTTTTTTTGGGTGGGGGGAATAAAATCGATTTGATTTGATTTGATTACATCCTGCTCCCTTCATGTGCAGGCATCAGCGGCTACCAGCCTAAGCATGGCGACACAGTAGTATTTCAACTGGTGCAATCAAGTGCTGCTCAAGCGGCCACGTGCGACCCCGATGATTCATCTGATCAGAGCAGCTGTCCTTAGCTGTACTATCAATTCAATACACTGTACACAAATCAGTGCGCAGAATTTTGAGGGGCGTAGCTAAGTCACTAGTCACCCTGCCAGAAAAAATAAAATGTCTCAGAAAACGAATGCTCGTGGAGGCTCGGTAGCTACGACAAAAAAAATGAAACATCTGGTTTCTTTCAAGGTAAAGCACTCGAACTAATCATGTAAGCTCTCTGTATGTATCCATTATTACGCCCATTAAAAAAAAAATGTCTTTCATAGCACAGCACGTAGTATTGTAAAGTGTATTGTATTGTCATGTCGCTGTATTTTAAAACTTCTGAGAGGATGAAACTTGAAATACGTGGGGTGGGTATTTGGGAGCTTAACGTCCTTTTCCACCACGCATGGGGGATATCAAAGACCGAGCCAACGCCGGAGAAAAGGCCAGCACAAATATCTGGCCCCAACCGGGATTCGAACTCACAACCCGAGCATGGACTGAAAGTCACATGCCTATTCCGGTTCCCCGAAATACGTCAGTAAAGAGTCTTGTCATGAGTGAAATCGAAAGGAATAATTGTTGTTGTTGTTGTTGTTGTTGTTGTTGTTGTTGATGATGATGATGATGATGATGATGATGATGATG